>BOPP01000178.1:162647-191229 GCA_017312745.1 Gryllus bimaculatus | reverse complement strand
CGGCCTAGCCACATAGGATCAAGTAATCAAATTTGTTTGTAATAATTACCTATTAAATAAATAAATAACTTAACATGCAGTCGTGTTTCACGGCTATACGAAATATCTTTGATTGAGTCAGAAATACATCTGCAAAAAATAAGTGCTGGATGCCACTCAAGGACTCGTTCTTTGAAATTGTATATGTAGAACTTTGTAATATGACATTTCCCACCACAAGTTTCTTAACAAAAAGTGACCACGATTCGGCCCCTTCACGACGTAGAAGTTTATTGTATTTATTTTGAACCGCTCTCTGTAAGGGTGTTTCAAGTTTTTAGTGAGGTCAAAGACGAACTTTTGGGAATCACAGTTTGTGGCTTTGGTGTAACAAACATATTTTTATTAAATTGCTGTCAGCAATAAGACAAAATCAAACGTTGAGTACACCCCAGTAGCAAAACACTTGGAGATGGTGTTAATTCATTCTCAATGCTCACTTTTTTTAATGAAATGGCGGTAAGCACTACTTCATATATATTTTCAAAGGAAAGTGTTTTCTCTTTGTTCCAAATTCTTGTTGAGTCCTCATCAAGGGGAAATTCGTGAGGCGTAGCGAGTGAGGAGTCAGAGCGCGACAAGCGGTGCACTAGTAGTTTCATTCACGCGTTCTGCATCTCTGCTTTCCTCTGGATCATCACTTTCTCTTCTGGACATCACTCATTAGGACTCTTCAAGGATAACCTTGACGAGACTGCATGACGAGATTCAAACTATCAGTTCTATTCATGTCTCTGATCTTCTAATTTATATTACGAACATTCATCCCATTTGATACTTTTAAAACGAGGCATTCTATTAGTTGATCATTTAGGTTGTTAAAATGTTAATATCTTCTGGCGTCATTTATTACACTGTGGAAATGGATGCTGCGTCCAAGGAGATGATGACTCCGGGCTGTTTTAACATCCGTCACTGAAAGCGATCAGTGTGTTAAAGTATACGTCACTCAGCATTTTCCGAGACTTTAAAAATCTGCAATCGGGTTTGACGAGAAATATCTCTGGAAATGGGTGCTAGGAAATTTCTCAGGAAACGTACAAATGAGGTGTTAGAAGCTCCAATCAGGATCTTGGTGTCATCGCGAAGATTGAAAAACAATGTTGTGTTATTAAATTTACATTGTTGATTACCATAAATATATTATTAATTTATTATGTTGGGATAGTTTTCGTATTCTTGTATTGAGCGGCAAGTAGGCAAATACAAACCATACAATTTGAATCATGCACATTGCCGACGAAACCTTCAGTATATTGGATTGTTCTCGGATTTCTTCCTTCTTTCACAAATACTATAATTATTATACGCTTCACTGGTACTTTATCGTATGAGTACCGTATAATACGGTATTCGTTACGAAAATCAGCTGCAGCAACTGTTGTGATTTACAGTAATTAAAGTAGAAGACTCATACACTAGAGAATACATCACCTTAAAAAAGGGTCGTCAACTAGATTTTGCACTTTGTAATATGTCTTTAGCGTAGCTCAGGGAAACGAAATTTTTTCTTAAGCACCGTAGATTTTCGTTCTAAACTTCATCTACGTTACATCTACAATAAAGTAAAATTAACAAAAAGTATGTGTGAAATAGCCGCAGCGTTCAAACATTGTCACTTTCAGAAAGTAAAATTGAATTTAATATAAAAATATGGATGTAAAAATCTACGAATCATTTATCGGAGTATTTTAATGAAGTTTATTAATGTAAATAAATACAAATTAAACGATTTTAAAATACTTTTTTAGAGTATGGAGCCGATGATTGTAGTTATAGTTCTCAAAAACAAGTTAATAATTTCTGGTATAATATTTTGTTCTTTTATAACTTATTTAAATTTATAACATATTAATAGCTTTCAGTAATGATCTGGTGATTTTGGATCGTAGGATATATTTAGTTTAAACATTAATGATAGTATGGAATTAGTAATTTCCATGATTTGAAAAACTTGGAAATAAAGCACGAATAGATTACTGAATAACCAGTTCTAACACACGGGAGTACATTTTACGTAAAAATGCTCTTACTACCATCACGTTCACACCTAACACATCAGTGACACTAGATCGTACCTCTACAGTATTTATTTTTAGCCTAAGTGCATCCCTTAATGGCAAAGGCATCCCACTTCTTGTTAGCTTATTCACACAATAATGAATACATAAATTAACACTAAATAGAACATAGGCCGAGATAATAAAAATTCATATGATATGATACAAAAAATACCTCGGACCCATATACGAGCATGTGAGAGTCAACTAATAGTGTTATTACATCAGCAATACTTATATATCACACATCGATTAGCACATACTACATCATTTCAAACAACGGGTACAGACGAGTCTCTGTCCCGTTCTGCACACGAGGCCGCATATCAACGTCTTTCCCGAAAGGATCCGACCAGCTCGTTTTTTGTCTTCCCCGGCTTCTTCATCCAAGCCTTGGGTCCCAGAATGTCGTTGCATCTGCCCATCTTTGTTGCTCTTGCCCTGCAACGTGGCCTGCCCACCTCCGTTTCAGCTTCTCTGCATAGCGCAGTACGTCTTTTATACCCGTTTTGTTTCGTCACTTCGTATTCTATCTCTCAGTATAATTCGTTGGAACTTCCTCTCCATCTTGCGCTGGCATCTTATAGTGACACTTTATAATTGTTGAAGCACATACTTGTGTGCACCGTATACCAGTGTTTGGCGGTGTACAGGTACCTCGAAAGTACGCTGTTTCGAACCCGCCTTGCAGCAGCTCTTTCCTGCCAGCGGCGGCGTGTTCACTAGACGCAAATTCCGGAACCGGCAACTATCGTCGTGCCGTTCGTTTCCGTGCCAGCAGGACCGCACGCGCTAGCACTACTGTCCCACTGTCGACCCAATCCACCCAGGCCTCGCTTGGTGACGCAACAGACGTTGCCCCGCGACCGTCACCGTGGCGACGCCTGCCGGCGGCGGCGCGCACTTCCGGGAGTGGAGCGGAGGGGGGCGGAGTCCATTAATCCAAAGCTGGAAATAACTTTCCGCTGGCGTGAGAGAGCGCGGAGCCTGCCAGATGGAAAGCGAGAGGCGACGGATCCGAACGGAACCGATACCGCAATGAAAATTGAGAAAGGCCATTTTCTTGTGGTACTAGTCTCGAAGGCTGAGTTTTTCAACATTTTCACCCTGCGGCACAATTAAGATGTAGTTTGAAATATTGAGTGAGGGAGCATATGGTTTTGGGTGCGACAATAATTGAGATCATCATTCCCGTAAATGTAGTGAATCTTAGGCAGTGGTGATTGATTGTTAATGATTCCGGTCGCGTCATCTGCTAAAGTCATTAGCCCCGTGAGTGTAGCGCGAGTTTGCCCTCGGGAGGTCGCTGTGATCTTCCCCCGCTGGATGGCGAGATCCGGCGTGGACCTACCATCTGCTAGTGGGGTTTTCCACAACTACGAATCTCTACTAGCGGGGCACCGCCCCCGCCCGGACAAGCTCGAAACTCCCGACTAGTCTCCCTGCCATGTATGGTAGTGTAGTGCATGTTAGTGTGTAAGGGAGGGATGAGGAAAGGACGAGGAAGTGTAAGGAAAGATCCGTGTCGGTCAGTGGCTCGTTTGTTGGGGGTACTGCGCCGACATTCGCCTGGTGTTGATCGGAAAAACTACGGAAAACTATCGATCAGAGCAGTCGGCCGCTAGAATTCTTCTCCCGCGGCTGAACTCGATCCATTTCTGTAGCTAGTCAGTTAGTCTCGTCGGGACGCGAACCTAGTACCTCCAGGCGGTGGTGTTCTTTCTTAGCTGGAACTTGAGATGCGGTGCCGCCACACACGTCGACTTGCGGAATTTCCTCCGCTTCAGAGAGACACCATCACAGTCTCAACTAGCTCTCAGCTCTCCAGACTAGCCTCCCGGTATGTGTGGGTAATTTTGTGGCTGTGAAAATGAGGGGAGAGAAGGGACAAGAATGAGATAGGAAAGATCGCGCCAAGTCCGTGGCCTTTATGTATCACTCTGGCATTAGCCTGGTGGTGATGAAAGAAACCAATGAAAGCTAGACTTGTGCTTCCGACAGCTGGATTTGATCCAGCAATGCAATTTTTCCATGCACTCCGTCCGGACTCTGCCCGGAGGGCGGATCCTGCTCAGTGAGGTAACAACGCCGCCATTGAGTTATCGCAAGCAGTATATTGCGATGTGCCCCTAATATGTATCAGTATTTCAAAATTAAAGTTCATTATGTCGTATTTTTTTAGGATTTAAAGCGAAGAAACCATTACTATTCGTTTAATCATAATGTATGTTATTGTAAAATACGACAGTCATTTTAACGCTTTTTCCAAATTTGAAGAAAAGTATAATGAGAATCTGTCTAAAAATTTTCTTTTCATTTTTTAAGCGGCACACTGGTTGAAAACTTTTGCGATTCCCGTGTAAATGACGCATTCTCAACGTTTGAAATACAATTTTTTTCTGTGGCACAATATTGTTAACAATAACCGTCATTTCCACTTTTAAGCAAGGTTATATTTATACATATGATTTGGATAATGGTTTGAAAGTGTAAAAAAATCAAAACTCCTACCAATTTGTGCAATATTACACAATAACAATATTGTGTTAACACAGTTATTTTTCCTCAAACAAAATTATCTGAAGCGTTTAGCACAGACCCAGTATAGCAGCAATTTTGACTGGGAGGGCCTGGAGTTCGAATTCCGACGGCTGCCGGAATTTCTGGATACATAGCTACATAGCTCAGTCGAATTCAGGCGCTGTCTGGTGGAGCATTATAGCCGCAAGCGCGCTCTAGGCGATAGTGATCCATAGATGCTCTGATCAGTTCCGAGTGAATGCAGTAGTAGTTCCGTTACAAACGGGAGACGGTCCGCGCGCCATCTCCCCTTCCTCTTCCTTGTCCTATCGTCACCCCGTTAAACACACACACTCACACTCTGGGGGATATTCCTGGAGGGGGCCACACACGCAAACCGACTTAGGTCGGCGCCGGATCTCAACATCCGTTGGAGAAGGAGATCTGTTACCTCCAGATATAAAACATTAATTACTCTAACAGGATTAATGACTACAAAAACTGACGATTTTTACAACATGAACTCAGTGTTGAAACTCATCATTTCAGTCCCTTGAAATTTGCGTGAATGTGGGTTTACTGTAATTATAGAAATCTCAAAGAAAATAATATAATTTTCATTAAAATCTCCATTAATTATGAACTAAAAATTGAATCACATAAATTTGAATGAAAATATTCTCTTAATGACACTCCACTGTGATGTATTTTGAGGTGAACATCTCTCTTGGGTACTAATTACGACAGAGGAACAACCAGAATGATAAAAGAAAAGAAAAACAACAATAAAAAACAAACAACAGTGCGTCTTCCTCTACCACTCGCCCTCGCCTTTGGCACTGGCACATCGATTTGAAGGCTTCGGCCCCTTTGTGCAGTTGTGAGCGACTTTCGTGACCTGCGTGCCACACACAGCTGTTTGGTAACTGTTGTATTGTCACTCGCACTAATGGAAGGTGTGGAACAAAGTTTTCATCATGCCTCTAGAACAAATGAATGATAGCTGAACTCTTCTATATTTTCATTTGCGAAGTTCCTCTTTAGTATCATTTTCCAGACACATACCAAAATCAATAAAGTGAAGTATTTTTGCCGTAAAGTAAAAATGTGTGATTATTTTGAAACTTTATACAAATATTTTTCAAAAGCTGAATTTGTATCATTTTTAGAATGAGTTTAATATGCATTTACGAAAACCAAAAATTCATTTGTTTTAAGGAATTCTTTTCTGGGTTTTCTTAGTATTTTTTAAATACTAAGGTTCATTGTTGTGAACTTCCCATATGAGTAACAAGTGAGCCCATATGAGTTTAATGAAAATTATTCCATAGATGGAGTCATTTTTGCTTGCCTTTATTATGCGTAGACGGTTTGTTAATTATTTCTTACTCAAAACTGATGTAATATGATTGATTTTTAATAATTATTACTAAGATAATCATTATTCGGACGCTTGTTTATATGAAGATATCGGTAGATATTCTCTCAATTTGTCTTATCAAAGTGGCCTGGCTGAGGTGGCTCAGGGCATCATTTGATGGCACTGCAGGGCCTCTGACCGTTGAAGGTTGCGTCCCGGCAGGATTTTCGCCCTTAGCTAGATAGTCTAGCGCTGCTGTGATCCGTAGTTTTCCGTGGTTTCCCCCATTAATACCAGGCGAATGCCGAAGCAGTACCCCGAGAGACGGGTTCCGGCCCGCGCGCGATCTTTCCTTCCTCGTCCTTGTCCCTTACCCTTTACTAACACATACTTACACTAACACTTCCACGCACTAAACTGCCACACATGCCGGAAGCACAGAGCTTGTCCCGGCTGGAGCGGCACACGCTAAAGGAGATACCTCGAGGAATAAAACCCTGGAAGCCGACTTATATAGTTCGGCTATCTCCCTCCAGCAGGGGAAGAACATCGTCATCTCCCTTGGTAAAACATGCACTACACTTACGCGACTAGTTACTGCAGTTGACGCACCCTGAAAATCACTATGTAACCTATTAATCTCTCTTCCGAGACATACATATGTAGAGAAGACAGAGTGGGTGTGGTAGAGCTTTCGTGCCGTAGAAATCGGGCGCCGGCTAATGGACATCGAGTTCGTGCTTGTTCTCCTTGTCGAAGAAATTCGCGTGTGCTCTAGGTTCTGTTGCTCTCTGAGATGTCTGAAAATATCTTACTTCGGATTTCTGATACGTTCAGACACAATAGCAGTATATTTTGATTTTTCTTGTGTTTCTTATTTTACATATTCTTTGAATATACTTTTGGATTGTCAACTTTTACTTTCTCGCCCACTACATACTTCTGTAGTAAAGAGGAAGTTTTGTAATGCTTCAACGAAACATGGCAATTTTTCAACCGAAAAACTACTACTGTGGGGAAATCTGTTATCGAAAACTTGGGTGAATCATGTACCTACGTAATATAGTTAATTACTCTGTCTAATACGGTTAGTTGTCAGAACCCACATTTTGTGGGTCCTTACTACCGAAAAATTGGTTTACGATAAAACGTCCGTCTGTCTGTAGTCAACAATAACAGTCTGTCTGTAGTCAACCGGAACAGTTCAGACGATTTTTATCAAAATTAATATTTCTCAAATCGATCTGCCCGACATCGAGAACCTGCGAATTTGAAACGAATATTTTTATTTTTGAGTGTATTTTACATACAAACTTAACATTTTCAAAATTTTGTGAAATATGGCACCAAAAACGTAGCACAGATCTCATTTTCATTGAACTGATTTTCTGGGAATTGCAAAAGTTACAAATCATGCGAGAAAGAATGTGCTGTTGTAGCGCGACTATTTCATTATGATAATAAGTGTTATAATTTTGTTTCGTTAATGAGTGGTACTGAGACTCACGGCCACTATTTGCGATGTCCATAGAGTGCTTTGGGGGAGAATGCAAATAAACTTTTAATTGATAATTGCAATAGCAAAGAGACGTCTGTTCAATTTTGATTTCGTTAACGGAATGAGTACAATTTTGATGCATAATGCGACAACCACAGATCTAATTAGTTGATAATTCCTTACTCCCAACACTCCTTACACTCATATGGCAATTTTTGAATTGTTCTCTGACGTTGAAATTCGCTCCGAAATTTCGCGCGGTGGCAGACCAGGAAGATGGCGCCGGACGTGTGTTCCCAGATCGAGGGCGCGGCCTAAAATAAACCGGAAATGGAATAAGCTGTCCCTCCCTCGTGAGCCGCGGCGGGGCAGCGCCGTCGTGGCGACGGGACCTAAGGGCTGCGGGGGCGGCGGGGCCTAGAGGCTAGGGGGTTACGGGCGAGGCGGGGGGCCAGCTGCGGGGCAGTAGCGCAAGCGGTATCAAAATGCGGATCGGGTGGAGGGTTGGCCGGGCGGAGCTGGGCGGCGGCGGGCGGTGGCGTGGCGTGGCCGGCGGTGGGGCGGCTGCGGGCGGTGGCGGAGGCCGCTGGCAGAGGAAGAGGGCGGGCGGCGCGTCGGAGGCGGAAAGGAAGTAATGAGGAAGGAGGCGCCGCGGAGAAGGAGGGCGACGGAGGCGCAGAGGCGCAGCGGGGCCGGAGCGGCCCGAGCGAACGCCTCGCCGCGCGAGCCATCGACCTCAGGTGCTCTGAATGCACCGCACACCATCGATGCGCACTGGCTCGTGCCACGAAATCTCGGGGCAAACGGGACTCGGGAGAGCAAAAGAGCATCGATGTTTGCGAAAAATTTATATTTTCGAGCAGAAACATCGATGTTTCTCTTTTGATGTTTTCTTCAGATCAATACATTTGTTTAGCGACTTTCATGTTTTCAAAAACAATTTATCATGATGTAAATAAAATTTCCAGTATCTGATTTTTTTGTGGATTGCTCGCAATCACACGCTTGTTATGTATCACGTTGGAACCAGAACATTTTACTTCAAAATGTTGCATTATATTTAAAAAATCGATATTTTAAACATATATTTTTTTGTCGATGTTTTCGTCGATATCAAAAACCTTTTGGGTATCGAAGTAGCGATGTTTTGTTAAAATTTGCCATCACTAAACGTTTTGCTGTTTCTAAAGTGAGTTTTACACGGTCATTTTTTCGTAATTTTTCTGTACCGAAAATGGATGGAAAAGGACGTTACATTACTCTTGAGAGGGCCTCGCTACTTTTGTATATAAACGGGATGAGCGAGAACGCGCGATTTCGTTTTCTGCATGCACTCATGATGAAAACCTCAAAAGGAGCTGAAGATCAAACAGTTGAACGTCGCATCTAGGGTAACAAACTAAGTTATGTAATACTAGGACGGAACACGGAGGCGTCATTAGAATCCAGTACATTTTTATTTCTCTCTACTTAATCATTTCACATTACAATTCATCACATTAGAACACTCTTGAAACTACAAAAGAAACAAATCGCTTCTCACGCATAGCAAACGAAAGGAAGTTAGAAAAGGGTCGCCTGGAACACGGTAGTAAAAACTGGATGAAATCTGCACCGAAAAATGAAGCGTGCGTCATTGTTTCGTACAAAATATATCCAGTTTGGTTCGTCACTTTTCTGTTCTGATGAAAACATGATGAGTAAAACGGACTTAAGGCGCAATCGGAAGATGGATTGGAAATATAGAATGCTTCTCTGAATGAAATTTGCCTTCTGAATCATAACCATAACGACTTCTGTTTTATACCTTGCGATGGACTTGAAGGTTTACCTGAACAAATTGTCTTTTTTACAATTAATTTCATAAGGTACATTCAATTTTTACGTGTAACTTTGCGTAATTCATTTATCTCTTCAGGATTAATATTTGATTTCAATCATTTCATTGTGTAAATTTTTCGCATTACATTTTTGCTGAGAGTAAATCATTTAAATTCGCAATCAATTGGTAAAGAACTGTTGCAATAATCCTTTGATCTCATTATCAATTTTTAAGGAATTTTGGTAGCTGGATCTGAAATATTTTTTTCTGGTGGGAGCAAAAGCAATTTGTAAATTACATAAAATGTTGCTGACTTTGTACCTGAGGCAATAGAGGATGTGGGATGTTCCCTCGATTTCATATATTTCGATGCTGCTCTAGGTCCTTGTTCTACCGAGACAAGCCTGGTGGCAGAGATTGCCGGGTTCGAAAGAGCGCTATCTTTCCTTCCTCATCCTTCTCCCCTCCTTTCCCCATAACAAACAAATACACACTCTACCATGCATGTCGGGGGACCAGTCGGAAGATTACCACTTGTCCCGAGTGGAACAGGTCTCCTCTGAGGGAAATTCCCACAGGGAGAAATTATCACCAGCCGGCGTGTAGGCTGGCGCCGGGTCGCACGTTGCTGAGGGGGAGCAACTCCTTCAACTCCCGGAATGTAACACGCACTACGCTGACGGGGATAATGAACTGAGTAGTTGACGCGCTCGAAATCAGCCTCCGGGTTTTGGACGCACCTACAAGTCGCGGCGCGTCCTTGGCAGTCCCTGACGACACTATACATTTTATTGTCCGGAGTGTTGGCGCGCCTGGCGCAGCGTGCAGCGGCAGGGGCGCGGCGCGGCGCCGCGTCAGTAGCAGAGGCAGCCCGCCGCGCAGTCGGCGCGGCGCACGTTCGTAAAACGAGGCGGGCGAGACGGATCATCGATAATTGAGAGGCGGACGGGCGGAGCACGGCGCGCCCCATTAGAATTTAATTGGCGTCGAGGTACACAGCCGCGCTCGGGGGCGGCGCGTGTTCCCGCCGAGCTTCGCGGGGGTGAACTCCGTCCGATCACTAATTGAAGGGCTGTTGAACGTTGTCCTGCTTGATCTAAATCCTTTTGTTTGTGGGAGTGCGAATGAGCAATATTTTTATGGATGCCGCCACTTTCTAATTTGTGATACCGTTTCAATTGTGCTGTTTCTGATAGTGTAATGGAGCATACAACACAGTGGTTTCTGTTGTTTGTGAATATTGTGTTTTAAAATGGGCAACGACGGAATTGGCCAACCTGAAAAAAATGTTCAACATATCTCAAATGCTTGTTAAAACGTTTCGTGGTGGCGATTTAAATATTGAACTCTCTGATACCTAATATTGGATCTGAATTGATTGTTACACCTGTAGTGTTAAAGAAATATCTTTGGAAACTTGTTATGGTTGGACAGGTAAGCAGCTTCGATTTAGTTTACATTCATTAGGAAATCTTTATGTTAGCAGTACGCAGAGTCGATGCAAAAGGAAGTTTTTAGAACAATTTCAAATTAGCAAAATTGAAAGCAAATAATGAATGTCAAAGAGATATCTGAATTTTAGAGATATTTCTAAAAATATAGACATATCTTACATGGTGTGTGCATTCTTATCAACTACAGTGAATGAAAGTATTTCATATTTCATTCATTGGGACTTTCTAACAATTCAAAGAAGGCATACGCACGTGTGTGTCAACATGGATTGAAAGTAAACTTTATATACTATTCATAGGAACCTGTTTTATGTAAGGAACTTAAATATGAGAATATTATAGAATAGTCATGTAAATTTCTCTTTGTGTTCGTTTTTATTTCCAGTTAGGTTCATTCATTGTTTTTTTGTAGCTTTTACTTTGGCATTACTTAAGTAGTCAATCTTTTATTTGCTCATTTGTTTATTCATTTATTCACTTTAATTTATTAAGAGTTGCCTCATGAATGGAGCATACCGTTCTCCGTTAATTTGTTTTTATTTCACATCTGGTTGTTTGTGCGTTTAACCTCATAACTGACGTGTGAGGAGGCATTGTGCATTTATAGTTTTGTGCCCCCATTCATTCATTTAAACGTTCAGTCTCCTTTCATTGTCTAAACGTTCACCTGTGATATGCTTATAGGCAACATGTGCTTGTGTTGTGTGGTGGTATATATACTCGATTATTAATTTGTTTTCTAGCAACTCACATTTACAGTTCATTCATCATTTATGCGTTCTTCGTTTATTCTCATTCATAATTCATTAACTGGTCCTTTATCATTTATTCACTATTCAGTCATCATTCATTCACCATTTAAATGGGTGAAAACCAGGACGGTAAAAGTAACATTTTATACATTTTGAGAAATCTGTTTACTTAAGTCAATATCACTGTAAAGTAGTGGTGCTTTGTTTCATCGTTAAAATCACTGCATTTCAATTGTTCATTAAAACCACGAAAATACATTGCCACTGAAATAAGTCTAAAATAAACACATTTTTCTCAGAGTTTATAAAATATCAGTTATTCCGTTCTGGTTTTCACCGATTCATTTATCCTTCATTCATTATTCATGCCTGGGACAGCTCTACGGCAACACCGTTACCATTGAAATCTCGTTGTCCAGGAGGACCTAGGGTTCGAGAGCCTGTAGTGGCGTATTTTTTTACATTAGCTACAAAGCTGGGCAGAATTTAACTTATCTGGAGGAAATTTCTACTTCTGGCTGTTCAGCACCAGGCGAATGCCAGAGCAGTAACCTCACAAACAGGCCACGAACCTCACGCGATCTTCCCACATTCTTTCCTTCTTCTCTTTTGCACTCACAGTTACACGCACTCTCCTGGAAGTCTTACGTTTACGCTTCGACACATGTCAGAAGACGCTACAACACAGTCGGGAGTTAGACTGTGTGCAGGCAAGGTTGGAGCCCCGATGATGCAGATACCTGGAGGAGGAAAAACCCTGCACGTCGACATGCAGGTCGGCACCGAGAGTTTTGTTCCAGCGGGTGTGGATCACCTCCACCTTCCAGGTTTCACTGCACTTGCGGGACGAATAAATCAGTAGTTAACCCCCCCCCTGTATCAATGCTCATTCAGGTGGCTCAAGTGTATGATTTGATGGCACTGCAGTGCCTCTGACCGGGCGGTCCTAGGTCGAGTTCCGACGGTGGCAGGATTTTCGACTGTCATACTGTTCTTCTGCCATACTCTATGTTATTTGAAATGTAAAATATGTATTTTACTAATTAATTGAAGTCCTTCACCAATAGCATATTATATCACGTATCCGTTAGTGTTGTTAAACTAGCCCTTGACCATTGTTGTTGCGCGGGGAATGGCGAGCCCCTGCCCGCGCCGCTGCCCTGTTTGATGCGCGCGCGTGCGCGTGCGCGTGCGTGGTTGCAGGCGGCGATGCCGGGGTCGCGGCGGCGCGTGCTGGGCCACGTGGCGGCGGAGCTGCGCGCGCGCATGGGCCGCACCAAGGCGCTGGGCGCCGACGTGATGGAGACGCCGCTCAACCGCTGCCTCTCCACGCTCGACATCACGCTGCTCGGTGAGGGCGCGCTGCGCGGACGCTGTCAGCCAGGCGGCAGCCAATAACATAAATAAGACATTACTAGCATTCAAATTATATAATGATAACGGTACAATAATAATCACAGTATCAATAGTAACAGCATATATAACAATATTATTATTATTATTATTATTATTATTATTATTATTATTATAACGTAAGCTTGGTATGAAGCATTCGTTTGCATAACGCATTTTAGCGAACGTCAGAAGTCAGTATAATTAAATCGGAAACTGACACTATTTAATCCATTTCCATAATCTTAGGAAATGGATTCCATAATCATTTTAGGAAATTGAGATACGTTTCGGAAGTACTATGAATTCATAGCCGCCTTATAACCACCACTAACATCAATATGTCACTTTTCCTAGAAGAAGTAGTCAAATGTAGTACATTGCTTTTTACGAAGTAGTTAAAACATTGTACAATATTCGTATCGTAACATCTTATTACTAATTGATTGGCTATCAAACTGGAACCAACGATGTTGTTTGATAACATCCACTCTCGTGTTGTATTTAAATATCTTTCGTTAATTATTTCGGAAATAAATATTCAATTTGATGAAAAATCAAACTTGGAATATATATTTTTGAGAATGTCACGCGGTAATCAGTGCAAAATCGGCGCTATAAATTCCACTTTATCCTGACTGAAAAGTTAATGTTAACATATTCTATAGTACCTGGAAGCTCTTGTAGGATTAGATGCTTTTTGTAAAATGTCATCAATTATTAACTAAATACAGATAAAAGCTACGATTTGAGTTTGTGGCGTCAGTTTTAGTAAATCGAATGTGGAAGGAATTAAGTTTGATGTTTTGAAATGAGAAAATTGAGAAGAACATTGTTTACAAGCGCAGTCGATTTGGAATGTGATTAAGGGGAAGATAATAAATTTTTTGAAGTAAATAGCACAAGGCGATGGAAAACGATTTGGTCAAGTTGTAAAAAAACTAAAAACTAAATGAAATGGAATTTAACGACACAAAATAACAAATTAACGTCAGAGAAGAACAAGTTTTCGAGGCATGAAAGAATAATTATCGTAAGAGTTGTGCAAGAATTATATATAACCTTATGGCGTCTTATCTCAACTTTACATTATTATAACCGTTCGTATTTGCACTTTTCACACTTCAGTTAGTTAAAACAAACCTTCTAAAAGTATCATCATTGGTGAAGTTATGAGTCTAGGATATCGAAATATATCAATAACTTGAATTGCTGGCGAGGGTAATACCGACCTTTTTGGTTTTTATTTTATTGAACAAAAATGTTAAAAATATTTTATTTAAAAGTGTTATTCGTTATTCTATAAAATATTTGTTACACATTGATAAAGATTCAATGAGAGAGGGATTACAATCGTAAAAAAATACTGTAGTAAGAAACTTGCAATAGCAAAAAATGCTGCTAAAGAAAATCACACAAAATGTTTTTCCAAACGTTTTTTTGGGCATGAACATACTGGGCGAATGGATGAAAATAGATGCGGAAATAAATGCAGGTGCGACGCAAGGCTTTAGAAAGAAAGACGGTTTTGCTTTATTAATTTACATTGTAATTTAGCCTTGAGAATGAAAAAAAAACCTTAAACATTTTAATAATGTATGGAAAGCGATGGAATACAGAGACCTTTATGTTGGAAATACGGAGAACATAAAGTAAAGGCGACGGAAGCAACGAGGGGCGTTAGATCCAGCAGTTCCCTGCCACCACAACGTTCGACTGTAATTCAATTTAATACCGCGTACTGTCCAAGGCTCGTATGTGCTTCTGCGACATGTGACTCATTTCATTGACTCTTACTTCGACAGCTACGTTATGACAATTGCTATGCCTTAGACAAGATCCCATTGGCTCGGCTCCTGATGGCGTCCGTGACCAAGTGACCGGTTTGATGCCATTTGCCAAACAAACGGAAAACAAAACAACCGTTCCAGAATTCCTGGCGTTTATTGTTTTATTAATTCGAAGAACGTGGTCAGGAAAGTTGGTGGTCCTGGTGCAGCGCATTGGTTCGGAGAAGAATGAAAGGGCTGCTGGTGAACGGTGGACGGCTGGCAGTGGGTGGTGGACAATGTGTAGAGGTGTCGGCTTGGGAGTGGTGGGTAGCATGTGGCAGACAGGCGGGAGCGGTGAGTGGTGGGCGGTGGTAACAGAAGGCGGGCAGTGGGTGGTGGGTGGAGGGGCGGGCGTTCGGGTGATGTAACAGTAGGTGATAGCGGTGACAGGCGAGGCTTGCGATCGGAGTCAATTAGTTTCTCGCCTGTTCGGAGACGCCGTGTCCCAGGCACAGGTGCCCAGCCATTTTGCCCTGAGGAAGGTCGCAGAACGGCGGTCGGCAGCAGGTGGCGGGGCATGGTGGTGAGTAAGCTTATGGTGTGCGAACGGCTCACGTGGCGGTGGGCAAATCTGGGTGGCACGGGTGGAGAGTAACTTCTGGCGTGACGATGGCAGCGGGTTGGGCGGGGGGTGGGTGTGGGTAGCGGTCCTCGGGCGGCGAGCGGCGAGCGGCGGGCGCCGGCGCAGCGAACGGCTGGCAGCTGCCAGAGCGCCCGGGGCGGCGGAGAGGAACGGCGCTTCTCTGCGGACGCGAGGAAACCTTTACGAAGTTTTCAGAGCGGAAATCAGCTTTCGATCCGGCGCCGCCGCCGACGCGACGTCGCCCACGCGGTGTAATATGAACGCCCGTAGCGTTGAAATGCAAGACGTGATGCGATGTCGTGTTTAAACTGTGAAAGGAATGTTTGGCAGGAGACGCGATGTAATGTAAGGGCTAGGGAATAATAGTGTCACGAAAAAGGGAGAAACGGCGTTCTGAGCCTTGGAAAGGGTTGATGAAGGGCAGGAGTTTGTGCCACTACGTCTGACGACTCGCTTTACAAAATGCTTGCTACGTCGCAACTCTTGTGATTGCTCAATGTAATTTACAAGAGTAAAACCGCTCGATGTGTGTGGAGGGTGCATTTCACTTTTTTGTTTATTGATACTAGACTGGTTCTTACTGATATAACCAAATAATTCTGAAGAATAATAATTATAAAATTATTTGTTGAAACCTCTCATATTGTATATTTTGCATTCTTGATGACTATTAATTTTGTAACTAGAATTAATTACTTTCGTTTTGTAAAGAAGTATATCTGATCAACATCTGAACAATAGATCAAGAAAATGACAAAATGACACATTGACTGAACTAATTGTATCGCGATTAGCAGTAGCAACTCGAGCTCCATAACCACAATCTGAGAAATTGGTCAATTAGACAACCTCGCTCTAGATCTGTATGATAGCTATCTTTTTAAAAACGGGTGGAAAATTAAATAATTTTGTACATTTCATTAAGAATATCTTCTAAAATCATATCTTTGGGTCGTGTAAAGATAAAAATGTCGCTTAGATCAATATCGCTTACAGACATACTAAGCGGGGTTCAGCAACATTGAACCACCGGTTAAATGTTGTTTATTTTAATTTTATAATAAGAAACTCTTGTAACAAACATTTTCAGACGTATTTATTTCATAACAATGGATACATTTCGAAGTGGTGATTTTACAACCTTATTTAGTTCAATGCGCGGCTTCACTCACCATTCAGGTATTTTGCCATATTTTGCATTTTCTCCAAATTCGAGTACACCATTAAACCATTTAGTATAATCGACATGATCATCCGCATGGGTGTTTATAGAATGGCGTTCCATACAGGGAATCAGAAATGAAACGTAAATTTAATATCTTCAACCACTTTCAAGTCACAAAGTTCAAAGACTCCGTAGAAATTTTAGTTGGATAACTTTTCTTGATGTTCAAAATGACTTAGGCATCATTTTATGTACATCTCGAATGCACGAAACTTTTCCATCATTATTTTGAGAAACCAATTGGTTTCTTTTTGTTATGTCATCTTTCTGTTAACAGCACATTTCTCCATTTTAGAGCATCCAACAAAATCTCTGGTGATAATTACTAGATTTTCAAAAGGATTTCTTAACCACAGGTTCTCATCAAATTACTGTAGTTGCCTGGAGGCAAATGAGTCGCTTTAATTTAAAAGTACCTTCAACAAAACTGAAATCGGCATCATACTTTGTCGCTTTCCTTGTTACAAGTCTGAACTATTTCTACTCTGTTGTTTGTGAAAATTGCTACACCAAAAAGGAAACATGCTATTACAATGAAATTTATTCCACATATTAAGAATATCACAATAAAAATTATTAGAATAGAGAACTGTTCCTGCATTTTGACCTTGAGTTTTTAGTACGGTGTGAAGTCGCCACGCACTGCCATCATAGCCTCTAGAAGTCGTGATATGGATTCAAAGAGAGTCTGGATATGCTGTTGGGGAACACACAGCCATGCTTGACCACACAGCTTCGACAGTGGCTGTAGGAGGACCAGAACGAACAGATAAGCGACCGATCATATCCCAAACATTTTCAAAGGGTGACATGTCACGTGAACGTGCAGGCTAGGGAAGCAGTGATAACCGTCGTTTTTCTCCGAAAACTTGCACATTTCTCGTACCACACCGTCAGGCATTGCTCTGCTGAATCATGGCACGTGCCATAACTCAGCCTCCGGCTGGTGTCGTCTTTACATACTCCATTTAAACCCCTTTCGGAATAAATGTGTTATTGTTACTTTCTCGCTACGGAGTGGAGAGAAAGTTATGTAATGTTGCGTGAAAAAACAGCGAATTTTCACAGAAAAGTTCTTATTCCTGGGCCCTGGTACGGAAAAGTGGATAAATATAGTTGCTAAATTAAGAAAAAAAATCCTCTAATACCTGATGTAGCCAGAATGTTTTGTAGGTTCTTGACACCGAAAAATCGAATGCTGACAAATCGTCTGCCTGTCCGTCTGTGAACATCGCTAGCGGCTAAACCGTTCAGACGATTTTCTCCCAAGTTGATGTTCCCCAATCGAGCTGGCTGATGTCGCGGCCCCTTGAATTTGAAACCGATATTTTAATTTAGGGGGTACTTTACTTGAAGCGCCTGGGAAATTTTCCAAATTTTCAAAAAGCAATGCTCCATCGTCTTTGATTAAATTTTGATGTTTGATAATGTAAAGATCGTTTAAGGGAATGATAAAGGTTTCATGCTCGTTGAAAACACTAATTTTTCAAAAATTACAAAATTTCAAAAAAAAAATCAGTCTTCCTACAACTAAAATATTAAAAATCGGGATTTTTTCTTAATGAAATTTGTTTCTTAAAGATAGGTTTTGAAATAAGGTCATATTCAATTTTTCGAAAATTTGAGTGCTTTCGCGTAATTTTGCGGAAAAGTACCGACGAGAAAGAACGTGCTGTTTTCGCTCCACTAGTTTTCATCTGGCAAACGTTCCCACGTGGGTTACAATGTTCTGCACCCGAGCCTTTCAAATAGTTTAGTGAAGTAGAGGAGATGATTGGCCTCTTCCGAGGCACAGCGGCAATGCAAGCGACAAGCCTCCAACGAAGTGTGGCAATAACTTGAGCCAGCAAAAGGCCGACGGACTCGTTCGCCTGATTACAATGCAAGTCGCGCCTCGCGGGCCCCTTCTCTGTTTCTCCCTTTCCATCATTTGCCAGGTGCGGCGGAGTGTGTGTAACAGAGGCAAGTCGTTCGTAGTCGGAGTCGGGCGCGCGTTGAGGCTTCGTGCTTCAGTCACTTCCACGCCGCTCTGCCCCTGCCCGTTTTCTTAATGAGACATTTTACGGTTTAATGAACGTGATGATTCCTTTGTATTATTTGAAGAAAGAACCCTTTTTGTGGTGAAAACAATCCCTAATAGGAGAGTGCGGGTTTTAATGAATCTCTGGAATCATTTAAACCCATTCATGCATATCTCAAAATTAATGGGATTTATTTGACTTTCGTCTCGCTTCACTCTTGTTCCTCTCTTTGTATCGAGAACGTAATAACTCCAATGAACATCAATACAGATTAAAACGGCCAATAGTGAGACTTCCATCTCTCATTCACGTTCTGGGTGGCCAATTGTTAGAAATAATTCATTCAAAATCAAGCCAATCCCTTATATCAGTAAAAAGTATCAAATTTCCTAGTCAGTGTAATTCAAGTCACGTGCTCCTATCTTTCTTTTGTTAAACAAATAAGCTAAATGCTCTGTGAATTTGTAAATTGTATTTGTATTTGAACATTTTTGTGCATTGTTTTGTACAATGTTTGTACAATATTTGTACAAACCATATAAGTATTAAATAATATAAAATATTAGAATACATTTGTAACAGATAACATTACATATTGTTACAAAACAATAATTGTTTAAAAATTGCCAATGTATCATGCAAAATTATTAAAAAACTCACATTTTTGAAAAATTGAACATGACTTATTTCAAGATCTGTTGAAAATAAAAAAAAGAAACATTCTTCAAGAACATATTTTTATCTTGATTATTGTAGTTGTATAGAGGCCAAAAAATAGAACTTTTGTAATTTTCAAAAATTTAGGGAGTGCAACGAAAATGTGATCTACGCCACTTCTTTAAGCTTCTTTTACTCTATTGGAGGGAAACATCTAAAGAAAAAATTGGGATCCTTTTTGAAAACAGGTGTAAAATGTTGAGGCTTCATGTAATGCCCCAAAATCCTGTTTCACACACGCAGAGACTCACGTTCGTTCAGGTCGATCGGGAATATCAATTTTGACCGGTGTGGATGCTAGCGTTGACCATAAACAAACAGGCAGATGTTTTGCTGTCGATCTATTGTTTGGTCTCAAGGACCCCTAAGACATGCGTTCTGACTACACAACGTCTTAGAGGAAGTAATTTACTAAATATAGGAACCAGATTTTTTCATTTTTTCGACAGCAGGGCTCGGCAATCCAGAGTTTTTCTGTCGGAAAATCACCGTATTTTCCCGCAGCAATTCAATACTTTCTCTATATGCCGTAAGCATTACGCGAGAAAAAAGAAAGCACTTTCGATAATATGTCAGTATTTTTCCTTTAGTTTGGATCGCAACAACAAGGAAATATCGGATAATTTCCAAGGAATAAATTCCTGACAATCAATGTAATCTTTGTATTATCACTTAATTTGTTACCATCTTTACCTGTTACCATCTTAAATTGTTTGTGCCCTGACATAAACTAATTATTTCCCTTTCCTCAACCTGCAGTTTTTTCTTTTAAAATTTTCTGATGGCAATATCGTCAGAAAATAAAAAATACAAAATACAAAATATACGTAGAGGTGCTTATTGTGCTTTAGAAAGAGTTTAATAAGGAAAATAAGAAAAATATTGTTGTCATTTCTTTGTTTAGTAGTCACTCAAGTTCTGTGAGCACCTCTGTCACTATGGTGTGATGCAAATACGCTCGACCGAGGGAGGGTTAAATAAGTTACTAGAAGATTAATGGGTTAAAACACACGACGCTACATGGAAACTCTCTTTTATTACAAGTCATTCCGCCACATTCTCCTTTCACATCTACACGACAGAGGATTTATACTTTCTGGGTTCTCTTTTCTCCCGAATCTAGCCTTGGCCTACAGCAATGACGGACTCTTCCAAGAATAGATTGATGTGTCCGGGCAGGGAAGCGTTCGCCCTGGTTCGATATCGTGAAAGATTGCTTTTTCTCGCTATCGTTATGTAGAAGGCAACTAGGATCGAACGACTTCATTTTTCGCATTTGTATATCGTGTGTTTTTTTCAGAAAATATACAAGATAAATTTCATTGTCACTTGCATCTTTATGTCAACCTTTTACACCATTAAGACTGTTGTTAAACCAAGTGAGTTACTAGGAAGGTCAATTTTTCTTTAAAATAAAGAAATCTCTATAATATATATCATGTACCAACGTACAATTGGTGTTGATATTTTAATATCCCACATGAAAATTGTAATTTAATTTTAGATCTTGCGATTATTTAGTGTGGAGATCTTTAAAACCCTGTGTGATGCAGAGATTCATTCTGTAATATTGGAGATATGTTTAAATATATTACTAATTAAAGTAAATAATATTACTCCCTATATGGCAGAGTGACAATCAATAGACAAACGCATCTATTGATAATAATTGAGATTTTACAAATCCAATGGAACTAAGTGCCGAAATGTTCGAAATGAATGTTTAGACATCTAAATATCATATAAATGAGTCCAAATTCACAGTTAAAGAAGCGATGTTCCAAACATTTCCCAAGTAGTTGTAACATATACGTGGATCTGAATGTGAGTTAGGAGTACGATTTCATACAGTTTTTATTGATTTCCTGAAAAAGTATTTTTGCACTTACCTCCCTTGGCTTTGCCAGGCCTCCATTAGTGTACTTCCGTTAAGTTTCGAAGAAGCGCTGCCAGATGAGTTGACATGAGTGCATGTAATATACTGATACATTTTTCACGAAACTCGAAAGACTTACTGGATTTGTTCATTATATATGTATCTCACAAATATATTAGTCAAAATCGGTTGTAAAGTGAATGCTATCCCGCTTTAAGGCTTGGAACCTGTGCACTGAGACATGATGACGGTCTGCAATGCACAGATGCTTAGAGAGTTGCCTACTCTGACGCCATCTAACGGCGCTCACAGATAGCCCTCAACACCGACATCTTCCGGCGCATATATGAATTAGTGAGTCAAGAGTTCACAGGCCCATGGAATGATTCTAACATTATTGAGCATGCTCATATTGAAACGTACTTATAAAACTATATATTTCTGAAAACTATTCTGTACATATTGTACATGGCTGACTATATTTTATCATCTGTTTTCAATGTCGCTCTTCTTCTTTCAATGTCTCTTTATGTTCTAGTTGCCCAATGGAAAGTGATAATCCCCTTAATCTTCAATCATTATTCCAATATTCAATAGGTAACAACATTTATTTTCCAAATTTTCACACTAAATACTACGAGATTGTAAGACCTTCAGATAATCGCTACTCGCCGCTTGTACGTTTATCAGTGGTTGGTGTAAAACCATCAAGAGCTCTTGTAGTACTTATGAGATTCTCGGTACTCGTTATTTGTGAGCTTCTTCAATTTTTCTTGAGAGGCGCCCTTACATTCTTACTGGACCCTTTCGAGACTATTTTCATGTTAAATTGACATAAGTTAAACCATTTTTTCTCTTTCTCGCATACCACATACGCTATAGAAATGTTGTGTAATGCTGCATTAA
The DNA here is from genome assembly GCA_017312745.1 of Gryllus bimaculatus. Lineage (NCBI taxonomy): Eukaryota > Metazoa > Arthropoda > Insecta > Orthoptera > Gryllidae > Gryllus > Gryllus bimaculatus. The sequence goes on along the minus strand of BOPP01000178.1, from coordinate 169,172 downwards.
AAACGGTGATTATTCGTCAGAAAAAAACGTATACTAAGTTTTTGCTACTAGAAAAGGGGATAATTATTGTTCCACGTTTGATAGGTCATACATACAGAAAATTGGTTTTCGGAAAACGTCTGTCCGTCTGTGAACAATGCAAGCGGCTAAACCGTCTGTAGTATTTTAACCAAAATTGATATTTCCAGATCAAACTCGCTGAGGACATGTCTCTTAAATTTGAAAAGAGTATTTTAATTATTTTGGATACTTTATACATTCGTAACAAGGACATTTTCAAATATTTCCTCAAAAACAGCTCAAAAATTTGGATCACATTTTTATGATATAGAGTAAAGAATGCTTATAAAATGGTGCAAGTCCGATTTCCCTTGAATTCTCTGCTTTTTTGAAAATTAATTTTTTTTCAGCGTCCTACAACTACAATAATGCAGGATAGATTTTTTTCTGAATGAAATCTGCTCTTCAAAAATAGCTTTTTAAATAGGCCCAGTACAGTTTTTGCAAAATACGAAAAAAATTCGCGTAATTTTGCGTAAAATATTTGCAATTTTTAAATAATTGTTTTCTATAAACAAAAACTCCATTTGTATAAATTTTTATTAGTAGTGTGAAGAACGGTTATAAGATGGCACAAGGCTGATTTGCTTTGAACTCTTTGAATTTTCAAATGTTGCAAAAGTTACAAATAATGTGAGAAAGTATATGCTGTTGTAGCGACTCTACTTTGGGGTTGTGATTCATTGATTCGTTGTGCATACAGCGACTGTATTGAAATAAAACTTATCAACGAAATTCCATAAATAGATTTAATAAAAACATTGAGATGAAAGGAAACTTGTACTGCAAAAAATACTCAAGCAAAAATCAATTCTACGTTGTCGTTGCAAAAATATTCGGAAGAAAAGGAAAGATAATAAAATAATAGATATTAGCTCTTTGACCCGAAAATAATGCGCTTACAAATAAAGCTTACAAAGTGACAGACACATGAATTATGTGTTGCCATTACTTTTTTACATAAAACTATTACTGCCTAGTGCGTGTTTATTGGGATAACGCGATTTGCACATTAAGTAGCATCGATTTTTCTGTTGCTGAACTCGACCTGGTACTGTCTTTACGTGACATTTGGTATAAACATTATAATTAACGTCTGTTTTTCTGTAGCATGAAATTCCAAATTAACGGCCAAAAATTCAGTACAGACCAATATTAATTTTAAACGATTGGTGCAGCAACATATATCTCGCTTTGCTTCTAATTTTATAATTTTCTAAAATTCAGAGACCCGTTCTTTTATGCGTCCCTTCTACTATCGGTGGAAACCAATTAAAGAAAAAAATTGAGTTGTTTTTGAGAAAAATCTTTTTTTTTTAAATGCATTAATTTCAAACCCAATTTACGCGAAAGCTACCACTTTTTTCAAAAGAAATGTGTACGTAACCTGTTTAAAGATGAGATTTTTTGAAACAGACTTTGTCAGAACCAAATATCTATGCCTTATTTTTTTAAATTTTAAAATGTTAACTTTCTGGAATTTTAATTGTTTGGCAATTTACATTTTTTTAATGTACATGTTTTTGGAGGACCGAATAGTTTTCGCGTAATTTGCGCTTGAAATTTATGCAATTTCTAAAGAAATATTTTCTTAGAAACGGTTCCAAGTTGTTTCTTCAACACTATTATTTAGTATATAACTTCAAAAGAAATGCTGATGTTATAACGTTACGCTAAGGAAAGCCCAGAATTTGAACTCTTGTGTAAGATTGCTGTAGTAAAGTCGCTGTGACGCATTGTCTCACCTGAGAAACACGCGACCAACCATAGTGATTTAATCGATGCTTCAATAATCAGGATTTTTTGGTGCGGGTATTTACTAAACAATTCTAGTTTTTTTTATTCATTTCACGGAGAGCCAACCGCAGCGAAAGAGTTGTGTGGAGGAAGAGGTAAACGGATCAGCCAACAACCGTTTTCTCGAACAGATACCCAAGACTCACAAGAAAGTTATTTCTCAAAACTAAGTTTCCCTTATAAATTTATAGTGCTATTGTACAAAAAAATAGCGAATGCAACTCGTTTATAATGTTGCTTTATTGCATTCGAACAAATTTGAAAATTCGCTCGTACCGTCGCTCGTTTTCAAAACGTGTACTCTCTCAATAAAACTTAACATTATAAACTAATTGCTACTGAGATGTGACTCCGAAGCTCTCTGACTGAAGGTGACTGACCCCGAAGCTCTTCCTTCCCCATCCTCCCGTCACATTAGCAACGCGCAGCTTCAGGCTAACCCAGAGGGCTATAAAACTCGCTCTTGCAAAGCCACCCTCCAGCTTGCAAGAAAGAGTCCGGCCCCCCGCCCCAACAAGCAAAGAAGTCACTCGACCTTCATCAAACCGTGCTTCGCGCCCTTCACTCCCGCGATACCAAGAAAAGGCGGATTACCTTCGTCACGCAAACGCCCCCTCTCTAAATCCTTTGGGGCTAGCTGTAATTCTTCACCCAAAGTGCCGGCTCCCAGCAGATGCTCCCCCCTCCTCGCCACTGATTGTCAACAGTAGCTAAACAATGACAACCTATTGGAAGTTAGATGTAATCACAATTATAATCAAGTGTGTTTTTACTAAGTTTTAATTGCATGTTTTTCTCTTCAATTAGTACATACCTACTGCATTTATCACAAAATAATAGTGACATCCTCTGTAGATACTAACACTTACAGGGAATGTGCCCGCGTCGCATTATACGCGGTGGTCCTCCGAGTTGATAACAAAGCTATCAAAGGTAAGTGGAAGGAGCTGGCTGCTAGCTCATCCGAGCCATTTCAACAGCCCCTTGCCCCCTCAGTCAGCTCCCAACTTATTTGTTGATGATTCAAATCATGAAGCCAAAATGATTTTCACACGAAGTAATAAAAAATTACAGCTAAATATATACTATACCCAATTCAATGAAAGCACATCTCTTATTATATCTAGAAAACTAAATTTAATATATACAATAAAGTGAGCTTTCATTCAATTAGATACGTTATAGATTTAGTTGTTATTTTTTGATTTTTTTGTAACTTTTGTGAAAATTATATTGGCTTCATCATTTGAACTATTTTCATAATGAAATTTCCTGTTGTACTTGACGAGGGAGACAAAACAGCCTCCGAAACTCGGCTGAAAGCATAAATAAATAAAATTATGATGTAAAAGTTTTTGGAAGTATTGATTATGGTTGTCTGGAATTTTAAAAACGGACTGAGCAACATTTAAATGAAAACAGGTTGCCTTACTAACTTTCGTTCGCTAAAAAATGTTTATATGATTTCTACCCAAAGACAAATGTTTCCGTTCCTGCAAACTAAGAGCTGTAGTAGAGCGTTGCTGTAATGAAGGCAGAAGCAGAGGCAGGTCGTGCGGCGCGGTGTTCCAGGCATCGGGCACATGGTGGGCGCGGGCATCTACGTGCTGGCGGGCCCAATCGCGCGCGACACGGCCGGGCCGGGCGTGGTGCTGTCCTTCCTGCTGGCTGGCTTCACCTCCCTGCTGGCGTCCCTGTGCTACGCCGAGTTCGGCGCGCGCGTGCCCAAGGCCGGCTCCGCGTACGTGTACGCCTACGTCAGCGTCGGCGAGTTCTGGGCCTTCGTCATCGGCTGGAACATCATCCTGGAGCACATGATCGGTGAGCATGCTTTGTGCTCATGCCGGCGAAGAATAGTTACTTTGGGTACTTGATGTATTGGATTCAATATGTCGTGACGTGTTAAAACATTGTGTAATTCCGTGAAATCCACTTTTTGAATTGCAGTGTGCAGATTATGTATCTGAAGAGCACTCCATTGTTACTTCGAAAATGAATTATGCTAATGCAACTATTCTCTTCTGGATCTAGCTTTATGACTACATTTGTCTCTTTTGGTAGTATTTTTTTTGTTAAAATTGTGAAAGGGAAACGCTATAGTTGTCATAAATAAGAGTTGTCTTCTCAGGATGGTTCCACAGAGATACGTTTACTACTTATTAGTCGTTTTTCACAAAACGGTGATTTTTAGAGCATATTAATTGTGAATGAAAAAAATGAAAGTTTAAACTGATGTTTGTTGGAGGTTGTATGAAATGAAGGAAGAAACTCGATTTACATTAAAGCAATTCAAATGCTTTCTCGAATTATCATTAAGGGTTAGTATGAGAGTCAGCGAGGCAGGAACTAAATTTGTGTTTGTGTAAAGTAAGAATTGGTACTGTAAAAATGAGTAGCATGAAAACCACGAAACGGAGGTAATGCGATTTGAAAAGTTCATTAAGACGATGTATTTTATTGAGGAATGTTAAGAATATTGTGTGAAAACGAAGGTGACCGGTAGAGAAATGTTTGTGTCAAATATCGAATTTTATTACACTTGTGAAGGCAAATTTATTAAGATTGAAATAATTCCATTGGCGCTGTAGATGAGAACTATAAGGTTACATCAGAGAAGATTATGCGAGTATTGTAATAAGTGTCCATGGATTCTGTTGTATTGAAGTGGAAGATAAAAACGTTTGGTGAGATTGAACATGAACTTGCGAGATAAGGGTTGATAACTGATAATACACTACGTGAACGACAGCGCAACAAGTGATTATATCGGTTTTCATCACAATGTGTACCGGGGTGTAACTTATTGAAGTTTCAAAGAGAGTAATATGAAAATGGTTTTAAATCGTTTATGGAACATCGAATCACAGCACTGCAAACAAATCTCTTTTAACTCCGTTTTATATACCATTTTATTTAGTTTTTCTCATTATTTAGTTTCTCTTTCACAGTAAAATAATTATAATTGACAGCTTTTTGCCGATTTATAACAGTAATTTGATTGAAGTCTACCTCAAATTGCCTTTGTGGAAAAACAAAAATTGTTTCTTGTGCAATGAGATGTGTACTTTTGAAGCTTGATACAGTTTGTTCGTAAATTTGTTAGTTTTATATATTTGTAATTTTCCAATTGCCAGCGTATATGTCACGTCCCAAAAAATTGAAAAGATGTGCATGAAACCTGCTACAAATATGTTGTGAGGAGAGAGTGTGTGACACACGGAAAGGAATATGAAATACTTGTAGCTAACAAAAACACACCTGACCTAACCTGATAGTAAAAGCAGGAGGAGGCACTTCGTAGGTCGGAGAAAGGTGACAGAAAACAAGGAAACACAAGTCGAAGGTGTAACATACTATCGTGGGACATTGTAGCTAATGAATCTTAATCTGACACTTTCCTAAAGTTATTTTGTATATTGGAGCATCATAACTCTTCTAATTTTGAAGATGCCTTTCTTATTAATAGCATATCGTCAATTCTTGTATTTTGTATTTGTCCTGAATTATGCATACCGTTTCGTGAGCCACACCGCTGCGGGCGCTGGCGGTCGATGTGATTATGATAATTATGATAATTGAACATAACTGTCTTTAGATAAACAATTAGACTAATATGAACAAGGTGGGGAGATTTTATTAATTTTAAAATTTGTTTGTACTATTGGACTATTATTTGTGCTATTATTAAAGTCACACATATAAACAAGTTTTCAAAAACAAAATTGAAGTTCATAATGGCGCATAAGTATAATTTTATTAATGTGATGATGTGAAATGTGTCCGAATATGTGTTGTATTATTATGTGTTTTGAAGATTTACGTAAGTATAACTAATAACAAAATTCATAAATACTTTGTAGTCACTGGGATCTTGATCTTCATCTTAGTTATCGGTTCATATTTGGATATCGACCCCCAATTGCCCCTTTGATTATCATATTCTCCTTAAAATGTGACGGACTCAGTTGGGAACCTCGGATTTATACCAATGCTTTGCCAGAAGACCCGCCTCTCGGAAGCGCTGCTTCTCAATGTTTACGTGAATACAAACCGTGTCCTCTAAGACTGCCTTCACACAGGGTCACTGTGTCGCCGAGGCCTTTCAGACACAGCGACCGTTGACCGCCACTGACCGCGACAGAGGAAGGATTCTGGACGGAGATAGCCGCAAGGCAGACAAACAGTTGTAGCGCGTCCAGGTGGACTAATGTGAAGGCTGCCATTAAGAACAGTGTTTTTCTGGCGATGGTGCGGTCTCACGTCTGTTCTGCTGGTAGCGGAGATCACCACAAAGCGTCCTCAGCAGTGTTACTACGCCACTTCTGAGAATACCTCTATTTAAAAAAAATGCTTTATCAGACGTTCCCCTGGGGAAAGCTCGAAAGCGCTGCTGAGTGGCACCGTGTCAAGGGGCCTTACCTGTACTTGGGCGCCTTGCCGTTCTTGAGCACAAAACATATCCCCTTAGTGGCAATTAGACCGACTGACCGTCCCTGCGTCTGTCCGTCCATCTGTCTCTCCATCTGTCCGTCCGTCCGTCCGTCTCTCCATCCGCCGTCCGTCAGTCAATCTGTCTTTCCATCCGACCGTCCGTCTGTCTCTCCATCTGTCCGTCCATCTGTCCGACCGGCCATCAGTGAGTTCGCCCGTGATGGCTGGTGTGCGCAG
>BOPP01000178.1:148326-162622 GCA_017312745.1 Gryllus bimaculatus | reverse complement strand
GGCGGCGTCGGTGGCGCGCGCGTGAGCGGCGCGCTCTGGACCGCTGACGGCGGCGCCGTGGCCAACTGGACGGCGGCGGCGCTGGGCGGGGAGCCTGGCGGGCGCCGGCGCGCGCCGACCTGCTCGCCCTCGCCGGTCACGACTGGCGTGTCGCGCTGCGCTGGCCGCGGCGCCAAGCTGTCCGCCGCCGTCAACGCCGGCCTTCACCGTCGTCAAGGTGCTCGTCAATCGTGGCTGTGGTGGGCACATAGGCTTCGCTGTACGGCCGCGTCGAGAACTGGGTCGGCCCCCCAAGGCTTTTTCTGCCTACGGCTTCTCGGGCGTGCTTCGCGGCAGCCGCCACCGCCTCTACGCCTCGTCGCTTCGACAGTCATTGGTGATGAATGATCGCAGAGCGAAAATAGTAAGGCAAGCGTAGACGGCCTTTGGGAGTTTTTTTTGGGTGTGCGTGTGTGTGTATTTGAATAGCGTAATGTGCTAAGTGTGGTGTGCCGTGGGCAAGGCGGACGGCGGGCGGAGGAGCGCGCGCCAGCCCGTCCGTGTCCCGATTCCCGGCGGCGAACGCTGGTGGCCGATGGCGGTGGTGAACGGCCCGCTTGTGACGTGCTGGTGACGGCGGCGCGTGACGCTGGCTGCAGCCGTTCGGCGCAGCTGTCGGCGACGGCGGCGCTGGGCCGGAGGCCGTGGGCGGGGAGCAGGGGCTGGGCCTGGCGCGCTGGCGGTGTCGCTGGGCGCGCTCGCCGGCATGAACCACCACGCTGCTGGCTCGCTGTTCGCGCTGCGCGCACCGTCTACGCCATGGCCGGCCGAACGCTGCTCTTCGCCTGCCTCGCGCGCGTCAAGCCCCAAGCCGCAGGTCAGCCCCCGCCCCCTCCTCCTTTCTTCTTCATTCTTCTTTTTCTTCCTTTGATTTTCTACATTTCAATTTGCATCTTCATATTCCGCCTTCCTTCCTGTTATTTTTCTCTCCTTTCTTTCCCTTTTCTACTTTCTTAAATTTCAGATTTCATTTTCTCTTATTTTTTCTACATTTCTTGAGCATTTGATTCTACGTTTGCTTATTTTTCATCTGCAGCATTACTTTTCCCCTCTTCAGTCCTTGTCGGTCTTCATTTATGGTAATTCCTCCCTGAGATTCTTACTCATTCTATTGCTCTTTACATCATTTTTTCTTAATCATTTTACTTATTTTCTTCCTCAATTTTTCTACATTTCATTCCTCTCTATTTGCCTCTTCTTCTTTTTTCCGCGTCTTTTCTTCTTCCTACAATTTCCTATTTTCTTTATCTCCTTCATTCTTTTTTCATTTTTTTTCGTTTGCTTCTTTTTGAAACATGTCTTTTCAAACTTTTCTGCCTCTGAGCGCTTACTACTCTTTTATACTATACTTCGTCTTTCCTCTGTCGTTTCAATGATTTTTTTCAATATTTATTCCCTTATTATACCTTCTTTTCCGAATCGGGATTTTTAACTTCATTAGTTTTTCTCTTTACCATTATGCTTTTTTCTTCTCCTCATCCTTGTATTTATTTTCACTAGTATTTGCTTCTTTTTTACCATTTATACTTTTTGTTGTAAATTCGCTATAAAATATTGGTAATACTAATTTTTATTGCTTGAGTATCAGGTCCTTATTATCTTAGAGTGAAGGGTATTACGAATAAACATATATATTTTTAAAAATAAGGAACTACAAAACTTTGCGCAGTTTCCATTTGGCATTACTTACGTATGAAAAGCGAGAGCACAACAAAAATCATGATGGGCGTGAAGTGAAGTGAATGGCAAGAGAGGCAATGAAAAAATCCTAGCATATTTCAACGCTAATATGAGAAGCTGCTTCAAAGTAAAACAACATTTTTCCCCCCGTTAAAATAAGTTTTAAAAAAGAAAAAAAAAAGGCATTTAACACATACTATAGTTTCCTATTTCATTGTTTGGAATAGTGATACCTGCTTATTTCTTGGAAATCATTCATTTGTTATAACGGAGTAAAAGTTAAATTGTATCATGAGGTAGTCATGAAAGGGCCTCTCAGTAAATAAGTCTTTAAATTTTTTATTTAACCCAAAGTTACTGGGGTAGTGCAGGTTATGTAGAAGATGATTCGTAGAAATGCTCGAGGTCGACTTGTTGTTTTGAGAATTTTAAGAGGTTATTTTTAAAGAGAGGGTAAAATCTTCGGTTGACATCTGGAAAAATGGGGAGTCTGCCTTTGCACAACGCTCTTTAAATTTTCATGAATTTAAAAAAGTTCTAGTGAAATCCGATTGCTCCTCTTCGGAGCTTCATGATGCACATTCCGTAGTGTAAACCGGGGCTGGGATTTGTCTTTGGGTGATTCATCTTATTTTCGTTCACGACGACTGCTATGATCATTAGCATCGCTTTTGGCAGGAACGTCTTTATGCCTGGATCTAAAATTCTCAGCTAGGTGGAATTCAGGGATTTCCAAGAGAATCCAAGCGGCCGGCTTGCTCCTGAACGGTGGTTTTCCATAATTTCTCGCGATGAGTACCACACGAATTGCAGCAGCAGTAGCCTCAACTTTCCGGGCCGCGGACCGCGCGACCTTTCCTTCTCTTCCCTTGTCCTACCCTCACCCGTTGGAGAACCCCGATAAACGACGGTGTGTCAGCGCCGTATGTCGCCATCCAGCGCGGTGCATATCACCGTATCCTCCAGTAGGAATAAGGCACTGCACTAGCGAGACTATCATGAGCTTAGGCAGTTGTCGCGTCCGGAATCACTGACAATCGTCGTCAACTGGACGCGACGCGGTCCTGGGGAGGGCGAGTCGCAGCGTGCGGGTGTGTGGCGTCAGGTGCCGGCTGGGGACGCTGCGCTGGGGCCGGCGCTTGTGCAGCGGGGGTGCTGGCCATGCTGGTTGGATCACTGCACGGCTGCTGGAGTTCATGAGCCTGGGCACGCTGCTGGCGTACACCGGTGGTGAGCGCGCGGTGGTGGTGCTGGCTACCGGCCCGCGCCGCCCGCCGGCCCCGCCGCTCCCTCGCGCGCCGCCGCGCCTTCGGCCGCCGCTCCGCCACCGACGACAGCTCGCAGTGGCCTCGACCTCTCCTCGCCGCAGTCAGCAGTCAGCACGCGCTCTTGGGTTTAATGTAGACCCGTAAGGGCCGAGGTGAGCTCTGGGGTGCAGCACACCGAGGTGAGCTCGCCTCTCATTTAAAAAGGGTTGTTACTCCAGAATATACCATTTTGCAATAAAAACAATGCAAGGCCGAGGTGAGCACACCCTCACACTCAATTATCCGGGGGTCCTTTTATGTAAAGACGCATTTAAATAAAAAAAAACACTGAAAGTACGAGGTGAGCCTCGCCTTGAGTCCGCCTTTTCAATTAGTTTGGTTGTTGGTAACGTGAAGGCAATATTTTTGCATAAAAAAAACAAGGCCGAAGCGAGCAGTCCGTGGTGGGCCTCGCTCTCTATTAGTAGTTGTTTGTGAAGATAAGACCGTTTTGGAATAAAAACGAGACGTTCCGAGTTGATTCCCAACTACCGTTGTTGTTGGTTGGACAAAATTGTGCATAAACACAGAGCAATTTCAAATATGAGCTTCGCCTCGCAATTATCTGGGTTGGTGGTGAAGTAAGACCGTTCTGCAATCCAAACAATGCAAACTAACGTGACCCCTCGCCTCTCAATTATTCCTTCTTGTTAACTATAGGCCGTTATGGAACAAGACTCTGACAAGACCGAGGTTGAGCCGCGCCTCCCTCAAAAATGTCTCCATTTGTTCTTGAAATAGTGTCAAGGACTTTTAAGATAATATTGCAGTCTCATATTCGTTGAAAACCTAGTTTTCCAAAACGCAAAAGTTCAAATTTGTTTTCCGGAGATCTTTCTACACTTATATATTGAAGAGAATTTTCCTTAAAGAAATATGTTTTAAAGATAGATTTTAAAATAAGGTTCTGAGCAATTTTTTCCAAAATATTAATATTTCGTGTATTTTGCGTGAAAATACGTCGAGATTATTACGTGCAAGTTTTCGAACCACTAGTTTTCAACTTGAACCAGTTGTTAAAATGCGTGACGCACCCATCCGAAATACTGACGGACATCTCTATTTTCGGTTAAAAATGCGTGCTCTCTCCTCTTGGCGCATGCTCCAATCTGATAACCAGGTATGGAGATAATCTCTTTAACCAGGCTAACGGTGCAGCAATTAATCCAATCGTTTTGTGGAAAGTTGGAGCGAAAAAAAAAGGAATTTAACCAATAATTGTAGATAGTGTTGATGTGATTCCATAATTTTCCAATCCTATATTTTCGGTCAAGGAAAAGAAATTAAATTGAGCAGCTGGTATGTTTAGAGGCGAAGGCTGGTGTATGACATTCAGTAGTTTTCAGCTGGCCTTGTTGGTGGTAGCTTACGGCAGTGGAAAAATCCTCCCACAAATGCGCCAAGAGTTTGGGTACAACTCTTGCTCTCGAGTAGATAAATGGTTCAGTCCCTTAAGTCGGCCAACCATAGGATCCCTATAAAGTTTAAAAATAATGAAAAAGTTAGAGTTAGAGTTTTCGAATATTAATCGCTGGAAATCTAACTATATTTGTGACTGTTCCTGTTTCCTCTGTACATTGTTTGAACAATATTCACTGGTATTCAGCGGACCAGATCACTTAACGAGCACCAATATGTATATCATTGTACAGGTTCGTTTTTTCGAATTCGTCCTAATATCACTCATTGAGATGAGGGAACTTACTTGTGGCATCATTTGACGGATTTCTTTTTTCAACAACTGAAACTTCTTGTCCGCTTTTCTTTTTTACCTCACTGATAGGATTCTACCTAATCTCTAGATTGCCCTGGAGATAAATTTGTATTAACATAGTTGCTTAGCACGTGTCAGTAGCGAGTCCAAATGAAGATCCGTGAGAGTCCACAATTTTTTAGATCAGCAAATAATTCATGTGCGGAGGAAAGCAGATAATGTTTGGAAGGACCTTTCAAACGTGAAATCTGCCGAACGACAATGGTTCAAGTTTTTTTTTTATCATTTTGGGATGAATTTTCGAAGAAACTATGGAACATTGTTTATGAAAGACAATTAATCTTCCTTCTCCACATTTCATTCTTTTTCTCATCATCATTATTTGACGAGCCGTTCTTGATCATGACAAAAAATTTAAAACTTTTCTCCATCAGTCGTGAGAGAAAGTTAGTTATTTGAACTGTCACAAAACATTTGTCCCCGAGCCCACTAAAGTTGTATATAAAAAAGTTTCAGTTTGCGGAGACGGATCGCATGTATGCATTTTTTAACAATTTGATTGTGAAAATGTCCATTTACGGGACCAGAGGAAACCTCGAACTTTTTTCAGCATATTATTGCTTATATAATTTGAATCTCATATGGACTGTTTTCATTGAATATTAGCTTGTAATCCGTATAATCAGAAGATACAAATTACTCTCTGTTTTTATAGCCAAGTTAAACGATTGTCTTCATCAGCTTAAAAAATGTAGAGTTTAAACGATATTTTGAAATATTAGAGTAACGTGGCGAGTTGCCTTTAATCAACTCTCTTCAAATGTTTGTGTGGAAATGTAGTGAATAAGATTGCATTAACTGCTGAAATAGGGATAGAAGACAAGAAACAGAATCTTTGAAACTGTTTTTTTATGCTGCATACAAAATACGCTTTTTGGCGAGTAACGTAGCGTTCAGAGAATCTCTTTCGAGCTTAAAGCGGACTCTATAAAGCCCTTGTGACTCTGCGAATTTCCACTGGGCGCTTTTTCCGTGTTGAACTTCTGAAGGCACTCTCTCTTTATCTCTCCTCACCAAGGTCTCGGGATAACTAACCGGGAAGTGCAAACTGAAGATGCAGTTTTCCTCATAAAATATTTATCGAGGCTTGATTGCAAAGTCGTCTCGGAGAAATTGAAACATACTTCATCAATGTAACTTTCGTGTTGTAATTGATTCACAGTAAAATTAATGAGACGTTCAAGAAGGCCAAGACTTTAAAAGAATTTCTTAATTTAAACTAGTGAGAGGGTCCAACAATGTTGGTCAACATGTTGTCAAAACTGGAAACTAAATGTTTTGAAATTAGCTGTAGCATAATCATTGCACCTGTACGTCTTTCATTCTCGATGCAGCAAGGTGCCTAGTAGACGCAACGTACGTTTCAAATCCTTATGGCTTACACACGCGATTTCGTTCTAAATTACAAACCCATAATAGGGGAGAATGGTGTTGGGGGAAATCAGTTTATTCTTAGGGGTCAAAGTAATGTTGAAGTAACGTTTATAAAGCATGTTGAAAAGCAAAAAAAGGGATTCACTCACGCAACTTTTTTAGAGTATTTAATATCAACCAAGGCAAACTCCTAAAATATTAATCCATTTGAGGAAATAATTATTTAATTTATCGTTTAATACTTTTACTAGAAAAACTAATTTTTATCTCTTTGTTAATTTAATATTAAACTATTTTTGCAGCTCAGGCGGGCTTAAGTATTATGCTAGTTCCAAGTTGTTACACAGGGGTCCTTTTATTTTCATCGAAAGTAGGGAAGGATTCCGAAATGCAAAAAATTAACATTTAAAGTATTGTAAATATGAAAGAGTAAGAGCTAAATAAAATAAAAAATGAAAAATGGGATGAAGAGGAGATTTGGTATTCAGATCAGTTAGAATAGTTTTTTCATGTGTTTCGTTTTTTATCTTTCCCAAATTTCTTTTCGTAATCCTCACCCTAAATCGCCCAAATCCTTTGATGCATCCTTGATGCTCGTTGAGAGTGAGTGAGGCATTTAATTTAATTTCCATGGATTTCTAATTTAAAAAAAATAATGTTTTATATACGTATGAGAAAATATATTCTCTTAACATTGGTTTGGTAACATTTAAAACGAAATTATGCTTTCGAGTATAGAAAACTATTTGCAATTAACAAATGATCTACGGTATTAATTGCTGACCAAAGGACAACCTCCCGCGCTCTACCCTTCTCTGTAATCTCAAAGGGGATTAGAGCAAAAACGTGCCCGTTGATACAAGCGTTTGAAGAGGCATCTCAAAGCATGCTAGCATCGCATTGCTAAAATGGATCGCAGGACAATCCTCAAAGCTCCCCGACTGGTCTCCCAACAAGTGAGGTAGTGTGGTGTGTGGTGTGTGTGTGTGGTTGTGTGTTTGTGTGTGTATGCCGTAAGGGGGGTGAGGAAGAGACTTGGAAGAGGAAAGAAAGATTCGCGCGCGCCCGTGTGCCGTTGTGACAGATTGGAGTTAATGTCGGAGAACAGGCACTGAAAACTGGCCGATGAGATTAAGTAAAGGTTGGTGGGTGTGCCGCAGGGCGGGCTGCCTGCCGGGGCCGGTGGACGAGGAGGAGGAGGGCGGACCCGGGCGCCTGCGGCCGGGCTGGCGCTGGGCTGCGCGCCGCGGCGTGGGCGGGGGCGCCCCGGGCGCCGTCGCCGGCCGCCGCCGTCGCCATCTTCCGCTGCTCAGCGCCTCGCTCTGCGCTCGCTGCAAGCTGGCGGGGGCCGCTGCGCGCGGGCCGCTGGTGGCCGCCGCCTGCTCTGCGCGCAGCTCGTCGCCATGCTGCCCTGTCAGTCTTATTTGTACATTACGGCGCTTTATACCACGGACATTCAAAAAAATATTTATACTTCCACTTGTTTCTTTTCAAGGCTAATCAACTGAATCTAGTAAACGTGTTGTTGGGAGAAACCGGTATTAAGTGTTTTTATTGCACCGTCTTGGAATTTATTTTTCATCCACTGAAATTCTTCATTTTTTAAAAAAGAAACTTTGGCCAGATGCAATAGATTTAAAGGGACTCTATTCAGAATCATACCTAACACAATGAAATTTTCACGAATTATCTCCCTGCTTATGTATTATGCTGTTAAGCTTTATGTATTGTGCAATATAATATATTTCACAAGGTAAAGCTTCCTGACTTAATATAGTTCCCAATATTTTGTTTTCCCACCACGAAGTTCCAATCCAATTTTCAGAGGAGATGTGGAGCAACTAATGAAACGCGAATTGTCCACTAGTGGAAAAAAATGAGATTCTATGAAATCGTGTACTTTTTTATACGTTGTAAACACGCTGCTTCTTTGATTTCGTGTAAACGCAATAATTTGCCGATGTGCCGGTAATGCGGTGGTGCGGTTGCAGCGTGGTGGTGATGTGGCGCACAGGCAGGTGCCGCCGCGGGGACCACTTCCGCGTGCCGCTGTGGCCGCTGCTGCCCCGCTCAGCCATCTTTCCAACGTGGCGCTGGGATCGGCGCACTCTGCCCGCGCTCCTGGGCGCGTTTCGGTCGTCTGGATGGCATCGTGAGCGCTCTGCCTCCTACGGCGACCAGCCAGGCCCTTTCATCAATGCCCCTGCGGCAAGAGCTCTAGGCTCAACTCAGACGGCGGAGCTTTTTCGACATTTCGCTTTTCGCGGCATTTCGCAATGGTCCCGGCCAGCACGTTTCGGTAGTTTAACATATTTTTTCCGTGACAAACGGTGAATGCCGGAAAAAGCACCGTATAACGGACAGCAAATGCGATCTTTCTCTTTATAACTTGTTCTATCATCACTCCTTGCTTATACACAATCACACTTACATGAACTACACTCTCACACAATGTCGGGAAAACTGTCGGGAAGGCTTAGAGCTTGTCCCGGCTGAGGCGATACCCCTGCTGTGGAGAAATTCTAGTTGGGACAACTCCGCATGCTGAGTGTTGGTCGACGCTGGATCTCACAACCAGTGGGGGAAGTCTACTGCCTCATTCCGTGATAAAACTGCCCCCACACATAAGGGGATTAACGACGCGCCCGGAAACAGTAAATAATCAACCTATATTGGTGTGAAATCCATCTCGATCTTTGTTTTGTGTGTCGTAGAACACTTAAGCATTTATAAAAAGTCCTTACGGCGTTTAAAAAGTGCGGCTTACGCGCTACCACCCAACACACAATAATAAAATTACATATAAACCAACATACCTTTAATCACTGTAAACAGTACTCCACCTCCAATGATAAATACTCCGAGTGGCGCATGTTCGGGTATGTTCGAATGTGCGGTTCCATATCACTGCTCGACCATGTTTCAGTGCACCAATATGAGTGTTATATGATGGCTCTTGGTCCTTCAGATTGGGGAACTGTCATGGTTTCGGTATTCCGGCTTGAAGATTCAAAGAAATTTCAAAATCATATTTTTTAGGGTTTTGCGCGCTGGAGATCGTTAGTGATAATTAGAGACAAGCGGATTTTTATGTAATTATGTAATTTTTTTTGTTCTTTCAGCGTACCGTTCTCAAAACAGTAATGTTGGCGATCGTGCCATCCAAGACAAATATTCCAATTTTTTCATTACATATTTTTACATATTATATATTCATCTTAACTTAATGTGTAATACATTTCATATTATTCAATTTTGCTATTGTCGCAGAATGTATTTTCAATTTATTTTTATTTTTTCAATTTATTCTATTATACATCGTAATTCATTACGGTATTTTAACAAAGTTAATTGTATTTGCAGCGTTTGGTCAATTACTTGTGTAATGACATGCCATTTCCGTAATATACAAACTATTATTACATTTCTTCTACCAAAAATTTATCTCTAAATATTTTAATCATCTTGATATTTGTCGTCGTTTGACAAAAGAATATATTCTGTAAATCGAGTTATTCGTAAAGAAATTTCTAGGTTAATTTAATTCAGTCAATTGGAACGTTTAAAGCACAAAACATATCCCCTAAGTGGCAATTAGACCGACTGACCGTCCCTGCGTCTGTCCGTCCATCCATTATATCCGTCTGTCCGTCCATCTGTCTCTCCATCCGACCGTCCGTCTGTCCATCCGTCCGTCCGTCCATCTGTCCGACCGGCCATCAGTGAGTTCGCCCGCGATGGCTGGTGTGCGCAGGGGCGGCGTCGGTGGCGCGCGCGTGGAGCGGCGCGCTGGACGCGCTGACGCAGAAAAAGCCTTGGGGGGCCGACCCAGTTCTCGACGCGGCCGTACAGCGAAGCCTATGTGCCCACCACAGCCACGATTGACGAGCACCTTGACGACGGTGAAGGCCGGCGTTGACGGCGGCGGACAGCTTGGCGCCGCGGCCAGCGCAGCGCGACACGCCAGTCGTGACCGGCGAGGGCGAGCAGGTCGGCGCGCGCCGGCGCCCGCCAGGCTCCCCGCCCAGCGCCGCCGCCGTCCAGTTGGCCACGGCGCCGCCGTCAGCGGTCCAGAGCGCGCCGCTCACGCGCGCGCCACCGACGCCGCCCTGCGCACCACAGCCATCACGGGCGACTCACTGATGGGCCGGTCGCGACAGCATGGACGGACAGATGGAGAGACAGACGGGGAAACGCTCGGATGGAAAGACAGAATTTGACTGTACGGACGGCGGATGGAGACGGAGGACGGAACGGACAGATGGAGAGACAGGTGGACGGACAGACGCAGGACGGTCAGTCGGATCTAATTGCCACTAAAGGGGATATTTTGTGCTCAAGAAGCAAGGCGCCCAATACAGTAAAGGCCCCTGACACGGTGCCACTCAGCAGCGCTTTCGAGCTTTCCCCAGGGCGAACGTCGGATTAAAGCATTTTTTTCAAATAGAGGTCTTCTCAGGAAGTGGCGTAGTAACACTGCTGAGACCGCTTATGTTGGTGATCTCCCTACCAGCAGAACAGACGTGAACCGCACATCGCCAGAAAAACACTGTTCTTAATGGCAGCCTTACATTTAGTCCAGCCTGGACGCGCTTACAAACTGTTGTCGGCGTTGCGGCTATCTCCGTCCAGAATCCTTCCTCTGTCGCGGTCAGTGCGGTCAACGGTCGCTGTGTCTGAAAAAGGCCTCGCGACACAGTGACCCTGTGTGAAGGGCAGTCTTAGAGGACACGGGTTTGTATTCACGTAAACATTGAGAAGCAGCGCTTCGAGTAGGCGGGTTTCTTCTGCAAAGCATTGGTATAATCCGAGGTCCCAACTGAGTCCGTCACAATTTTAAGGAGAATAATAATCAAAGGGCCAATGGGGGTCGAATTCCAAATAGTGAACGATAACTAAGATGGAAGATCAAAGATCCCAGTGACTACAAAGTATTTATGAAATTTTGTATTAGTTATACTTACGTTAAATCTTCAAAACACATCAATAAATACCAACACATATTCGGACACATTTCACGATCATCACATTAATAAAATTATACTTATGCCGCCCATTTATGAACTTCAATTTTGTTTTGAAAACTTGTTATATGTGTGACTTTAATAATAGCAAAAAATAGTCCAATTAGTACAAACAAATTTTAAAAATTAATAAAATTCCCCCACCCTTTGTTCATATGGAGTCTAATTGTTTATCTAAAGACAGTTATGTTCAATTATCATTAATTATCATAAATCACATCGACCGCCAGCGCCCGCAGCTCGGTGTGGCTCACGAAACGGTATGCATAATTTCAGGACAAATACAAAATACAAGAAGTGACGATATGCTATTAATAAAGAAAGGCATCTTTCAAAATTAGAAGAGTTATGATGCCTCCAATATACAAAATAACTTTAGGAAAGTGTCAGATTAAGATTCATTAGCTACAATGTCCACGATAGTGATGTTACACCTGCGACTTGTGTTTCCTTGTTTCTGTCACCTTTCTCACGACCTACGAAGTGCCTCCTCCTGCTTTTACTATTCAGGTAGGTCAGGTGTGTTTTTGTTAGCTACAAGTATTCATATTCCTTTCCGATGTGTCACACCACTCTCTCCTCAACAACATATTTAGCAGTTTCCAGTGCACATCTTTTCAATTTTTTGGGACGTGACATATACGCTGGCAATTGGAAAAATTTACAAATATATAAAACTAAACAAATTTACGAACAAAACTGTATCAAGCTTCAAAAGTACACCATCTCATTGCACAAGAAACAATTTTTGTTTTCCACAAGGCAATTTGAGTAGACTTCAATCAACATTACTGTTAAATTAAATCGCAAAAAGCGTGTCAATTATATTATTTTACTGTGAAAGAAAACTAAATAATGAGAAAAACTAAAAATTAAAATGGTATATTAAAACGGAATGTTAAAAACAGATTTGTTTGCAGTGTGTGATTCGATGTTCCATAAACGATTTAAAAACCATTTTCATATTACTCTTCTTTGAAAACTTTCAATAAGTATACACCCCGGTACACCTTTGTGATTGAAACGATATAATCACATTGTTGCGCTGTCGTTCAGTAGGGTGTATTATCATTATCAACCCTTATCTCGCAAGTCAATTGTTCAATCTCACCAAGACGTTTTTATCTTCCACTTCAATACAACAGAATCAATGGACACTGTATTACAATACTCGCATAATCTTCTCTGATGTAACACTTATAGTTCTCATCTACAGCGCCCAATGGAATTATTTAATCTTAATTTAAATTTGCCTTCAACAAGAGTAATAAAATTCGATATTTGGGACACAAAACAGTTCTCTACGGTCACCTCGTTTTCACACAAGATTCGTTAACAGTTCCTCAATAAAATACATCGTCTTAATGAACTTTTCAAATCGCATTACCTCCGTTTTCGTGGTTTTCATGCTACTCATTTTTACAGTACCAATTTCTTACTTTACACAAACACAATTTAGTTCCTGCCCTCGCGACTCTACATGACTAACCTTAATGATAATTCGAGAAAGCTCTTGAATTGCTTTAATGTAAATCGAGGTTTCTATCGTTGCATTTCATACAACCTCCAACAAACATCAGATTTTAAACTTTCATTTTTTTCATATCACAATTAATATGCTCCAAAAATCAACCGTTTTTGCTGAAAAACGACTATAAGTAGTAACGACTTTGTTGGAACCAGTCCTGAGAGACAACCTCTTATATATGACAACTATAGCGTTTCCCTTTCACTTTTAACAAAAAAAAATACTACACAAAAGAGACAAATGTTAGTCATAAGCTAGATCCAGAAGAGAATAGTTGCGATTAGCATAATTCATTTCGAAGTAACAATTTGAGTGGCTCTTCAGATACATAATCTGCCACACTGCAATTCAAAAAGTGGGATTTCACGGAATTACACAATGTTTTAACACGTCACGACATTATTGATTCAAAACATCAAGTACCCAAGTAACTATTCTCGCCGGCATTGAGACAAAGCATGCTCACCGATTCATGTGCCTCCATGGATGATGTTCCAGCACGATGACGAAGGCCAGAACTCGCCGACGCTGACGTAGGCGTACACGTACGCGGAGGCCGGCCTTGGGCACGCGCGCGCCGAACTCGGCCGTGCACAGAGACGCCAGCCAGGGAGGTGAAGCCAGCCAGCAGGAAGGACAGCACCACGCCCGGCCGGCCGTGTCGCGCGCGATTGGCCCGCCAGCACGTAGAATGCCCGCGCCCACCATGTGCCCGATGCCGTGGAACACCGCGCCGCACGACCTGCCTCTGCTTCTGCCTCATTACAGCAACGCTCTACTACAGCTCTTAGTTTGCAGGCAACGGAAACATTCTGTCTTTGGGTAAGAAATCATATAAACATTTTATTTAGCGAACGAAAGTTAGTAAGGCAAACTGTTTCATTTAATGTTGCTCAGTCCGTTTGGGTAAAATTCCAGACAAACCATAATCAATACTTCCAAAAACTTTTTACATCATATTTTATTATTTATGCTTGCAGCAGAGTTTTGGAGGCTGTTTTGTCTCCCGTCCAGTACAACAGAAAAAATTCATTATGAAAATAGTTCAAAATGATGAAGCCAATTAATTTTCACAAGTTACAAAAAAATCAAAAAAAAAAAATAACAACTAAACATATAACGTATCTAATTGAATTGAAAAGGGCTCAACTTTATTTGGTATATATTTAAAATTTTAGTTTTTTCTAAGTAGTTAAATTAAGAGGATGTGCTTTGCATTTTGAATGGGTTTATAGTATATATTTAGCTTGTAATTTATTATTACTTCGTGTGAAAAAATTTTCATTTTGGCTTTCATTGATTTGGAATCATTCAACAAAAAGTAAAGTTTTGGAGCTGACTGGAGGGGGGCAAAGGGGCTGTTTGAAAAATGGCTCGGGAATGAGCTAGGCAAGCCCCCCAGCTCCCTTTTCCCCACTTTTTTAACCTTTTATTTAGCCTTTTGTGGATTCAAACTTCGCGGGAAGGGAAAACCCACGCGATTTATTAATTTTTGCGACCGGGCGGGCACATTTTTTCCCGGTAAAGTGTTTTAGGTATCGTACAGAGGATGTCACTATATCTTCTCTTC
>BOPP01000178.1:109062-148301 GCA_017312745.1 Gryllus bimaculatus | reverse complement strand
TCCTGCCCTACGGCTTCTCGGGCGTGCTCGCCGGCGCCGCCACCGCCTTCTACGCCTTCGTCGGCTTCGACAGCATTGGTGAGTGAATGAGTCGAGAGCGAAAATAGTAAGGCAAGCGTAGACGGCCTTGAGTGTGTGTGCGTGTGTGTGTATTTGAATAGCGTATGTGCTAAGTGTGGTGTGCGTGGGCAGCGACGGCGGGCGAGGAGGCGCGCCAGCCGTCCGTGTCGATCCCGGCGGCGACGCTGGTGGCGATGGCGGTGGTGACGGCGCTGTACGTGCTGGTGACGGCGGCGCTGACGCTGCTGCAGCCGTTCGCGCAGCTGTCGGCGACGGCGGCGCTGCCGGAGGCCGTGGCGGCGCAGGGGCTGGGCCTGGCGCGCTGGCGGTGTCGCTGGGCGCGCTCGCCGGCATGAACCACCACGCTGCTGGCTCGCTGTTCGCGCTGCGCGCACCGTCTACGCCATGGCCGGCCGAACGCTGCTCTTCGCCTGCCTCGCGCGCGTCAAGCCCCAAGCCGCAGGTCAGCCCCCGCCCCCTCCTCCTTTCTTCTTCATTCTTCTTTTTCTTCCTTTGATTTTCTACATTTCAATTTGCATCTTCATATTCCGCCTTCCTTCCTGTTATTTTTTCTCCTCCTTTCTTTCCCTTTTCTACTTTCTTAATTTCAGATTTCATTTTCTTCTTATTTTTTCTACATTTCCTTGAGCATTTGATTCTACGTTTGCTTATTTTCATCTTGCAGCATGTACTTTTCCCTCTTCAGCTTGTCGGTCTTCATTTATGGTAATTTCTCCCTGAGATTCTTACTCCATTTCTATTGTCTCTTTTACATCATTTTTTTATTAATCATTTTATTCTTATTTTTTCTTCCTCATTTTCTACATTTCATTCTCTCTATTTGCCTCTTCTTCTTTTTCCGTCTTTTCTTCTTCCTACAATTCTATTTTTCTTTTATCTCCTTCATTCTTTTCATTTCTTTTTCGTTTGCTTCTTTTTGAACATGTCTTTCAAATTTTCTGCCTCTGACGCTTACTACTCTTTATACTATACTTCGTCCTTTTTCTCTGTCGTTTCAATATTTTTTTCAATATTTATTCATTATTTATACCTTTCTTTTCCGATCGATTTTACTCATTAGTTTTTTCTTCTTTACCATATGCTTTTTCTTCTTCCTCTCCTTGTATTTATTTTCACTAGTATTTCTTCTTTTCTTCGATTTATACTTTTCTGTTGTAAATTTCGCTATTAAATATTGTAATTACTATTGTTATTGCTTGAGTATCAGGTCATTATTATCTTAGAGTGAAGGGGTATTTACGAAGTAACATATATATTTTAAAAATAAGGAACTACAAAACTTTGAGCAGTTTCCATTTGATACTTACGTATGAAAAGCGAGAGCACAACAAAAATAATGATGGGCGTGAAGTGAAGTGAATGGCATGAGAGGCAATGAAAAAATCCTAGCATATTTCAACCTAATATGAGAAGCTGCTTCAAAGTAAAACACATTTTCCCCGTTAAAATAAGTTTTAAAAAGAAAGCAGTTAACACATACTATAGTTCTATTTCATTGTTTGGAATAGTGATACCTGCTTATTTCTTGGAAAATCATTCATTTGTTATTAACGGAGTAAAAGTTAAATTGTATCATGAGGTAGTCATGAAAGGGCCTCTTCAGTAAATAAGTCTTTAAATTTTTTATGTTATCCAAAGTTACTGGGGTAGTGCAGGTTATGTAGAAGATGATTCGTAGAAATGCTGAGGTCGACTTGCTTGTTTGATATTTTAAGAGGTTATTTTTAAAGAGAGGGTAAAATCTTCGGTTGACATCTGGAAAATGGGAGTCTGCCTTTGCACAACGCTCTTTAATTTTCATGAATTTAAAAAGTTCTAGTGAAATCCGATTGCTCCTCTTCGGAGCTTCATGAGCACATTCCGTAGTGTAAACCGGGCTGGGATTGGTCTTTGGGTGATTCATTATTTTCGTTCACGACGACTGCTATGATCATTAGCATCGCTTGTGCAGTGAACGTCTTTATGCCTGGATCTAACTTCTCAGCTAGGTGGAATTCAGTGGATTTCTAGAGGAGAATCCAAGCGGCCGGCTGCTCTGAACGGTGGTTTTCCATAATTTCTCCGATGAGTACCAAACGAATGCAGCAGCAGTAGCCTAACTTCCGGGCCGCGGACCGCGCGACCTTTCCTTCCTCTTCCTTGTCCTACCCTCACCCGGTTGGGAGAACCCCGATAAACGACGGTGTGTCAGCGCCGTATGTCGCCATCCAGCGCGGTGCATATCACCGCTACCTCCAGTAGGAATACAGGCACTGCACTGAGGAGACTAATGAGCTTAGCAGTTGTCGCGTCCGGAATCACTGACAATCCGTCGTCAACTGACGCTGAGCGCGTCTGGGGAGGGCGAGTCGCAGCGTGCGGGTGTGTGGCGTCAGGTGCCGCTGGGGACGCTGGCGCTGGCGGCGCTGTGCAGCGGGGTGCTGGCCATGCTGGTGGACCTGCACGTGCTGCTGGAGTTCATGAGCCTGGGCACGCTGCTGGCGTACACGGTGGTGAGCGCGGCGGTGGTGGTGCTGCGCTACCGGCCCGCGCCGCCCGCCGGCCCCGCCGCTCCCTCGGCCGCCGCCGCCGCCTTCGCCGCCGCCTCCGCCACCGACGACAGCTCGCAGTCGGGCCTCGACCTCTCCTCGCCGCAGTCAGAGGTCAGCACGGCTCTTGGTTTAATGTAGACCCGTAAGGCCGAGGTGAGCTCTGGGGTGAGCACACCGAGGTGAGCCTCGCCTCTCATTTAAAAAGGGTTGTTACTCAAGAATATACCATTTTGCAATAAAAACAATGCAAGGCCGAGGTGAGCCTCACCACTCAATTATCCGGGGTCCTTTTATGTAAAGACCATTTTAAAATAAAAAAAAAACACTGAAAGTCCGAGGTGAGCCTCGCCTCTGAGGTCCGCCTTTCAATTAGTTTGGTTGTTGGTAGAGTGAAGGCAATATTTTTGCAATAAAAAGAAACAAGGCCGAAGCGAGCAGTCCGTGGTGGGCCTCGCCTCTCTATTAGTAGTTGTTTGTGAAGAAAAGACCGTTTTGGAATAAAAACGAAGCACGTCCGAGTTGATTCCCAACTACCGTTGTTGTTGGTTTGGACCATTGTGCAATAAACACAGAGCAATTTCAATATGAGCTTCGCCTCGCAATTATCTGGGTTGGTGGTGAAGTAAGACCGTTCTGCAATACAAACAATGCAAAACTAAGGTGACCCTCGCCTCTCAATTATTCTTCTTGGTTAACTATAGGCCGTTATGGAACAAACTCTGAACAAGACCGAGGTGAGCCGCGCCTCCCTCAAAAATGTCTCCATTTTGTTCTTGGATAGTGTCAAGGACTTTTAAGATAATATTGCAGCTCTCATATTCGTTGAAAACCCTAGTTTTTCCAAAACTGCAAAAGTTCAAATTTGTTTTCGGAGACTTTCTACAACTTATATATTGAAGAGAGATTTTTCCTTAAAGAAATATGTTTCTTAAAGATAGATTTTAAAATAAGGTTCTGAACAATTTTTCCAAAATATTAATACTTTTCGTGTAATTTTGCGTGAAAATACGGTCGAGATATTACGTGCAGTTTTCGAACCACTAGTTTTCAACTTGACAGTGTTAATGCGTGATGCACCCATCCGAATACTGACGGACATCTCTATTTTCGGTTACAAAATTGCGTGCCTCTCCTCTTGGCCTGCTCCAATCTGATAACCAGGTATGGAGATAATCTCTTAACCAGGTACGGTGCAGCAATTTAATCCAACGTTTGTGGAAAGTTGGAGCGAAAAAAAAGGAATTTAACCAATAATTGTAGATAGTGTTGATGTGATTCCATAATTTTCCATCCTATATTTTCGTCAAGGAAAGAAAATTAAAAATTGCACTGGTATGTTTAGAGGCGAAGGTGGTGTATGCATTCAGTAGTTTCAGCTGGCCTTGTTGGTGTAGCTTCACGGCAGTGGAAAAATCCTCCCACAAATGCGCCAAGAGTTTGGGTAACAACTCTGCTCTCGAGTAGATAAATGGTTCAGTCCCTTAGTCGGCCAACCATAGGATCCCTCATAAAGTTTAAAATAATGAAAAAGTTAGATTAGAGTTTTCGAATATTATGCTGAAAATTCTAACTATGGTTTGTGATCTGTTCCTGTTTCTCTGTAATTGTTTAACAATATTCACTGGTATTTCAGCGACCAGATCACTTTAACGAGCAACAATAGTACATTGTACCGAGGTTCGTTTTTCGAATTAGTCCTAAATATCACTCATTGAAATGAGGGAACTTACCTTGTGCAATCATTTGACGGATTTCTTTTCACAACTGAAACTTCTTGTCCCTATTCTTTTTTACCTCACCTGATAGGATTCTACCTAATCTCTAGATTGCTGGAGATAATTTGTATTAAATAGTTGCTTAATCACGTGTCATAGCGAGTCTCAAATGAAGATCCAATTTTTTTAGATCAGCAAAATAATTCATGTGGCGGAGGAAAGCAGATAATCCGTTTGGAAGGACCTTTCAGTGGAAATCTGCCGAAAGACAATGGTTCAAGTTTTTTTTTTTATCATTTCTGGATGAATTTCGAAGAACTATGGAACGATTGTTTATGAAAGACAATTAATCCTTCCTTCCCCATTTCATTCTTTTTCTCATCATCATTATTGACGAGCGTTCTTTTGATCATGACAAAAATTTAAAACTTTTCTCCATCAGTCGTGAGAGAAAGTAGTTATTTGACTGTCACAAAACATTTGTCCCCGAGAACTAAAAGTTGTATATAAAAAGTTTCAGTTGCGGAGACGGATCCATGTATGCATTTTTAACATTTGATTGTGAAAATGTCCCATTTAGGGACAGAGGGAAACCTTCGAACTTTTTTCAGCATATTCATTGCTTGATATAATTTGAATCTCATATGGACTGTTTTCATTGAATATTAGCTTTGATAATCGTAAATCAGAGATACAAATTACTCTCTGTTTTTAAGACAAGTTTACGATTGTCTTCAGTCACTTAAAAATGTAGAGTTTAAACGATATTTGAAAATATTAGAGTAAACGTGGCGAGTTGCCTTTAATCAACTCTCTTCAAATGTTTGTGGAATGTACGTGATAAGATTGAATTAACTGCTGAAATAGAGGAAGAAGAAAATGAAACAGAATCTTTGAACTGTTTTTTATGCTGCATACAAAATACGCCCTTTTTGCGAGTTAACGTACGTTCAGAGAATCTCTTTCGAGCTTAAAAGCGACCTAAAAGCCCTTGTGACTCCTGCGGAATTTCACTGGCGGCTTTTCCCTGTGAACTTCTTAGAAGCACTCTCTCTTTATCTCTCCTCACCAGGTCTCGGGATAACTAACGGGAAGTGCAAACTGAAATGCAAGTTTCCTCATAAAATATTTATCGAGGCTTGATTGCAAAGTCGTTCTCGGAGAGAATTTTGAACACATACTTCATCAATGTATACTTTCGTGTTGTAATTGATTCACAGTAAAATATGAGACGTTCAAGAGGCAGACTTTAAAAGAATTCTTAATTTAAACTAGTGGAGAGGGTCAACATGTTGTCAAAACTGGAAACTAAATGTTTTGAAATTAGCTGTAGCATAATCATGCAACTTGTACGTCTTTCATTCTCGATGCAGCAGGTGCCTAGTAGACGCACGTAGTTCAAATATTATGGCTTACACACGCGAATTTCGTTTCTAAATTACAACCCATAATAGGGGAGAATGGGTGTGGGGGAAATCAGTTTATCTTAGGGGTCAAAGTATGTTGAAGTACGTTTATAAAGATGTTGAAAGCAAAAAAACGGGATTCACTCACAACTTTTTTAGAGTATTTAATATCACCAGGCTAAACTCCTAAAATATTAATCCATTTGAGGGAAATAATTAATTTAATTATCGTTTATACTTTTACTAGAAAAACACTAATTTTATCTCATTTGTTTATTAATATTAACTATTTTTTGCAGCTAAGGCGGCTTAAGTATTATGCTAGTTCCAAGTTCTGTTACACAGGGGTCCTTTTTATTTTCATCGAAGTAGGGATAGGATTCCGAAAATGCAAAAAATTAACATTTAAAAGTATTGTAAAATATGAAGAGTAAGAGCTAAATAAAATAAAAAATGAAAAATGGGATGAAGAGGAGATTGGTATTCAGATCAGTTAGAATAGTTTATTTTCATTGTTTCGTTTTTTACTTTCCAAACTTTCTTTTCGTAATCCTCACCCAATCGCCAACTCCTTTGAGGCATCCTTGATGTCGTTGAGAGTGAGTGAGGCAATTTAATTTAATTTCATTGATTTTCAATTTAAAAAATAATGTTTTATATTACGTATGAGAAAAATATTCTCCTTACATTGGTTGGTAACATTTAAAACGAAATTATGCTTTCGAGTAATAGAAAACGTATTTGCATTAACAAATGATCTACGTATTTAATTGCTGACCAAAGGACAACCTCCCGCGCTCTACCCTTCTCGTAACTCTCAAAGAGGGATTAGAGCAAAACGTGCTCGTTGATCAGGTTTGAGAGGCATCTCAAAGCATGGCTAGCATCGCATTTGCTAAATGGATCCAGGACAATCCCTAAGCTCCCGACTGGTCTCCCAACAAGTGAGGTGTGGTGTGTGGTGTGTGTGGTGTGTGGCGCGCGTAGGGGCGTGAGGAAGAGACATGGAAGAGAAAGAAGATCGCGCGCGGCCCGTGTGGCCGTTGTGACATTGGAGTTAATCGGAGAAGGCACTGAAAACTGCCGATGAGATTAAGTAGGTGGTGGGTGTGCTGCAGGGCGGGCTGCTGCCGGCGTGACGAGGAGGAGGGCGGGCCCGGGCGGCTGCGGCGGGCTGGCGCTGGCTGCGCGCCGCGGGCGTGGGCGGGGGGCGCCCGGGCGCCGCCGCCGCCGCCCGCCGTCGCCGTCTTCGCGCTGCTCAGCGCCTCGCTCTGCGCTCGCGCAGCTGGCGGGGGCGCCGCTGCGCGCGGGCCGCTGGTGGCCGCCGGCCCTGCTCTGCGCGCAGCTCGTCGCCATGCTCGCCTGTCAGTCTTATTTGTACATTACCTTTATACCCACGGACATTCAAAAAAATATTATACTATCCACTTGTTTCTTTTAGGCTAACACCGAATCTAGTTATAACGTGTTGTTTGGGAGAAACCGGTATTAAGTGTTTTTATTGCACGTCTTGGGTAATTTATTTTTCATCTACTGAAAATTCTTCATTTTTTAAAAAAGAAACTTTGGCCAGATGCAATAGATTTTAAAGGGACTCTAGTTTCACAATCATACCTAACACAATGAAATTTCACGAATTATCTCCCTGCCTATTGTATTATGCTGTTAAGTTTATGTTATTGTGCAATTATAATATATTTCACAAGGTAAGAGACTTCCTGACTAATTAGTTCCCAATATTTTGTTTTCCCACCACGAAGTTCTCAATCCAATTTCAGAGGATGAATGTGGAGCAACTAATGAAACCGATATTGTCCACTAGTGGAAAAAAATGAGATTCTTATGAAATCGTGTACTTTTTTATACGTTGTACACGCTGCTTCTTTGATTTCGTGTAAACGCAATTAATTTGCCGATGTGCGGTTAATGCGGTGGTGCGGTTGCAGGCGTGGTGGTGATGTGGGCGCACAGGCAGGTGCCGCGCGGGGACCACTTCCGCGTGCCGCTGGTGCCGCTGCTGCCCGCGCTCAGTATCTTCTCCAACGTGGCGCTGATGGCACACCTGCCCGCGCTCACCTGGGCGCGCTTCGTCGTCTGGATGGCCATCGGTGAGCGCTCTGCCTCCTACGGCGACCAGCCCAGGCCCTTCATGCAATGCCCCTGCCGGGAGAGCTCTAGGCTCCACTCCAGACGGCGGAAGGCTTTTCGACATTTCGCTTTTCGGCATTTCGCATGTCCGGCAGCACGTTTCGGTAGTTTAACATATTTTTTCCGTGAACAAACGGTGAATGCCGGAAAAGCACCGTAATACGGACAGCATGCGATCTTTCTTTTTTATAACTTGTTCTATCATCACTCCTTGCTTATACACAATCACACTTACATGAACTACACTCTCACACATGTCGGGAAAACTGTCGGGAGCTTAGAGCTTGTCCCGGCTGAGGCGATACCCTGCTGGTGGGAGAAATCTAGTTGGGGAAAACTCCGCATGCTGAAGTGTTGGTCGACGCTGGATCTCACCAACCAGTGGGGGAAGTCTACTGCCACATTCCGTGATAAAACATGCCCCACACATAAGGGATTAACGACGCGCCCGGAAACAGTAAATAATCAACCTATATGTGGTGTGAAATCCATCTCGATCTTTGTTTTGTGTGTCGTAGAACAACTAGCATTTATAAAAAGTCCTTACGGCGTTTAAGAAGTGCGGCTTAGGATCCATAAATAAAATTATTCTTTAATCCCTGTACAGTATTTGAATAAAACTCCGAGTGTGCGCATGTTCGGATGTTCGAATGTGCGGTTCCATGACTCACTGCTCGACCATTTCATGTGCACCAATATGAGGTGTTATATGATGCCTCTTGGTCTTCAGATGGGGAACTGATCATGGTTTTCGGATCCGGCTTGAAGATTCAAAGAAATTTCCAAAAATCATATTTTTTAGGGTTTTGGCGCTGAGATCTTAGTGATAATTAGAGACAGGATTTTTATGTAATTATGTATTTTTTGTCTTTCTACGTACCGTTCTCAAAACAGTAATGTTGGCGAATCGTCGCCATCCTAAGACAATATCCAATTTTTCATTACATATTTTTACATATTTTATATATTCATTTAACTTAAATGTGTTATACATTTCATATATTACACATTTTGCTATTGTCGCAGAATGTATTTTTTCAATTTTATTTTTATTTTTTCAATTTTATTCTATTATACATCGTAATTCATTACGGTATTATTAACAAAAGTTAAATTGTATTTGCCAGCGTTTGTCAATTACTCTGTGTAATGATCACTGCCATTCGTATTAAACAAACTATTATTACATTTCTTCTACCAAAAATGTTATCTCTAAATATTTAATGCATCCTTGATATTTGTCGTCGTTTGACAAAAAATATATTCTGTAAATCGAGTTATTCCGTTAAAAGAATTTCTAGGTTAATTTAATTTCAGTCAATTGGAACGTTTTTAACGTAGTTTACTTTTCATTTTTCGAAGTTATTTATTTAACCTAATCATATTTCATTTCATTCCGTAGAATTTCTCGAATTATATTACATTATTTAATGCCCTTCCATATTTTAACCCAATTCCATTCCGCGTAATTTTAATTTTAATGTAACCTGATCAGCGCACCTTCGGCGAACGTTTGTATAGAAGCCGGGATGAATTTTCGAGAGAACGAGAACTCGCAGTAGAACAAGTCGCATTTGCAAAAAATCCTTGCGGCTTCTCCGATTGGTAGTTTTCCGTGATTTCTTAGATCAATACCTTGCGAATGTCTGAGCAGTACCCTAACAAACGGGCAACGGGCCGCGCACGATGTTTCCTTCCTCTTCCTTCTCCTATTCTCTCCCCTTACACACATACTTACACTAACTCGCACTACTCTACCACCGGCCGGGAGACTGGTCGGGAGCTTAGAGCTTGACCCAGTTGAGGCAGTGCCCTCTGGTGTGAGATATCTGGTTTGGGAAATGTCCGCAAGTCTCACCCCCCAGCGGGGAAAGGACACCGCCACCTTGTCTGATAAATCGTGCTCTACACTTGGGACGAACGGCCAAAGCAGTGGACACGCCCGGAAGCACGAAATAATCACTGTACATGTGAGGCGACAGCCATGGCGATCTTTCCAAAACATCGATTTTTTAACATCGGTGATATTTAAACTGTGGTTAAAGCCTGTGATATTGTAACGATATCGGTGTTTTGTGCATCGCAGAATAAGTTGCATTAAAAAAATATTTACGGTGTTTAAAATGTGGGGCTTAGGATCCATAAATTAAATTCTCCTTCAATTCCCGCTCTAATGAATAGTATCTGCTCTGCCAGACGTAAGTGAAAGATGTAATTGCAACTAAGACCATTCTGTCGCTTCCTAGCAGGGAATATGAGAGCAAAATCTGGTAGCCTTAGAAGTGCATTGAATGTCAGTCAAATACAAAATTTACAACAGTGCAGCCCACGTTGGGGTGAAGTCTGCAAGTCCATTTTCAAGAGGATTGTCAAAACTAATAACATTAACATTTAACGAGAATCTTGGCTGAATGGGAGACACCTTCTAGTCTTCAGTATGAATATCATAAAGCATGAGGGTATGAGCTTTTCTGAAGGAACTAATACGGCACACCTCTGCATTAGCTCTAAGGAACTGAGTAGTACCTTGGTAAAGCCTAACCATTACCAACTAACGAGACCCTAATAATATTAAAATATTTTACATATAAAATTAAACAAACATTTGAAAATAATTTTTTCGGTGTTTATTATTTTTTAGTCCATACAAAGGTATTTTAAGTGAGTACTATTGTTTAAAACTAACATCAGTAAAATAATCTTCTTTCTCCTGAATCTAAATCTCTGCATGTCGCATGAAAATATCTATAATATCCTTCAGCATTTGTATTGGGCTCTTTGGAATTGTAGTCGTGATTGATTCTTTTAAATCTTCTACGCTGTGTGGTTTGATTTCGTAGTCTTTATGTTTTAAGTATTCCCTTTACAAAAAGTTGCATGCCAACAATTTTGGTGTGCGCGAAGATCATTTTATGTCGCCATAGAAACAGGTCACAGCAAACACTCAATGGTTGCTTCATGACCACTGAAGGTTTTTAACTGCTGTACAAGCTAGCGACTCGAACACTCCGTATCTTCCGGCATACGTTTTTGTCGCCAATTTAAAATTATCTAAATAATTATGCGTCATTCTGTTTCTGGTCGTTACCTCATTCAATGTAAATTGTATACAGTACCAATCAATAGTGTCAGTTTGCGATAGGAAGACGCGTTCGAGGAAGAGGAAATGACGGTCGTTGTAAAAAAATGACATTTTTCATGCGCCATAATATAAGAAGATACCACCCGAAGTTCTTTGTTATCGCAATACCTGTATTAAACGAGTACATGCGAGTGGATGACTGGCACCTCACACGACTGCCAACAGAAAATTTTCCTTTCTTGTAGTTTTAGACGCTCATTTGCAGAGTACGCTTGGCCTTCACAGGCCACATAGTGGGCGTATTATGGGCAGATGACGATGATGGTGAAAGGAAGGAAATACGAAGGGTAGATTGCGTTGCACTCTGCATAGGGTCCTGCCCCAGCATTCGCCTGCTAGTGATCAGGAGCAACCCATTGATTTGACACTCGCAGGCGCTACAAACTCACCGACATTCGACTCATCAAGTACATTTCTGGAACCTTGACGAGATCGACTCCACGATCTTCCGATCATTGAACTTATTATAAGGACTAATACTTCTTTAGAGAAGTAAATTGGAATTTTAGACACTAAGTAGGTACATGTTTACTTGTCAACGGTACTCTTGTTTGTTGTATTGAGTTTCTGTATTTGTTAGACCAGACAAGCGTATTTGTGGGTATGAATTTGGGGCGAATATTTTGCGTACATGTGCATAACGACATTGAAAATGTACATTGCCTGAGAGATGATATTTCTAAGATAACATATGTTTTTGTTGTAACATACATATTTAGATACTTCTCGTAATTCATTACTATCTAATTAACAAAAGTCAAATTGTATTTGCCAGCGTTTCTTAATTACTACCTGTAATGTTCACTGCCATTTTTTACAACAAACTATACAATTACATTAAAAAACTATTATTACATTTCCCATGGCAAAAATGCAATCATGAAATACTTCTCGCATCCTTGATATTTGTCGTCGATTGACAGAAAATACACCATGTAAATCGAGTTACTTCATTAAACGAATTTCTAGGTTAATTTAATTTCAGTCAGTTGGAACGTTTTTAACGTAGTTTACTTCTATAAGTTATTTATTTAACCTAATCGTATTTCATTTTATTCCGTAGAATTAAAATTTCTCGCATTATATTACATTATTCAGCGCCCTTTCATTTTTTACCCCTATTCCATTCCACGTAATTTCAATTTTAATGTCACCTGGGCAGCGCACCTTCGGCGAGCAGGCCAAGTTAAAGGTTTGAGAGGACGAGAACTCCCCGGAGCGCAACTCGCATTTGCATAAAGTCCTTGCGGCGTGTAAAATGGGGCTTCGGATCCATAAATTAACTTCTCCTTCAATTCCGGCTCTAATTAATAGTATTTGCTCTGCCAGATGGATTTAATTGTAACTAAGGCCGGTGTGTCGGTTGGGAGCAACGAAAATGGGAGCCAAATCTGGAAGTCTTAAAATCACTTTGAATGACCGCCAAATAAGAAAGTTAGCCCACCATGAAGTGACATAAAGGTCAGTTTTTAAGAGAATTGTCTAATCTAATAACATTAACATTTAACTACAATCTTGGCTGAATGAGAGACAGTCCTAGTCAGACTTGCTAATGTTTCGGTCTTTCAGTCGTTCTTTAGTACGAATATTATGAAGCATGAGGGTATAAGTCTTACAGAGGGTAACGATCTGGAACCTTGCAGCATCAGATCCGAAAAACCTCGCTAACAGGGATGGATTAGTACTTTCAGAAACCCGAATCATGAGGATTTAAAGAACCCAATAATATTGAAATATTTTACACATAAAACTAAAACCTTTCAGATCACAAATTTAATATTTAAATAAATACCACGTATGAACCAACTAGTAGACCCGCCAAGGTTTCGCTGTTGCCATGTATTGCACTTTACGTGCTACTGGTCACGTGAATGTTAATTACGTTTTACGTTGCTGCAAAAATCTGCAGAAATTTCAATAGACGAAAGACTTTCTCCCGAGTGAGGTTTCGCCTCTCCGTCACTCTCCGCGTCTCTGTCTTCTACTGTCTCTCCCTCTAACTGCCTCTCCCGAAAGAAATTTCATAATCGCAGAGACAGAATATGCAACGAAGACGTCTTAATAATCGTACTTCAGTATGCAACGGGTTGCGTACAGAACGCCGTCATGTAAAGATCAGAGTCCTTGAATCTATATAAAATCATTAACGCGCGTCTATGTGCGCAGTCATGCCCATTCCCATTGTACTATGCCTATATTCTTGCCGGAAGTGCAAGAAATAGGTTGAAAAAGTTTTATCGCTATCTGATGAACGGTACGGTAGCGCATTAAGTATGAACCAACCAACAAACAAACATTGCCTTTTGTACATAAGATGTCCGCTTTTGTTGTGGGGGCGGCGCGGCGCGGCGCAGGGCTGCTGGTGTACTTCCTGTACGGCATCCGGCACAGCCGCGAGGGCGACGCGGCGGGCGCCTACGCCATGCTGCTGACGAGCCCCGAGGCGGGCAAGGGCGCGTGGGGGTCGATGCAGCGGCGGCAGCAGGAGGCGGCGGCGGCGGCGGCGCAGGTCGGCGCCAAGCCCCGCGGCGCCGTCGGCGACAAGACGCCCATCGTGCCCGAGGAGGAGCTGCCGCAGTAGCACCTCGGTACGCCGCCTTCTTCCTCTTCTTCTTCTACTTAGTTTTCTTCTTCTTTCACTCCTATTTATTTTACTTCTTCTTCGTCTTCTCCTTTTCTTCTTCGTCTTCTCCTTCTTCCTCTTCTTCTTCATCCAATCCACGCGCATTCCATTTCCTTCTTTCTCTGGATTGGATCTCTTACTGTTCTATTTCCTGTATGTCGCGTTCTTGCCAACAATTTGTCTCCGAGATCTTATTTATCAGTCTCGATAATACCGAGATTTTACATTATATACATAATTTTTGTAAACTTAGTAGTGATGTTCTCCCTTCAAATATATTTCCGTCATTTGAAACAATTATTTGAGTTTCTAAGAACTTTTTATCTGACTCAAGTTAGTTTCAAATAAATGAAGAAAACCTCAAAGTTACATCCGACGTACGTCTAATACAGCTTATTCCAGTATCAGGAGAACTTCAGTGTTGGTGTGTGTGTGTGTGGGGGGGGGACAGATGACAACGACATAATTCATAGCAGACTAATTGCAGGGAAAATTTAAATATTTAAGAACTTATGCCAGAAGAATTTACCAACACATCTACATTTTCTGCAAGTCACTGTTGTGGCAGATGTGGCAGTCATATACATTTGCAACATTTTCTGTTCTTGCGGGGACACGGATTACCTCATCCTTCTTTGAAGAATTAGTTCAACTTTCGCCAGGTTCTTCCGAATGCGAATTCGTTCTGTACATCATCAGTCTCAAGTGGATTTTGCAAATCCATTGACCTTTGAAAGATGAAACTATCAGTTAGGGTTAAGAATAGTTTTAGTAACGAAACTACGAATCGGTTTCTTAAAGAACGAGTAAAAGAGTCATCCCCTCCCCCACACACATTGCTATGCGACGCTTCTAGTGATTAATGTCATCGGGCTTCTTTAGAAGAAATAACAGAGGTGGCTGAAATTTGTAAACCAAGCGATAACCGATAACCAAGTCCGTTATTTGCGTAAATGGCCATGTGTTGCTCAGTACCTTTCGTAATACCATCTTACAATCTTAAAAACTTCTTATAATCTCCGAAAAATTTTTAAAACCAGATGTACCGTTTATCTTTTGCTCATTTATTTCGATTGTTCTTACGGACTGGCGGCTGACTGTTACGTCCTTAATGAACTTCTTCCGAGTGCCTTTCCGTTCTGTTCAAGTACAATATACTTCTAATCAGTATGAGATTACGAAAAGTATTCAACTCTTCCTTCGCGCGTTTGCAGGTAGCAGGCACCGGTATCTCCACTGGGAGATGCCCAGTGATAGACGCGCAGGCTGCCCTCAACGCACCCACAGGTGCAGTCAGCTCCGAGAACCGACTCTTTAAGATCCGACTTGGAGAGCCGCTTGGCCTGGGGCTCGGAGCGGATCTTGGCTTCAGTCGATGTTTTCTCCACAGGCGTCACTTCGGGGTCGGACGTTTCGGACGCGTGTGTGGAAGTTCTGTGTTGTCACCATGTGTGAGGTATGGATACATTCCGTGCAGTATTGCACGTTTAGAGTCTTCGTTTGGTGTGGAATACTATACATTTGTTACAACAGATTGTAATGCGCTGTTAAGTGATTATATATTTTAATGTTTTCAATATTATAATGTGTCATTATATTTGAAGTGCTTTGGTGTGTAAAAATGTCGCTTGTTTTGTATATTCACCAAAAAACGGAGAGCCCGATGCTTCCTATTGAAAATATTCCTGGTAATACAATTACTTTCTGAATCTTGCAATCAAGCAATGCTTTATGACTTTAAATATTTTGATGGTAGTAATATTAGTATCAATCTCAATACATCACTGAAATCTTAAATTTTACCGTTCAGATTTCTTATGGATCTGATACGCATGATCTGCATATGTAAATTAAAAGACCGATGGGTGATAACGTTTGTCTGTGTTCTGTTGATATGCTAATACAGACAATTACCATGTCAGACACCTATTATTAGTTCGTGTAGAAAAACAGCTGGAATAAACTCTGGTTGATGATTTCTGAATCTGAATGCCTAATTGTGCGATGATCTGATCCAATGTCTCGTGTGGCCACATGTGGCACAGTAGAAACTAACGTTGCCAGACTTAGTCTGCAAAATACTATATTTACAGTCATTTTAAAATAACTGAGTCTTTTTGTCTCTGTATCACAAGAAGAAACAAAATTAAAGTCAAAAAGTGGAAAAACCTTTATTTGAGTTCATCTAGGCTAAAATCCTAATTTTTCCGTTCTTCAAAACTCTCGCAAACTTCAGTACCTTAGTTTTGAAATCTATGAATAAATGGTGATCATTAAACTTGATTGGTTTTTAACCTTATAGTTTTTTATTCTTCACAATTCATTGGCGATGGTGCAAAAAATAACAAATAATTATTTATCATTTTTGTATAATCATAACAATGACAATGGACTGTGTATAAATCTATATGTGAAAGTATATTTTGAAAAAAATCCTTAGTTTAAGGCTGATTGTAATAGGGAAAATGAGTATATCACCAAAAAGCCTAAATAAATGAAATATATTATGATAAAATATTTCTGATAATTCTAGCAATCTTCATTACAACTTTTTGAAGACTGATTTTCCATTGAAATACAGTGATTCGAACAATGTGATATCGACATTAACTATTGATGTTATGAATTTTCCTGAGATGATGTTCCAAGAGACTTTTACCATCTGACAGTAGGCCTATATTATCTACTACGTAAATATATGTCAAATATATAATTGTTGAAACTAC
Organism: Gryllus bimaculatus; assembly: GCA_017312745.1. NCBI lineage: Eukaryota > Metazoa > Arthropoda > Insecta > Orthoptera > Gryllidae > Gryllus > Gryllus bimaculatus. The sequence goes on along the minus strand of BOPP01000178.1, from coordinate 131,929 downwards.
ATAAATAACCGACAAACACACAGCAAGTTTGCATAGATTCAAAAAAAGTATTTGTATTATCAGGGATTGTATGTCATATCTTCGTATTTTCATATCAGTTGTTGTGGAAGTGAGGCCTGTTACAGTTAGCCTTTGGTATCAAAGATTCTTGTAGTGTGAAATGTATTCATTTGATTAAACTTAGAAACCCAAATCTATCCTCTTCGTGAAAGTATCCAAATGGTAATAATGTAAAAGTTATAAAATATGTCTAGTTTCGTACTTTCTATAAAACTTATAAACAAAATTTCAAAAATGTACAAACAACAAACACTACTTAATGCAGGGTTCCTGTAAACAGATTGATATTTATTTTCATCCAGGAGTACATCTATTCTTTTTACCGCTAGTTACCGTACATGGAGTATTCTAAAATATGTTATAGTGTATATTGTTAATAGACCATGTATTTTTCTGGAGAGAAATAATTACATAATGCAAGTCTATGCTGTCTCAGATTTGTATATGTCTTCCAAATCCTTCGCAATGCAGTAGAACTAAGAGTGAGTTCTTACACGCCCGCTGATTGAAAGAGAAAGAACGAGAACAAGAGACAACGTCTTCATCAGTGCATCCCTCCATCGTATTTTGTTCCCACTAAACACTTTTACTTTCTCGCACTTACGAACATAAGAAGAGAAGGTATTGTAATCGTGCGCCGGAAAACGGCACATTTTGTTTTACACAAAAACACTTACCGCCGGACCCGAGTAAGGAAAAAGTGAAGTTAAATTCAGTTACTAAATATAGAAAACATCCCCTAACACGTGATGTGGCCAGAATCCATGTTTTGTGCGACCTTCACACTGAAAAATCAATTGACGGCAAAACGTCTGTCTGTCCTCTGTACACAACGCTAGCGCATATAAACCGTTCTGCCAGTTTTCTCTAAAATTGATGTTCCCCAATCGTTCTAGCTAATGTCGCGGCCCCTTAAATTTGAAACCGATATTTTAATTTTGGGAATACTTTACATAAGTCCCTTGGACATTTTCAAAATTTTAAAACACTAGCTTTAAATTTATGCTAAGGATATTTAAGAGAATGGTGCAGATCTAATTATCGGTGACATTCCAGATTTTCGATAATTGAAGGGGGGAAAACCCTCCAAAATTAGAGATAGAGATTTTTGTCTCAGACTAAGTTTGTTTTAAACAAAATTAGCTCTTTAAAAAAGGTCATGTACAATTTTGTTGAAAAACGAGTAGTTTTACGAATTTTGTGAATGACATTTACAAACAAATATTTTCTCATAAACCGTTCCACATTTTCCTTTAAATTTTTTCCACACATGTAATGTCTAAAACAATTCTGTTTGTTTTTTCAGCTACTGAAATGCAAGTTGGGTGACTACTCACAACATAAAATGTCATTTTTTTTATAGTTTTATCAGAAATGAACGTTGTGTTCTCCAGAAGAAAAAACGTGTGTATTAAAACTACCATTGTGGCCTTCGTTTGCGATTTCATTAGCATTGAAGAGTGTTTATTCGTAAATTTGGCACTTCGTTTTGTCAATAAACATTTTAATCAATTGCAATGTAGTTCAATTTTCGCACGAAACTGCTCATACGTTAATGAACATTTTACTATTGAAAACAATCTATAATAAAATATATTTCAGTGCACTGATGGCGAGTACACTGATGGCGCGCTGTGAATAACAACACTCTTTCTGGCATTTACAGGAATCGTTATAACTTTATTCATCACATTAATAATTATTATACCTGATTTTGTAATGAAACAAATTTAAACTGTTTTTTTATCAATAATTTTTCATGATTTTTTTGCGCGAAAATGGGCAATCGCGCATTTGTAATAGATTTTGAAATCGACAAAGTTAGTGATTTCAAGTAAGTAATGAAAGATATCCGAAATTACCTTAAAACAGATTCATGAGGTGAATTTCACTAAAAGCTGGTATTTTCGTATAAATGAGATGGTATTGTGCATTGAACAGTCTAGGGATGTCCAGGCGGAGGCCTGAGCTTCCTCCTGAAATTGAAAATGCGCAGCTGAGGGTCAACTCGCCCGCAAAAGTAGTTTGTAATTCAATACGAGTGAATTGCGTGTGTGAAGCGAGTGAAATATGCTGATTTAGTATATTTGACTTTGTGGGACTACGCAGAAATATAAAGTTTTATTAATTTTTAAAGCTAGGTTTTTCCTAATTTTTTTGGCAAATACATCAAGAATATGTGCTCCCACCTCTCTTTCACTCCAATAACTCTTCTCCCCTCCTTTCTCTCTAACTTTTTTCGATTAATGTTCACTGAGGTTTGAACCTGACTACACTTGAACTCGTGTTTTAAATGTTTACCGAACAGCTGTTTGAAGTATCGCTGCACGGCACCATTAAAGAAGGCAGGAAATTACTTGTCCTTGCTTGGTCTGTTTAGGGATATGCGAATATTACACACCTTTCCGTGGTTTTTATGAACTATCGTAAAACAGGTGAACTAGTGAAGATCATCCCAAATTTTAAAGTACTCTCATAATAACGCCCACATTGTACGACAAAATTGTTTTACGGTAAAAAAATGATGTTAATTTGTATTAGTAGAACTTTCAGATAAAAAACGCTTCAACACTGATGTAACTGGTAAGCCAATATTTACTCCTCCCAATTCATTACCTAACCTATATCTTACTATTCTACGTCACTGATGTAACACCTCGGTCTGTTTCCAGTAGTCAGTAACCTGATTGTGTAACTAATCAAGTTAAGAAACGTCATGCTATTTGCCAATAAATTGTCATAAAAACTGTGGATACGGTTTTTATTGATAATATCTATTAGGTCTAGTTGCGTATTTCGATATTTATTTATATAAATAAAGCTGTAATGTACAAACAAGTGTAAGATGTTAATTAAACATGAGAGAAATACGTTAATACAACAGCCATTAGCGACTTCATTGGGAAGAAGTCGAGATGTTCCTTGCTCAAGCAAAATATCCCAATAGGAATTAATGGACAGTATACATATAAATCAGTAAAAGTAATCAAATACCTTTCGATATCTATTTACATGTATTTTATTTGTAAACGTGAAATATGATGACAAAAATCAGAATCGTATTGTTTTGGAGTTATCCAGATTTTCCCCTACTTTCGTTGAGTCTGTATTGAAATGAAAAACGTAAAACGTTAATATAATTATTGCTAAAACTCGCAAAAACTTACTGGATTCGAAAGAAAAAGTTTTTTATTTATACATTCTGCTTTTTAATATTTAGTTCCTTATACAGCCTGGAATTTCGCTTGCAGTGCAGCTGAAAGTCTCAGTGTCAAAATAGCCTTGAGAACATCGTCCCAATACGGGGTGCAGCAAACCTTCTTCGTCCTGGAAAAAAAAATCACGTGGATAAAATTAAATTTCTTCCGTATTAAGAAATCTGAAACAGCATTTTGGGTCTCAATTGTACTTGTCATTTATATTAATTACTTAACAAAAAATGTTTCTTTTACAAAAAATAAAGTTATTCTTCAATTTCGGATTTGAAATTTCTAAATTTTAATTTATTTTCCAATAAACGTATGTTAGGTTTGGTAGCAATACTTAACAGCATTTTTGTAGCACGAATGTGAATGATGTTCTTAGCCAACGTGAACAGTTAATTCGAATATAAAATCAATTTATGCCTATTGGGATCAGTTTTCTTGTGATACGCTACTATCTACGAAAATGTTGACGAAATGACACAGTGTTGACAACATTGCTGATAAGTCATGCTCGAACAGATAGAATTATTTTGTTTTCCTTGCCAGTTGCGTTCCAGCATTGAGAGGTCCTAGCGTGGAAAGGGGCTTGAATGAGACTGTTTCTTGTTCAAGGTTAGTGAAGGTATATGCTTTGTATTAATTGAGCAGAAGAAATGCCACATGCCCCAACTTTGTTTTATTTTTATGGAAAAATAACTAATAAATTGCGAAATGTGTCGAAGCGAGAGTCTGAGCTATCAGGTTCACTACTGAAAGAGTGAAATCTTCTTTCTCCCAGTATGAAAGTGAGTTTTTTGTGAGCTTTTTGTAATGTTATCGAATCCGTTATGGAGACTGTTGGCCATGATTTCAGTGTAACTGAATAGCGCTTGTTAATAGATTCTAACAAAATGAATCTGAAAGCAGTACTTCTCCACTATGGGAACAAATGTCATGTTCCGACTGTTCATGCAGTGAACCTGAAGGAGACGTATTGGAAAGTTAATAGCTGCTAAACCTTTCGTTGATTTGTTTTGTGATGATGAAAAGAAGGCATTACTGCCTTTCACATGAGTTTGTAAAAACTTTTTAGGAAGAAGATAAAACAGAGAACTATCGCGATACTACACAAAGTATTGATATCACTTTACCGTATGAGACGTAACATATCACGTAAACTACATTTTTGAATGATGAATTAGACTTTTTCCAAGATAAGTCGGGGGCCCTTCTAGTCAAACATGTCGAACTGTTTTATCAAGAGATTTTTCAGATGGAAAAGCATTAACAAAGCAATTATAGGGACGCAGTGTTGTTCGAGTGCTGCTGAGTATGTTTATTCGATTTTCTTAACATGTATGTGATGGTATGTTTTACTGTATGCTTTTGGAACTGGTATTAGAGCGTGTTTGTTTGCCAGATTCATGTGATACATAGCATACATACGTAAGCATTTACAAACACGATCATCTCATGATAACTGAGGCTGATACAGAAATTCTAAAATCTGATCGGGATTGAGAAAGAAATTTTCTTCCATAAACAGTGGGTTTGTTCTTGTTACAGAAAAATATATTTTTTGTAGACCAGTGCTCTTAACTAAGACTCGGGCACTAAATTTGAATATGAAATCAGTTTGTGCCTATCAAGCTCAATTCTGTTGTTACACGCTACTTCATATTCATGGAAATGCTTGAAAACGTTGCATATTGGTTATTTTGCTGTACTTTCATTTAATAATTCTGCTCATTTAATTGTTCAGGAACAATGGAAATGTGTTCAAGGAATACCTAGAAATGACACTGAATTCAGAAAATTCACCTTTAGGAAATGAGAAAGGTTTGGAGAAATGCTCGAACAGATAGAATCGTGTTTCGTCCCAGTTGCGTACCATCATTGAGAGATTTGACTCTTAAATCGCTAAAACCAAACCTTAATCTTCTGAGAAGGAAGTATTATGAACTTTATTTCGGGTGTAAGGTAAGGGATCAGGACCAGAAAACTTTTCATGTGCATCGAAAAATCGGGAAATCGATAATTTGTGATCCATGATTAATACATTAATTCATAAATTTCCATTTTTTTTAAAAATATATTCAGACTTTGTTTTCTTTTGTTAATATTGTATGTGATTGTGAAAATATTGTGGAATTTTAGATATATTGAAATTAGTGAGATGTGAAAGTTTTGCCCACAAACTGTGAGCCTCAGCATTAACATAATATATTATGTAACATTGTATTCATAAATTAGTACAACCTGTGCATGAAATTACTAAACTACACGGCCAGACGCCGTGAGATCGGCGGTACGGTGCGAAAGGATCATCAATGTCGAAATATTTTCATTGTGTTTATTAAAGCTTCTAAAGAGATTTAAAACTGTAAATTGAGGACTCACCTGCACACAGTAGAAGTAGATGCGATCATTATAAGGCAAAGTGCCAAAATCCCCAATAAATTTGCACAAGGGTGCTTGGGGAAAACATTGACGCCCGGGTAGTATAACATCACAAAAACCAGTGCAACTGTCATAAGACGTATCTTCGCTACAGATGGTTACAGATGATGCCACTCTCCCTGCTACGCAGTTGAGAACATTGTGACAATTATAAGGATCCGGATACACACCAGTCATGTCGCATCCTAGCTCTTGAGAATTAGGGGCGCAACTGAAAAGCACAAATTATAAAGAATTCAAATTTTCAAATTATTATTATAATGATTATAAAAGATACAAAGAAACGAAAATAAAATGACAAAAATATCGACATCGTATTATGAAGAGTTATTTGTATCATCCATTTGAATGATAAATATATATTTAAACACTAAGGGGTTTGTTTGAAAAATAAATTTGAACTTTCTACTCAACCACATTTTGTGATTTTGGCTCGTAATAAAAGGTAGTGTGCCATACATATGTTATCACTTATTCTTATTAACACGATGTATGGTAAAAAATACTTTTTTTAATTATATTGTATATTAAAATTAATAGAATGAACGTTATTTGCCCTCATTTGTTATTACGTCGATTCATGACCAACTACATGGTGTAGTTGGAATGCACTTAGTCTTAACTAGGATCAATACTCTTTTATCATTAACTCTGAGGTGCATACAACTACAGAAAACTTAAATTAAGAAAGAGACCAGGAGACGATGGAATCACAACCGAAATGTGGTCTATATTGTTGTAGGTAGACGCCGAAAAATAATTAACTTTTGTGAATAAATCTGTTTGGCAAACCCCTCTCGTCTGTGTAGTCTGCGTACACCCGTGTGACGCCAAGTGTGTCGGATGGAACGAAGGCACTCACGCGGAGGTCGCCGCGCAGGTGGCCACTGCTCCGCTGGCGTCGCACACGCGCTCGCCGCAGTGGCTCGTCTCGCGGAAGGCGTAGGCGCCGCCTGTGGCCATGCAAATGCCCGTCCGGCGGCAAGTGGCATCGCAGGCCGCGCCCGCCTTGGTGCACACCTCCCACGCGCGCCCCGCCCTCGAGCTGAACACTCGCGGGTCGAATTTCTTCTCCACGACATCCGCCGTCGACGGCGCCGCCACCTGTTGCAATGAATGTTTTCAACGTTCTTTCAGCCCTTCAAAGCGACAGTCTTTATTCATACTATACTAAGGTTATTATTTCAGTAAGCTATTCTTGTCGTTTTTAATATTAACCAAGTGTAGTCTATAATCAGCTCCTGTGGCAGCGAGAGTTAATCGTTGTAGCTCGATCATGTCGATGATTGGGAGGACGCGGATTCGATTCCCACCGGGAGGGGTCGGAAATTGCCTGATGTGTTTTTAACATCGCATAGTCGGCGCCGCCAGGCGGGATCGAATTCGCAGCCGAGGGCTGTGGTCACTGGTTTTCAGGCGAATGGGGGAGAACCCTTAGAGCAGACCCCTAGGGTCACGAACTGCACCTTTTCCTGTCCCTGCCCCTGTCCCTGTCCCTGTCTGGAAGAGAATTGTGGGGGCCGTCTGCTCGCATCGATATTTTACGCGGTTTCTCCGCTACGCATCCACGAATACGGGTTGATGCGCCCGGAATCACTAATCAACCACCCACCCTACTGATCTGGAGAATCTCCGGCAAGCAGCGAAGATGTGGAATACCTCGTACACGCTGAGAGTACCCACAGGCACTTGATGGTGAGACGTTCGAAAAAAATGAACGTTGTCTATCACTGAAAACAAGCAACACCTTTTAAATGGTTTTTATTTTTCCTATTTGAACCAGAAAGCAGCTATCTCTTTCTTTCCGAAATGACGATGTTAAACTTGTAACAAAGTCATCTTTGTCTCCCTTAAAATGAATTCCTCTTCAAAAAATGTGAATACAAGATGCAGTTGTAAATTCGGTAGCAAGATATCGTAATTTTAATATTCATAATTAGGTAGTGAAACAAAATCTGATATGATAAAAGCTGTTGAAATACTAATTGAAGAGATATGTTTTTATGTTTTCTGCAGAAAAGTAATTAAAAATATTACTCTCTCTTGAATTATTTATCAGCAACTTTCGAAATCTGCGGCCTATTATTCTTAATTGAACACAAGATTTCAATGAATGTAGACTTTTAATATATTTTGGTAACGTAAATTCACAGGTTGCAGTCGAAATTCAGGATTATAAATTAAGGTATTATTCATGAATATCTGTGATATATTATTTTAAATATAAACTGTATTTTATTACAAATAATATTACGTATTGGCGGGCTTAGCTTGATTATATCCTTTGAATTCAACATTTATTTGTGAAATGTAATTAATGATTAAATCGGAGAGAATATGTTTTAAAAATTCTTAGTGTGAAGTTGAGAAAAAATTAATGAAACAATGAGGTGTGCGTTAGATCATACGTTTAAAAATACCATAAGGTAATATAAAATTTAAAATTGTATCGAGTATTTGTCGATTAAATATTTGGATGCATAAACTTACTAAGAAAATTAATTATTTATGCAATTATCTGTATAATGAAATTTAAATATTAATGTACGCTTATTAACCTAGAAGGCTTAATGAAACAAATATTGAATATTAGAAAATAAAATCATTTATCTTCTATTCATATTCATATATTACACTTACTGGAAAAGATTGTTTAAATGCTTGTTGCAGTAATTTTAATTAACGAGTTTTATAACATTTCGCAACTGAATAAGATTTGCAGATTCAACTTGAATTTCCACACAAGAACTGCTACTATAATTAGAGCTCGCGATTACTTACCGCTGCAACAACTGCTAAGACAATCACGACGCAAAACATGGTAGATGAATGGAGCCAAACTGTATAGCAGTCGCCGTGATAAACATTCTTTATGAAGTTTTTCCGTTGGTTTCTCCCACCTAAAGAAAATCAAAGGCTGTGATTGCGAGATTATTTGATTAGAAAATGAAAGATAATAGAGTTTCTAGAGGAAACGAAGGACAGAGATTCCTTTATCAGCTGATATGAAGCGAGAAAAATTGTAATGTTGAAAGGAAGATAAACGGGGAGAGGTAAACAAATTCGTGGCAAACACGTTCTGGTGCTCGCTACCAGCCGGCCCCGCCGCCGCCTTCGCCGCCGCCTCCGCCACCGACGACAGCTCGCAGTCCGGCCTCGACCTCTCCTCGCCGCAGTCAGAGGTCTGCACGGCTCTTGGTTTAATGTGGACCCGTGTGCAATAACCCCGCTGCAAGGCCGAGGTGAGCTTCACCTCGCAATTGCCCGTGTTCTTGGCTTAGACCGTTTTGCTACAGAAACAAACCAACTACGAGGTGAGCAGTCCGAGGTGAGCCTCATTTAAAATTTAAATGAGGCTCATTTAAACTAAAGTCTCATTTAAAAAGGATCGTTTCGCAATAAAAACAATGCAAGACCGAGGTGAGCTTCACCACTCATTTAAAAGGGGTTGTAGGTTAAGAACTGACCATTTTGCAATATAAGCAATGCAAGTCCAAGGTGAGCCTTGCCTCTCAAACACCTGGGTTGCGGGTGTAGGGAAGAGTATTGCAATAAAACAAAGCAAGGTCGAAGTGAGCAGTCCCTGTCGAGCGTCGACTCTCAATTGTCTAGGTTGGTGGCTAAGCAGGGGCGGAACGGTGCGAGGGACGTTTATTTGAGGCCTAAGGCCTAAGGCCTTTGGCATAAGGACCTTTGGCAATAGCTGACTGAGTGCTGCCAGGTGTATTTTACATGAATATTTATGTTCGTTTTTTAAAATCAAATCCTTCATATTTGTAAAGTCAAAGTGCAATACGTCGCGCCTGCGTGAAATTATCATTCTTTAGAGACCTCGTTTATAAAGATCGGTTGCGTGTGAGATCGCAAAAGGTATGTATGCTACTGAAATAATATAAGAGATGATACGAAAATATTTTTGTGGCTGAAGAAATTAAAAAAAATATATATCAGATTTTATGATGAAAAGTAAGTACGGTAAGTACAATAGTTTTTATGTTTGTTAATAAATGGCATGTTATTTGCATACTATTTAACATTTTTATTTAATAAACTCACAAATGCCTAGTATATGTATGTATTTACGTCCATGCCTAGAATGCAGACTTGATAAGTGAAACCGCTGAAGACGATCACTTTTTGGTGGAATTTAAGATGGTCGGCATAAATGGGTTTCACTGTATTCTCTTTTAAGTTTACATTTTTGAAATAAATATTGCCATTTTTCTCCTGTGCCACTTAATTCTAACCTTTTCTTTCGAATAGTGTTGGCTCGTGCTTAGGTTGTACGGTTGCACAATTCCCAGATAACGGGAAAAGATCTCATAATAGTTTAGGAATATACATTTTCCTTTTAATGGCATTCGATATTCAAGATATTGCACCGATATTGATGTATACGAAATCATTTTGAAACAATTCATTTAGCGTGCATTTGGCGCTCTTTCTTGTGTCTGGTGCCTTGCCGGGTATTGTACCACGCTTTCGGCTCATGGCTGAATTGCAGTGTTTATTGCATTTACTCTCTGGCCCTTCGATTTAGCACGCTGGCGCGGGCCGCCTTGGTTGCCCGGTCTTGGCGCTGCGCGGCGACCGGAGTCTCAGGGAAGCTCAATATTCGGTGCTCGACAGACTCCCTGCAACGTAATGTCAGGATGTTCGCTTGTTATTGAAAGTACAATATTTCACCATATTCAATTTATTCTTTATGATATTTGGAGAATTTGTTTTCATTTGATATAAGGTTTGTTGATTTAAAACGTACATTTGATGAGTTTTGTATGTGAAGGTTGCCGTTCTGGATGGAAGTTTAGTCTCTCGCGGAAGCCAGTGTGCCTGCAGCTGGCCGGCTAGCAGTTTGCGAGCGTTCTTGCGTATACGAATGTGTGTCGAAGCTCTTTCATTATTGCCATATACACAAGGGTAGTGAAGTTTTCGAAATAAAATAGTTTTATTTGTGTGAAACGTGTCAAAGAAATTGTGATTGTGCAATGTGCTGGAGTCTACCTTAAATACCTAGTGGAAATCAAAGCCAGAACCATGTGCGCTGGCGGTGTACCTTCCACGAACACGACGCATAAAATTATGTTAGTAATTTTTCAGCATAAACTTTTATTTAATTAGTTTTCATTAATTTACTTAAATTGCTTACATTTTTATTATATGAATGGGTGAAAACCAGAGCGGTATAAGTGACATTTTATAAATTCTAAGAAAACGTGTTTATATTAGGCTATATTTTAGTGGAAATGGTTTTAATGAAAAATTGAAATCCGTCTTTTTAATGATGAAACAAAGCACCCTAACTTAATAATAATATTCAATTAAATAAACAGATTTCTCAGAATTTATAAAATGTTTCGTGTGCCGTTTTGGTTTTCACCCATTCATATGTTCGTATTCTGAATTTTTGAAATTACATTTCCGTCATTCGGTGAAGGTGCAACCTCATGTCCGCTGGGCTGTCAGCCGCAACTGCTTTTGAATTGGGTTAAAGACTGAAAATGTATCATGTAATGCTCTGAAGTTACATTCAACGGTTCTGTATATTCATTTTCTGATTAATTTTGTCAATAGCACCCGTAATGCCAAAGCTGTCGAATTCTACACACAGAATGCCAACAACCAGTATGCATACGATCTTTCAAACGAGGTTACAACACATTTCTAGACGAGCGGGAATGCGCGTTACACGGACAGTTTTCAGCAGTTCGCTCCGGGCAGCGGAAGGGCAAACATCGAGCTCAGCTCTCCTCGTTACAGCGTACGAAAAGTACCGTTTCGGCAAGTGCAATTACTTTAAAGTACTAAGCTATTGTGTGACAGTGTGAAGTGTATTTGAAAGTGTTCAGAACAAAGCAGATCTTCTTATATCCAATAATTAGTAGCAGTGCAGCGCAACCCAGCCTTGGCGTAGGGCAGAGTATCGCCGAAGCCATGGCGCTCGTACACAACACGAACGCAATGGACACATCGCCCAGTTCAGAATCATCGAGAGGAACATTTAGAAGCACAAGAACAGCAAAGGATTCGTGACCGGTAGCGAACTTCGGCCGACCATATCGTGGCTGATGCCGGCTATGGGCTGAAAAACCATCCACGGTAACGGCGTATCCAAGGTTAGTAACCATGACCTAGGCAGCTGTCTCACCCACGACCAAAATGCTCAAATGCCCTCTATTAGCGGTTCCGGTAGCAGTCATGTAAACTTATTCCGTGCATGTTTGCGTGTTTTGGTAGTTTTGACGAGAAATTCATGCGTAAATTATGTTTAAATTATGTTTAGGATATTTTTTTCAATTAATAGTGCATATTTTGACATCTATATAGCACATTAGACCCCTTTAAAGCAATTTTTGCGTAATTTGTGAAAATTAAAATTTTCGAATTTTTTTGTATGATAATATTCGGCTGATCCTGTGTTTATGGCGCACCTTAGCTTATGCTTCCTCTATTACTGTACCTTGGCGTGATCAGTTTCTCTCCCGGCGCGAAGGAGTTTTATCATTCACCAAACAGGAATCGTTTATTATTTTGAGAAACTTTGAAATGAGCTGAACACATACATACATATATCCGCCAAATGATTCTTAAGATACGTTTTCACATAAAACGCGTAGGTAATTATGAGTTGGATAGACTAGAGGATGTTTTATGTTAGTGAGGGCAGAAGGCCCGATCCTCGTCCTCAACTTAGACACGCGTACCAATCGTCAGAATTCCGTCCTCTAAAACTAGTGTTCAAATGTACCACGTAAATGATGAATTGTTTCTATCTATCGTTCACAACACAAGAATCAGTTGTGATTGATACATAGAGTAGCGTTAAGGAGGCCGTGACAGCAAAGGGCGTCACGACTTAAGTGCACTGAGATTAACATAGCATTTTATTCTCAAATCCTTACAGTTCGAGGTTACATTTGCAAATCGTTATACTAGAATTTTGAACTCTCCGGTACACGTGCTCTGATTTGCGAAGCGGATCCAAGCGCTGTGAGCCACAATCGCGAAATGAATCTACATCAAGCGATTAAGTAACAAAAGATGATGACGATCCGTAACTCAATATCAATTGATAACGGACATTGGGAGAAGAAATAATTAAGAGTAGACTCTCAGTCCGCTTGCGTTTAAAAACTAAATAAAATCTAAAAAACATGACTGTAAAAATAACATGTAGATAAAATCAAATTTTGTAAATTCGCTTATAGCAATTCAGAAGTTAGAAACAGCAGGTTTAACTCCCGTGGAGTCATTAAAATTTGCTAAAGACATTAAAATGTTTTTAGAATGAGAGTTTGGAGTTGTGAATTAATCTGCTAAGAAAAATTTATATAATGTTCAGATTCAACTTCTGATTTGAAATTTCTCCAAAAAACAAAAACAAAAAAATAAGAAAAAACAACACTCTTTGTGATAAAGAATCAGAAAATACAGAATTTGATCTCACTTCGTCTCAAATTTCGTCTTTGAAGTATACTCCAATTACGTCGTGTGTCGCAGAAAGCACTTACTGCATTTAAAAACGTTTGTTTCTGACAAAACGAGGAAGTTGACAGGAAATATACTGCACAGAAAATATATTGAAAGAAATAAACGGAAATAAAAATTTAAACAAGTATTATAATTGATATTCATGTAAATTTCTTCCCCAAAAAGGACGAGGTGAACAATTGTATTAAAACATATTTTTATTATGGAGTTACAGAGCACAAATAATACTTTTGAAGATAAAAGTACCCGCCGCAGACCCCACTAAGCTAAGCTAGTTAAACCTCGTAGGGAACTGCTCGGCTAGGTGTTTGCCTTGACTGAGGTTTAACGGTCATGAATTACCCACAGCAAGTAGAAAGCATAAAGGCCTAGACTCTAAGTTAATCAAGTTAGTAGCGACAGTAAACTAGTGGTGCAACGGAAAGGTACAGACTTTCTCGTTATTTTTCTAATTTCTTTGGTGTGACCTAACTTTACAGTCCTACCCCATCCTCTTGCCAGCTGGTATCGCCGCCCTAAGTATATTTTTTTTAAGTTTCGAATCGAAATACTACTTTTAGAATATTAAAGAAGAGTAATCCTCCTATTATAAGAAACGTTTCATTGAAAACAATGAGCTGTTTTTAAGAAAATATCTTTTAAGCGTTGCTGCAAATGCGATATTTAAGCTTTCTTTTGCAGAAAACTTCTGAGTTTTTGAAAATCTTTATTCGAAGTCACTTAAATGCAACAATGTAAACAAATCGCTGGAAATGTGCATATTGAAGGAGTGAGAGATATTAAAAAATACTTTTATGTAATTTTTGAAAACGAATAAAAATACAGGAAAATGGATTTTAGTTTATAATTTCTTACAATGTATCTTGCACTATCCGTACAAAACGTTTGAAGAAAAACATGCTAGGGTTTATCTTGGTACATGCGGACGTGCTGTCAGTACAGGCCCCTATTTCTGGAAGTTCTGTTAATTAATTTTTTTAAATTGACTACTAATTATCAACCCTGTTTCAAGAAAATAAACTATTCAAACATTATTAAACAATTTAACATTACAATGCTAAAGGATATCATTACTGATAAATAAAACTTATTGATAAAAACATTATCGTAGATTTATCCTGAATAGGTCAATTTAAAGTTCATGGTGTACTGATACCATCGCGCGCATTGAAGACTTCTCGGCTGAATTCCGGTTGAAACGTCCACCACATCTTCTTTCTTGAGTCAACTCATTCATGTGAATTCTATTGTAATATTTCCTAATGTCAATTTATAATAAAAAAGCCATCTGTGGTTCTGTTCTTTATTCACTGTTCGCCAAATAATTATTTTGATTTATTAGAATAATTATTCATCAATACCATGTGTGGGTATCTACTCGCAACTTCCTAATGATCGAAAGGAATTGTTCATTGAAAGAAAATTCTATGATTCTTTCCTACTCTAATTTCGTTTTCGAATACAAGTACATTCTAATTCCCATTAATATTTAAAATGATTTTGCGTTCTTTAAATTCCTGCTGTTATGACTGAAAAGTATTAATTACAATTTCGTGCTAACTCACTTTTCTCCTACATCCGTCGCAATGTCTGAACTGATATTACTCGCGCAACATTTTTGTGACTGATGGATTGAAGAAATGCGGTTAGAGTAGGGGTAGTTAGGATATCGGCCTCTAGATTTTATGAAACAATGCCAATCTATGGAGAATGAATCAATATCTTCGCCACTTTCTTAATAGTTTGCGATCCAACTTTCTCAGGACTTCGAGGTGTCTCCTGTGATAGAGCTGGATCTGCTTCGGTCATTTATTTAGATTTTTAGAGAACATCACGGGCTAAACTTCTCGCCTTCAACATAAAATAGTTTCTATTTCGCGCCAATAAGATGTTTGGAATGTTTTCATCAGTGCTCGCTGCGAGCTCGTGCCTTCATCTGTTTCTTGTGCCAGATAGAAGGAAACGAGGCCATTGCTCAGGAAAAGTTGCGCGATTAGTATTCACAATACCAACACCGCTCGTTTCATCTAATGGCGGTCGCAACGGACCAAAACGCTGTGCCTCGCTCGGCAGCTAGTGTCATAACAGATCGAAATTGAATTATTTTTCAAGATTAGGCCCTCAACGTACATCAAGGAATACGTTGAGAGAAATGTGGAAAATGGAAACAAGGGACACTTATCGATCTCCACACACTTTTACTAGTTTTCTCGTTCGCCTGTGAGGAGTCGCTCGAGTCGGGCAGAGAGCGACTTTTCTCGGACACATTTCTACTCCTTCATTTGTTATATGGCATTCAGGCATTCACTGTCGCAGTGAAGCACGAAACAGTTCGTCTAATAGGTTGTAATATTTAGCAGTAAAATATGTGATTAACAACTAGTTTTTTAATTGCTTACTTGAATTTTCTCTTTAAACGGGAATGAACAAGAAAGAACTTCTCTGGAAGATATTCTTACTTGTATGAAACCCATTCTTGATGAGCAATATAAAAATTAAAAATATTGAAGCAAGAAATTTGAAGCAGTATTTTGAAGGAATTGAAATAATAATTCATTATTTTTTCTTAATTCGTATTTATTATTTGAATGAATTTATTAGTTGTGATTTTTATTATGAATTATTTGATCATTCCTATTTATTCACAATTCAACCAATAAATATCGTAAAACAGAGAAGGAAGACACTTCGGAGCTAGAGAAAATTTGCACAGATTGTACTTTTCTCCTGTACGTTACATAAGTTCCTGCTTTTTACATTAAATAATTATTTTATACACTGCAGTTATGCATTTCTCTTTACGCAATTTGAACTTGTTAAACTGATGGTTTACAATTATTGTAACAAAACAAGGATTTCTAGGGTTAAAATTACACAAGAGCATTTCATAAAACAAGATACGGGATCCGCAGCGGATCTCGTAGCTAACTGCTGTCATCCCTCTCGGTTTGTGGCACATAAAGGCATTTCGAGACACCGAATAACCCATTTGTAGTGTGTGGACGCAGCCTCACCGGCCTTTCCTCATTTCTCGTCACAGGTTTCTCGCTGTGAAACTTTCGCTGTAGACCGTCTCCAGCCTTACACCTCCCCCACAAATATTGTTTCCATTACACGGAGATTTGATTATTTAATCATCGCCCTGACAACCTGTATTTCGTGACTATGCCCCACTCTGTATACGTGAATTACTCGTATTGACGTAATATTTATTGTAATATCCCGATGCCGTTCATGTTAATAAAAATGGGGTCTCCTTTGGGTTTATGACTCATGGCTCGATTTCTTATTCTGGAAAGAAGTTGTGTAATCGGCGATGTCTTGTACCTTTCCGAGATTTCCTCTAAATTCATCTATTCGTTATCTAAGCCTTTTCATAGACACAAGATTAAATTGCCTGTCATCTCTCGTCGAAAATAATTGAAGCCAATAGACGGCCAACCACAACTCTTCTTTAAAAATGCATTCCTCTTTAACTATTTACAAATCGTCCGATATTAACTTTCACATGCCCTGCTTTAGCTGCCCCAACCACATTAAATAAGTTACAAATTTGTCAAAACAAAATCTTAAGAATAACAGTAAATGTCCCCTGATTTGTAGCAATAAGGACTTCACGAAGACCTTGCAATAAAACCGAATACTTCCTTTATTACGAAACTGGCACATAATTTCTTCAATAATTTAAATCATGTACAAGAAGTAGTCACTTACAAAATAGGAACTGATCAACCCCAACTATCATTCCCTATTAAACAGACTCCCATTTCACATTTCCTTCAATATCTCTCTGACATAGATAATGTAAGAACATTTCTTGCATATACCTGCCTCTCCCATTGTATTCCTTTCTAAACCCTGCCATCACCCTCTTTCAAAGAATTTTTCTCACAAGAACCTAATCTAATCTAATGAAATCACTAACAGGAAGAAGTTACCCCCTTCACCCTTCGCTGATACAAAGTAACTCGCTCAATCAACTAAAGAGCCTCACGGTTTGAACGACGTACTGTCTGCTATTGTAAAATAAAATTTAATAAAAATAGTGATGACATTTTTCCGTGAAATGAAGTTAATTAGATATTATCACTTTCCTGCTAGTTCTTTTTTACTGTCTAGCTGAGCTCCAAGTCAGTTGTACTTGATGACAATCGATTCAGATGTAGCAACGGGTCATTTCATGGCACTCAGGCTTGGACCGTCTTGTGTTTCTCGTATGAAATATAAGAGCGTAAAACATTAAATGAAAGCAGTTTCTTTTTCATTGATGAATCGTTGAGACCGGAAATTCGAGCCTTGTGAGTCTGCTGACCACAGACCGTGGAGCCCGCAAGTGTGTTAATCTCTAGTGCAAAGGTTAATATGTGAGGGACGGTGGGTAACAGGCGCGGATTGTCGAAATCGCCATCGCCTGAAGTTGGAAGAATCCGCAGAAAGAAAGAAAAACATGAAGAGGCATGCGCTCCCACCCGTCTCTCTTTCCCTCCCAATAAACCCTCTTATCTCTTCCCAATTAATATTGTCGAAGGAATATACCGGACTGCACTTAATCTCGATTTTAAATGATACACAAAAAGCTGTGTAGAGTGTCGCCACGCGGCGCCATTGAGGAAGGCAGGGAGTTGCTTAGCCTGCCAGAGAAATGCGAAAGCCACAAACCTCTCCCGCTGGTCTCCTCCCTCTTGTACTCACCTGCATAGCTTTGTGATTTACATCAACTACAGGAAACCTAACAACTAGCGAAAAGCATCCCAACCATTAAACTACTATCAGAATCACTCTCACATTGTACGACTAAACTGTTTTACGGTCAAAAATGATTAATGTTAAATTATATTAGGTCTAGTGGTGTATTTTGATATTTATTTATGTTCATAAAGTTTTAATATCCAAACTATTAAGTGTAACATTTTTATTAAACATTAGAGCAGTCAATGCGATGAGCAGGAGTCCGTTGTTATTTTTTATTTATATTTTGATTTTGATTTTTCTGTGCGTATCTTCTTATTTACATAAGATTCCACGTTGGTAAAGTCAGGTTCTAGAGATTTCGAGAGACATTCGTAAACTGTTTCTCAAATTTTCATTACTTAATCGAACCTCGAGCTTGTTTTTAATTATTGAAAATGCTTGTTCACAGACATACATGCTACCATACGTAGATATTATTCGAGAAGAGTTATCTATCAAGTTTGGAAGTTGTGATTTATCGAGTACCTAGTAAATTCTATTACACTGCCTTCTGAGTACAGGGTTACTACTGATAGTTCCCTCTCCCTACGCTAGTGGCGCTGAGACGCTCGTGGCATGCCACGGTGTCGCGAAGTGTGCCACTGCTACCAGTAGGAGACCTTGATATCACTGCATTAGAGAAACAGTTGATACAAATATAATAACATTAGCATCTTTATTGTGAAGAAGTCGAGACGTCCTTTGCCCGAGCAAAATATTCCAAAAGGGAATAATAATCTGTATAGACTTAGAATAATAAACCTAATCAAACACTTTCGGAATCTATTCACATGTATTTTATTTCTAAACGTGAAATATGACAAAAATTACAATTATGTTGTTTTGGAGTTTCCCAGATTTCCCCCCCCAGATTCTTTGACTCTATGTTGAAATTAATTTAAAAAAAGTTAGTATAACTATTTGCAAAACTAGCGAAAACTTATTGGATTCGACAGAAAAAAATCATTTATGCATTCTGATTTTTAATGTTTATCTCTTTAGACAGCCTGGCACCCTGCTTTCAGAGCAGCTGAAAGACCGAGGATCAAAAAAGCCTTTTGGACATCTTCCAAATACGGGGTGCAGAAAGCCTTTTGCGTCCTGGATAAAAAATAAACACTCGGATAAAATTAAATTTCTTCAGTATGAGAAGTCTTAAACAGTATTTTGGGTCTCAAATATAGTATTCCTAATAATAATTTAAAAATGTTTCACAACATTACTGATAAGTCATGCTCGAACAGATATACTGCGATTTATGCTACTCTACCCCTAGCAGGCATCAGCGGTTGACGATTTTATCCAATCGGGAGCTTGCATGTTACCATAGTGATGAAACTATGGTGACATTCAACCTTGCAATTGGATGAATCTATCAACAGCTGATACCTGCCAGGGGCAGAGTTGCAAAAATTGCAATATATATGTTCGAGCATGACTTACAAGCAATGTTGTCAACACTTTTTCGTTTCCTAGAGTTGAATTTTCTGAATTCAGTGTCATGTATAAGAATTTCTTCGCCACATTTCAATTGTTCCTGAACAATTACATCTGCATTGCTATAGAAAAATACCCAATATGGAGCTTTTTCAAGTATTATTAACTATTAGAATCGCTTTGTTTTTCTTGTCAGTTGCGTCCCAGCGTTGAGAGATCTGATAGCGAGGAAAGTATCTTGTATGTGCTGCTTGTTGTTCTAGGTTCGTGAAGGTATATGCTTCGTATTAATTCTGAAGAGGAAATGACTCAAAACTGTGTAAATAACCCAAATTCGTTTTAGTGTGTTTGTATTGAATTAACTCTGAAATGGCGAAAACGGAACCCCGGAAATATTTAGAATCATCTCAGAAACTAAGAAAACTGTGCAACATTTTAATGTACCAACAGCTATATGGACTACAAGTCACAGTAAAGAACTGACAGTATCACTTCCTTGCAAGAACGCGAGTGAAGATGAATGTTAGTGACGAACCCTTAATAGACAGAGAAGGAGATCTCCATTCTGACTCAACATTTCAAGCCTCTTGAGACGCAAATGACCACATTTTGTGTCTCACGGGAATCTACATGATATTGTTCTTGATTTAAATTTGTCGAAGCAACTGTCAGATCTTTTAGGTTCGTGACTAAAGGAATGAAATCTTCTTTCTCTCTGTAGAAAAGTGTTTTTCGTGGCCCCAAGTAGTTTTATCAAAATATTTCTCCAAGAAAAGTGAAAGCTTTTTGTAATGATATCGAGTCCGTTATGCAGTCTTTTGGCCATGAATTAAATGTAACTGAATGGCGTTTGTTAATAGATTCTAGCTAAATTAATCTAAAAGCAGTACTTTTCCACTAAGGGCACATATACCCTTGCGATTGTTCATGTAGTTAACGTGAAGTAGACGTATGAGAACTTTAAAATGCTCATCACATTTATCAAATATGAGAAGCATGCAGTTCCGGTGCATAAAGCTCTCTTGCTTTGACAAGGGTGGCAGTGAGAGAGACAGCTGAGACAGAAAAACCACTGTTGTGAAAAAAATGGTTTGCTCCAATTGAACTACTGCAGGTACAGAGTATTGTGGTTAGCACTCCTTTTGTTGACCACAACAATGCGTAGCTGCACATTAAATGGGGTCTCGTGGAATATTTTGTGAAAGCCATGGACAAACATGGAATATTTGTGGGATCTTAAATGATAAAATAAATAGCTCATGAACATTTCATTGATTTGTTGAGTAATGATGAAAAAAACGCATGGCTGACTTTCACTGGTGTCAGTAAAAGCTTTTTAGGCAATCGAAACTTAGAGAGCTCGCCATATTATATACGAACTATTGAGATCATTCTACCGTATGATATGTTACATGTCACTTAAACTACTCGTACCATCATCACAGGCTACTTTGGACACTAATCGCTAATTTTGATCTACTTGAATCGCTAAAAAAATGTTTTCAGCAGTGGGATATTGCAAGGGAAACTCACACTATAATCTTGGCTTGACCGGGTATCGAACCTGGGGCGGCGTAGTGGAAAGCGATCTCGCTGACCGAGCCTCTCATAGCTCCTAAAGAGATTTAAAATTGTAAATTGAGAACTCACTTCCACACAGTAGAAGTAGATGCGACTGTTATCAGGCAAACTACCAAAATCCATAAGAAATTTGCACAAGGGTCCTTGGGGCAGACATCGACGGTGTGGTAGAGCGACGTCGCAGAAACCAGTGCAGCTGTCATAAGACGTATCTTTGCTGCAGGCGGTTACAGATGACGCTACTCTCCCTGCTATGCAGTAGAGAACGTTGTGACAATTATAAGGGTCCGGAAACACACCAGTCGTGTCGCAATATATCTCTCGAGAATTAGGGATGCACCTGAAAGCACACATTAAAATGATTCAAATGTTCAAGTTATTATTTAAAATTTACTATAAAATAGACAAATAAACACAAATAAAATGAGAAAAGATCGTCATATTGTGAACAATTATTTTTTTCAGTCCCTTTGATAATAATCATTTAAACCAGTGATAGAGGTGGAAGCCACCAGCGAGAGTCCGAGGCACGGGCATCACGACGAAATCCCCCTCCACACAGAGCAGGCGGTAGACAAAGTCACCCTGAACGCTTTTAGGCTTTACAGATGAAGGGCTGCCAGATTGGGGAATTCTGTCTCGAAAATGGGCATATTTTTTGTTGTTGGGAAAGAATGGGGAAACATTAACGGAAGGGGTAATGTTTGGAGATTTTTTGAGGGAATTATTTTCATCTGGAATCGAGAGAGAAATAGTATTCTCCCAATTATTATGAATAGAAAATAAATTATTGACGTTATTCTCTCTCTCATTTTTATGTACCAAAAATAGAAAAATAAACCACAGACGTAAAGAAAGAAGAACACGAGGAAAAAGAAGATAGTATAGGACTTCAAGCAGCTGTAAGTCATTTGTTAATTGATTTTGATTATTGGAATGCAGGGAGGCAGCCGTGGAAGGTTAGCGAGGCTCAGTAACATTTATCCCGCGGCAAGTATACGTATATCCGACTCCATTTTGGGGGATCAGCATTACGCTCAATCCAATTTCCATCCCCCAGAGTTGCTAGTCCGGGGGGAAGGAAGATGAATGGAAGACGCTCATACAGGCATACACATACTCACCCTTACCTGGTGCGAGACTCGAAACAGCGATCCTTCCGTGCGAGGTCGCCATGACACTACTGTCTCAGTGGCCTCGGCTGTCCGGATCGGCGAGGGGTTGTTGCTGTGTTGTGTTGTGTTTTGTTTTTAGTCTTTGTCGAGTGTCGTTAACATTGTTGCTGACCCCAGATGGAACTCACTTGGTTGCCGTGCTGCAGATGGCTTCCCATTCGCTTTGAACGCAGAAGTTGGGAGTGCAGTCGCGCGTCTCCTTGAAGACGTAGGCGTCGTGTATTTGGATGCAGGTGCCGGTCCGGCGGCAGGTCGCGTCGCAGACGTCTCCGGGTTCGGTGCATCCGTTGAACTCGTGCTGCGCTCTGGCGGAGGTCGTGTTGATCTTGTGCCAGTCGAATTTCATCTTAATGGCATTCGCCGTTGTGGTCATCGGCACCCCCTGTTGCAATTAAGATTTTCAACGCTATTTGAGCCCTTCAAAGCAACAACTGAGTATTCACTCACTCCTCATTTGGAAGTACAACTCTCGGTACAATTACTATGGCACTGGATTCATGTACATTTGTGGGATAGCTCACATAAACTTTGAGTATATCAGAAGGATTGTTTTTCACAAAGAGCAACTTTTATGACAAAGGCGGAGGCAAGTCGTTAAAGAGAGGCGAAAGTTCCTCTGTTTGCGTAAAGTCGATATAACAAGCAAATTACGAAACAAATGACCGTATTTTATAATAACTCTTATTGACAAAGGACAATGTATTACTATATATATATATATATATATATATATATATATATATATAT
>BOPP01000178.1:43622-99399 GCA_017312745.1 Gryllus bimaculatus | reverse complement strand
TATGGATACCTGTTGGCAACGTGGAGCCTAATGCAAGTCACGGCGCAAGCCCCCCCAGTGCCATAGTGAACGTCACGCTCATCGCGCGCCAGCGGGCGCACGCCGCCCAAATCTGGGACTGGGCCAGGCAGCTGCTGCGCGAGGACAGGCGCCAGCGGTGGCCCGGGCCAGTGGCGCGGCAGGGCGGGGCGGCGCTCCCTCCACCGCGTCAGCACCTCCGACACGGACCTCGTGGGCTCACCTGCGGGCGGGCGCGGCGCGCCGCTCACCTCCAGCCATTGCGTGCGACTATTGCTAATGTTATTGCTATTTATATTATTCATTATTATTATTATTATTATTTTACATAGTGACTAATTCTATAGCGATGCTGGCTGGCGAGATCGAACCCAGAACTCCGAATGCAATTCGGGAGTATCCGCAATGATTATTTGAAATGCATAAAATTAAAGCAATATTTTGTCTAATGCAACTTTTTCGTCTATTTTTAAGCACTGCAACGCTTCTGTTTTGACAAAAAATACTATGCAAATTCCAGTTTAGAAACGTGTAACACTCCAAAGATATAGTAAATTGTTTATCATTACGAAAAAACGAAGAAGTATATTTGAATATACAAACAATATTACCAGAATAAAATGCAAGTTTTTGAATTATGTAAAATTGGATAAATTCAAGACTAACTGAAAGACGTAAACAATCAAGTGTTTTGTAGACGTAGCAACACAATTTGTGATAGCGAAGAACATCATACGGTACAAGTTGCCTACTTTTTAAATATTCAAGACTCTCACGCCTGATCAAAAACGCACGAGCGAATTTTCCAAAACTTATATGAATTTCCATGCTGAGATAGAAACGAGCCTTGTGTAGTGCACAAATACTAAGTATTTCGCGCTATCTAAGTGCTGTACGAACAATCCAGAAGTCACATAATGGTTTTGCTATTTATGGAATGTCTATGAAAAATAACATACTGTTCACCTTCTGACACGAAGCATATTTTTTAATCATAAACTGATTCTTATTCAGAATATACGGAGAGATACTTCTTGTGTCACCGTTACTTTACAGGGAACCCAAGATATATCAGTGATAATTCGAAAACAGGTGCAACGTTAAGGATTCTATTTCCTTGCAAGGAATAAAACACTTCAAGTACTTGAGGCACATTTTTCTTCTCGTGGACTATCCTACCCATTACACTCACACACACACACACACACCACCACACACACACACACACCAACACACCACACTCCAACACACACCACTAACATGCACCTTCCCGGGTCGTGACAGCCGAGACACATCTCGGCTGAGGCGGTTGCCTTTTCGATAAGAATACTCGTTGAGGAAAACTCCGATAGGTCAGGCGGCGGATCTCTCCTTAGTAGTTCGCCGCGCGGATCCCCTCCCTCTGGGGAGGAAGACCAACAGCTCTCCCGAGCGAAACATAGCTCTAGAGTACAGAGTAATGACCCATAGTAGTTGACGCCTCGGCGATCACTAGCGACCAATCTAAACGGTGAGGTGGCCGCAGCTCCAATCGCGCCCAGGCGCCCGCCTTCTCTTCCGCCCTGGCAGCGCGTCGTCACCAGATTGACGAGGGCCGCGCGCCGCGGCGTCGCGAAGTGAATGCGCCCACATCCAGCTCGTAAGCGGCGCAGGCGGCGCGACGCAAGGCCGCGTGCGCGCGCGACAAGCATGGCAGCGAACGGCACCGCCGCCGGCGCGGCGGGCGCGGCGCGGGGCGGCACGTGGCGCGCCTGGTGGCCGCGTTGCAGGCACGGGGAGGCCCGACGGGACGCGCGCGGCGCGGCGCCGGCAGTGCGCAACGCGGCGGCGGTAGCGCCGCGTCTGACGCCCCGCCCGCGCCGCCAGTCGAAGTCGTCGAGCTCGTCGCGACCCGCCCGTCTCGTCCGCACCGCGTCCGCGCCGCCCCCGTCCTACGCAAAGGCGATCCAGTGTGAGGCGCTTTGCATATAAGTGGATCCATCTGCCGGCAGCGACTTCATCTAGGCACGAGTCGCGTTAAATCAACGTGCGTTCCTCCCGCATGGCATGTGAGTCCGCGACGACTTGACGTCGCCTTACGGGCAACTTACCTCGCCAAGCTCCAAGTCCAGGACAAGCTCTAACTCCGACAGTTCATGCATGTGACATGCGTGGAAGTTGTGCTGTGTGTAAGAACGGGCAGATGATTCGCGCGCGTTCATAGTTGGTTAGTTAGGAAAAGCTGCTGAGCTTTCGCCTGGACTGATCGGAAACACCGCGCTAAACTATGACCAAGATCAGCCGTATCGTACAATACAGCAATGTCAGTCAAGGGTCGTCGAAAAGACCTACCCTCGAATTCGAACTCCGTATCTCGCAGAATGACCGTAGACGAGCGCAGTAACTGTTTTGCTCTGAGCTATTCTCAGAGTTCTCAATTAGAATTATCCCGAGGTTTTCATTGAATTCTAAAATCAAGCCACTCCTACGCAATAGCAAAACAAGAGGTCGACAACTGTGTGCGTGTACTATGATTGAAAATTATTTGTCATAAATATTGAGAAAAGAAAATAATTACCCGCATCATTTTCGGTCGAGGGTCGCTAAGATGGGATGCCTTGAAATGAAACACGACATGTTTAAGTAATATTCTGATTTAATCAATATAGTACTTCTTCAAGAAATTAAAGATTCGGTGTGAAATTTTGAAAAGTATTTGATAAAGTTAATAAGTGCTTCTAGAATACGAACAGTAGTCTCGGAGGAGCAGGTAATAATTTGAGATTGGTGTTGGTACCCAAGACACTTACGAAACAATCTATTCGTGTTCGAAACTTTGAATCTTATTGAAATGTACTTAAGAAGGCAACGACATCAGCGACATGAGTAGAGTGATAAAACAATCTGTAGTCATTTTAAATGGACGAAAACTTTAACTGTCGCCGTAATCTACGTGGCATACGCTGTTGCGGTCAAGTCACGATGATACATTGCGACCACAACCGATTGCTTGGGCGCATCCACAGGCTCGCTAACCTGTTCGCCTTCGATCGAATGAATCGCATGATCGTGGCCTCGAACCGCGTTGCCCTCCGAATGCGCCAGCGGGCGTGCGTGCGCGCGCGCCCTCGGCCCTCGCAGGCAGCTTTGGCGCCGGGGGCGGCTCGAGGGCCAGATGGCGCGGCGTGGGCGAGGCGCTGGGGGCTGGGGGGCAGGGGGGGGGGCCGAGCAGGGGGCGCCGCCGAGCGTGGCGGGGTGACGCGAGGCCGGAGCTTCTCCCCTCGCCTCCGTGTCGGCGCCGCGCACAGAGTTGCCCCAGACGCATGGCCGCGTGGCGCCCGCGCCGGCGGCTGGCGCACTCCGCAGCACGATAAGCCCGCTCCGTCGCGGTGGCGCCCGCTCCGCCGCCTGCGTCCTTCTTGTAGGAAACGTAGCGCTTCCGTCCACAATGAACCAAAGAAATATCCTTTTCATCTCTCGGCGGGGGCGGCGCCCCCTCCACGCGCGTCGGCACCTCCGACACCGACCCCGTGGGGCTCACCTGCGGGCGGGCGCGCGCGCCGCTCACCTCCAGCCCATTGCGTGGACTATTGCTATTGTTATTGCTATTGTTATTATTATTATTATTATTATTATTATTATTATTATTATTATTATAGTGATTATTATAGCGATTCTGGCCTGGAGATCGAACCCAGAACTCCCGAATGCAATCGGGAGATCCGCAATTGAATAATTTGAATTGGATAAATTAAGAATATTTTGTCTAATCAACTTTTTCGTTATTTTTAAGCACTCAAACGTTGTTTTGACAAATACTATGCCAAATTCCCATTTTAGAAACGTGTAACCACTCCAAAGATATGTAAATTGTTTATCATTTACGAAAAAAAGAAGTATATTTGATTACAAAAATATTACACAGAAATAAAATGGCAATTGAATTATGTAAATTGGATAAATTAAGACTAACTGAAAGAGTAACAACGCAATGTGTTTTGTAGAAGTAGCAACACATTTGCTGATAGCGAAAGGAATGAATAGGTACAAGTTGCCATACTTTCTTAATATTCAAGACTCTCACGCTGAATCAAAAAACGCACGGAGCGATTTCCAAAACTTATGAATTTGCCATGCTGAGATGAGAAAACGAGCCTTGTGTAGTGCACGAAATACTAAGTATTCTGCGCTACTAAGTGCTCTCGAAACAATCAGAAGTCACATAATGGTTTGCTATTTTATGGAATGTCTATGAAAAATAACCATACTGTCACCTTATGACACGAAAGCATATTTTTTTAATAAACTGATTCATTATTAGAATATACGGAAGATACTTCTTGTGTCACCGTATTCAGGACAAAGATATATCAGTGACTAATTCGAAAACAGTGTGCACGTAGAGGATCTATTTCCTTGCAAGGAATAAAACACTTCAAGTAACTTGAGGCACATTTTCTTTCGTTGACCTATCCTACCCATTACACACACACACACACTAACATGCACTTCCGGTCGGGAGCCGAGAACATCCCGGCTGAGGCGGTGCCCTTTTGGTAAGAGATACCTCGTTGAGGGAAACTCCGTAGGTCGGCGGCGGATCTCTCCTTATAGCGGAGGAAGACCAACGCCCTCTCCCGAGCGAAAACATGCTCTAGACGTACGAGACTAATGACCCTAGTGACTAATGACGCGCTCGCGATCACTAGCGACCAATCTAAACGGTGAGGTGGCCGCAGCTCCAATCGCGCCCAGGCGCCCGCCTTCTCTTCCGCCCTGGCAGCGCGTCGTCACCAGATTGACGAGGGCCGCGCGCCGCGGCGTCGCGAAGTGAATGCGCCCACATCCAGCTCGTAAGCGGCGCAGGCGGCGCGACGCAAGGCCGCGTGCGCGCGCGACAAGCATGGCAGCGAACGGCACCGCCGCCGGCGCGGCGGGCGCGGCGCGGGGCGGCACGTGGCGCGCCTGGTGGCCGCGTTGCAGGCACGGGGAGGCCCGACGGGACGCGCGCGGCGCGGCGCCGGCAGTGCGCAACGCGGCGGCGGTAGCGCCGCGTCTGACGCCCCGCCCGCGCCGCCAGTCGAAGTCGTCGAGCTCGTCGCGACCCGCCCGTCTCGTCCGCACCGCGTCCGCGCCGCCCCCGTCCTACGCAAAGGCGATCCAGTGTGAGGCGCTTTGCATATAAGTGGATCCATCTGCCGGCAGCGACTTCATCTAGGCACGAGTCGCGTTAAATCAACGTGCGTTCCTCCCGCATGGCATGTGAGTCCGCGACGACTTGCACGTCGCCTTACGGGCAACTTCCTCGCCAGACTCCAGTCAGGACAAGCTCTAAGCTCCCGACAGGTCATGCATTGACATGCGTGGAAGTGTAGTGCGTGTGTAAGAAACGGGCAAGAATGATCGCGCGGGGTTCATAGTCTGGTTGTTAGGATAAAGCTCTGGCATTCGCCTGGCACTGATCGGAAAAACCGCGCAAAACTACTGACCAGATCAGCCGATCGCTACAATTACAGCAATGTAGTCAGGGTCGAAAATACACTACCGTCGGAATTCGAACTCCAGGATCTCGCAGAAATGCTGTAGGGGCAGTAATGTTTGCTCTGAGGTATTCTCAGAAGTTTCTCAATTAGAATTATCCCGAGGTTTTTCTGTGAAGTTCTAAAATCACAGCCACTCTACAGCAATAAGCAAAACAAGAGGTCGACAACTTGGTGTGCGTGAGTACTATGATGGAAAATTTATTTGTCCTAAATATTGAGAAAAGAAAATTAATTACCCCGCATCATTTTCGGTACGAGGTGGCTCGTAAGAAATGGATGCCTGAATGTAAAACACGATGTCTTAAGTAATATTCTGATTTAAATACCCAAATAGTAGCTTCTTCAAGAGATTAAAAGATCGGTGAAACTTTTGAAAAGGTATTTGATAAAATTAATCAGTGGTTCTAGAATACGGAAAAATATGTCCTCGGAAGCGGAGCAGGTAATAATTTGAAGATTGATTGTGTACAAGAACTTACGAACAATGTATTTCGTGTTCGAACTTTGATCTTATTTGAAATTACTTTAAGAGAGGGGAACGGTCAGCGACATTGAGTAAGTGATAAAACATCTGTTGATTTTAATGGAGAAATTAACGATCGCGGGTATCTACGTGGGCATACGCTGTTGCGGGTCAAGTCACGAGATACATTGCGCCCAAGAACGATGCTTGGGCGGCATCGCTACGAGGCCGTCGCTACCTGTCGCTTGATCGAATGAATCGCATGACTCGTGGCCTCACCGCGTGCCCCTCCGAGCGCCAGCGGGGGCGTGCGTGCGGGCGCGCCTGGCCCTCGGCCGAGGGCAGCTTGGGCGCCGGGGGCGGCGAGGGCGAGGGCGCGGGCGTGGGCGAGGCCGGTGGGGGCTGCGCGGGCAGGGGCGCCGCCGGGGCGTGGGTGGCGAGGGCGGGGTCCTCCGTCGCCTCCGTGATGCGGCGCACCAGGTTGCCCAGCGCGTGCGCGTTGAGCGGCCCGCCGCCGGGCGCCTGGCGCACCGGCAGCACGATAAAGGCCGTGCGCGGGGGCACGCCCCCGCCTCCGCCTGCGTCTGGGGAAGGAAATTAAGCTTCCGTCACCAATGAAAGGAAAAATATCTTTTTTGTTTTTTAAGATCGCTTCAACATCTAGGTCATTAGCGACCACTGCATTTAATGGTATGTTACCTGTGAAGATGACATGATATGGAGATAAGGGGTAAAACATCGATCACAAATACAACCATGCCTGAGGCGGGACTCGAACCCGCGATCCTTCGGTCCGAGATTGCTACGGCACTACTACCTTAATCGCGACCATCTGGAGGAGCCAAAATCTGTTTGTTTGTTTGTATTTTATGCGCTGCCGTACCATTCATCCAATTTCGATAAAACTTTGTCAACTTATTGATTACACTTGCATGAAGAATATGGGCATAGTGTAGGCAATGGGGATTTGCTTATTTCTGTCGCATATAGATATTTCTGTCGCACGTTGATAACGATGTTATGCCTTTATGTTGCTTCAAATTCCGCTGCACAGATGCTCTTGGCAATCCGCTGCAATCGCATGTGCTCACTCGTATTAAGTGTCTTCGCTACATATTCTGCACATGCGATTGTGAAATATCGGCCGGAGTATCGACTGAGAAATATAGGTCTTAGAGAATCAAATTTATCTAAAACAGTGTCATTGTGAATGCATGCCCAAACTCGACAGAGAACGTTTTAACGCAATGATATACGACAACCAAATCCAAATAACTCAGTACAAACTCACACTCGCGAGAAAGTCTATTAAAATGCAGATTGTCGCGTAAAACGTTAACAATCCCGTGTCCATTACATGTGAAGTATAATACATTGCAATAGTAAAGCATTGTCGAGTTCAGTCGTGTAATATGCTTCATCTAACTTTAACGACGATGATCGTTTAGCGCATTCACAGGGGTGCTACCGAATAAGAAGTATCTTTGTTGTGTTCTAATGAAATTATTATAGTACTGTTTGCATCCCGACTTAATTTAAACACTCCTTTTCGAAGATAAAAGAAAGGCATTGTTAGAGAGAAGAGTTATAATATATTAATCAAGTCGTTCATGCGAAGTATTATAGAAATACTTGACAACCGTTCTCAGTGCCATTCCTCACTCGAAGTCCATATTATAACCAATGAATATTTTATCCCTTGTGGAGAGTAAAAGCTAAGTGCATATAGAACACAAGAGCTACGTTTTTGACTCTTGCAGAAGATCATCGACGGATTATTAGAAAGTGTGAGAAGGGAGTCAATCCTTAAGTAGGGTCTCCATCTAACCCTCTTCTTCGACCTGGCAGAAGGCACCAGATCTCTTATTTTGTTTTAGTTTTGAGATGAGGTTTATTTTGACAACCCACAATGAATTACATTATGACAAAATGTCTGGCAGTGGTGTTGAGGGGACAGGCAGGGGGAACGGGTAGAAAAGACCTACATGGGGGAAGAGTGGGTTGAGGACGCGTAGGGCGGATAGTGGGGCGTTGCGGGGCGTGAGCGGAGCGGGGAACACAGCGAAGTGGCGGTGGGAGCGTGGCGCGCGGGTGAGCGGGTGGCTTGACATTTGGTGGGAGCGTTGGCGGTGGAGCGTGGCGGGGAGCGTGGCGTGGAGCGCGGCGAGTGGGGCGGGGTGCGAGCGTGGCGGTGGGAGCGTGCGGTGGAGCGTGGCGGGTGGAGCGGTGGCGTGGGAGCGTGCGGGGTGGACGTGGCGGTGGGACGCGTGGGCTAGGTGGGAGCGTGGCAGGTGGGAGCCGCTGATCCGGTGGGAGCGCGTGGCGGTGGTGAGGGGCGGTGGAGCTGCGGGGGGGCGTGGCGGGGAGGAGCAGTGGCCGGGGGAGCGTGGCGGGGGAGCTGTCGGGACGGTGGCGGGGGGAGCGTGGCGGGGGGGAGCGTCGGCCGAGGAGGTATGCGGGGAGGTAGCGTGGCGGTGGGAGCGTGGCGGTGGGAGTGGCGTGGCGGTGGGATGGCCGTGGGAGGCGTGGCGGTGGGAGCGTGGTGGTGGGAGGCGTGCGCGGTAGGGAGCGTGGGCGGTGGGAGCGATCGGGCTGTGTGAGCGTGGCGGTGGGAGCGGCATGGCGTGTCGGAGCGTGGCGGGGGGAGCGTGGCGGGTAAAGGGATTAGCCGTGGGAGCTAGGGAGGGACGGGTGCCGGGGGAGCGCGTGGCGGGGGGAGCGTGGCGGGGGAGGCGTGGCGGGGGAGCGTGGCCGAGGGAAGCGTGGCGAGGAGGCGAGCGGGAGTGGCGAGGGCGAAGCGTGGCCGAGGGGAGCGTGGCGAGGGGAGCTGGCGAGTTTGGAGCAGTCAGCGGTGAAGAGCGTCGGCGTGACGAGCGTGGCGTTCGGAGCGTTGGCGGAAATGGAACGTTAGGACCGTGCGGGAGTGTCGAGCGTGTACAGCTAGGCGTATCGTGCGGCGGGCGAGGGTCAGCGCGCGCGGCGCAGGCGGGCCGAAGGCGCGGCGCCAGACAGGCGACGGCCGCGGCCCCAGCAGCGGCGGCGCGGCCTGGCGCTCTTCCGGCACAATCGCCTCTCCCACGAGCGTTCGGCGTCGCACCAGTTCGGCGCCGCTCTCGCGCTGCGCCTCGCCCTCGTCCTCGTCCTCGTCCCTCCGTCGTGTTCTCCTCCGCTGGACGACTCATTCTCCTCGAGGCGGCGTGCGGCGCGCCGCCTGGTGCCTGAAGCATCAAGCAGCATTGCTCTAGCGTAACGATGTCGAATAAGACCTCCGTTCGAAGGATTAGACACGTCCTTCTGATTTTCTAAGTTTCTACGTGATACCCACGTCCTTAGCGATAAATTGAGCTCATTGACGACGATTGACCCCTGTGTCCTGAATTCCCCAGACTAGTACTCATTTGGATTCGGTCTCACCAAGTATGTCATCGTCTTGCTCCGACCCTTGTCCCTAACTCTATGCTGAATATACACTACACTTGATAAACCTTAGTGCTACCTACACGTACTCTGTAAGCCCATGGCCAGGAAGGGACGTCGCGGGTAAGCCTGAGCCCGTTCACGGGCTGTCACACCAAGTACATACATACTTGTACATACTGCTAACGTATTGACGAGTCCGAAAACCGTAAGTACTCCCTCACTTACTGATACGCTGAACACTATTGCGACCGCTGCACTGACCGCTGCCGGGGCGCGGGCGGCGGGGCGTTCCTGCAGTAGGGGCACTCGCGGCGGCCGGCGGGGGCCGGGGCCGGGGAGGCGGCGGGTCGCTCGGCCGGGCGCGCGCGTGGCAGGCAGTCTTGCGGCAGGTGGATGCTGACGGAGCACGCGAGCGGCGTGGGCGGGGGCGGGGGCGGGGGCACGCCCGCTGCGCCCCCGCCGTCCCAGCCGTGGACGTCGCCGCCGCCGCAGCCGGTGCTACGCACCGCCGCGCGACGCCGGCGTCGGTGCGCGGGCACTTTGGGCAGCTTGCGGCGTCGCGACGCCGCGCGTCGCGAGGTGCCCGCCCGCCCCTCCCCTGCGGCGCTCCGGCAACGCCGACAATGCCTCGCCCGCGCCTTCAACGCGCTCACGGCGGCCGGCCGTGCCTCTTCCGACTACTCCGAACTAACCGAAAAGCCTATGCCAGGCCTTCCTTCCTCTTGGTTGACCTATCCTCATTCCTTACACACGCACACTAACATGCGCTGCGCTGCCACACATGCCAGGAGAGTGGTGGGGGGCTTACAGCTTGTCCCGGCTGGGGCGGCGCCCGGCGGGTGGGAGATACCTGGCTGGGGGAAACTTCTCTAGCCGACGGTATGTCGGCGCACGCTCACAGTCTAGAGGGAATTGTCACCGCCACCGCCCACAACAAAACATGCACTACACTTACGGAGATAACGACCGCGGAATTACTAATCAATCAAAAACCCGAATTATCTCACGTCCAATGTACAAATTTTCAAATATTGAATGAAAATTAGTTTTTGCTGTGTTAAAATTCATCCTTCATTTTAGTAGTAGGGACAGATAAATTACACATCCGCAATATTCTTTCTCCATTTCTTCAAATTTTTTCAGACCTAAAGGAGGGTTCACACCTGCGCGTCTGTGTTTGTTATTCGTTACGAGTATAATGAGCACCGTGTGTTAGGTACGGTGACTTATCGAGTGTCGTTCTTCGTTATTCGTTCATTTGGCAAAAAAATGAACCTCAGAGACTCGTTTGGGGTGAATACGGAAGTTATTTAAATAGCGCAAATCACCAATTAAAGAGGAGATACCTTGCAGCATTAGCATTGTAATACCGTGCGGCGTGTGGATGATGGAATTCACCTGCTCGATTTGGACTCGATGCTTCATTTCATGATCCACGCAGTCCGTGAAAAACATTGTTCTTTCCAAACATTGTCATTCTCGTTCGTTTTTGTAAACAAAATGTTTCCACTCTTCTTCTCATTTTCATGGCTTTGCAGAATTTGACTGAACAACAGTTTTTACTCCATTGTTTGATCAACATGTATTCATGGCGGAAAACTTTTGGCTGTGACTTGCTCTTTCGATGTAGCACTGCTTTTGCTTCCAAATTTTATCCAACCTGTATGTTTATAAATTTACATTTCTCATCATCCCAGCCGAAATATGTTTTGTAGTATTGAGTTGTATTCCCATTTTCTGTCACTTTAATTTAATTTAATTTAATTTAATTTCCAAAAGAAAAGTAACTCAAATTCAAAACGTTAATATTTCAGCACAAGCAAAACATATTTCCCTTGTTCTTTATTCGTACAACTACTATTTTATTAGTTAGTTTTTTCAATTTGAAATATTTTCATACAACGTGTATACTAGATTTCACTTCGATTGCCAACATTTTGTTATGATATCCACTTTCTCTTACGAAATAGGAAACTTACATATTTACACTTACGGCACTTTTATTGCAGTCTTCATCAATATGTCCCTCGTCTTGTGTTTCTATTTGTACGTCCTTGCTTTAAAAGTTTACATATATTGTAAAATTATTAACAAAGGTCATACTAATGCTGCAGCACGTAACTGGTTAACGAGAAAAGCGACACTAGCATGCATTGGCCACAATTAAAAGAATCTTGTCTGAAACACTTTTCTATTGAAAAGGGATTTTTGTATTCAAAAGTGTCACATTGGGGTTTGTCACAGCGCTATCCATTGAACTAATGTACTAGTGATTCCGGACACGCCAACTGCTAGAGTCATTAATCCCGAAAGCGTAGTGCATGTTTTATTGCGGGAGGTGGCAGTGATCTTCCTCCTCTAGATGACGAGAGATCTCAACAGCGGAGCACCGCCCCAGCCGGGACAAGCTCCCAGCTCTCGGCCGGTCTCCTGGCATGTGTGGGAGTGTAGGGCAGGTAAAAAGTGTGTCTGAGTAAGGTGTGAGGATAGGACAAGGAAGAGGAAGAAAAGATTGCGCGCGGTCCTTGGCCCGTTTTTAGGGTTCTGGTACGGTATTTTCCTGTTGTTCATCAGAGAAAAGACGATAAACTACCGATCATACAACCGTTGAATTGTACGTAGCTACGAAGCTAATATCAAAAATCCTGCCACTGTCGGGACTCAAACCAAGGACCCCCCGGTCAGAGGCACTGCAGTGATTCAGTTGATGCTCTCTGCCACCTAAGTCGATATATCCTTTAGAGGAGAGGGAGGTGGAAACCATGTCCTTTCCTCAATTAAATGTGGATTAACATTTTTGTTATTTTAATTATGAAAATAACAAATTTATTAAAAAAATATTAATTAAAATTCAAATTATTTGAAATGAAGTTTTTCAAAAGTTGAACATTATATTATTTCAAGTTCTGTCTTCAAGGAACATATTTGATTAAGGAAAAATGCTTCAATATTATAGTTGTAGTAAATCTTGCACTTTTACAATTTTCAAAAGTCTGGGATTTCAAAGAACATGCACCCTATACCAATTTTTTAAGCGTCTTTTACTCTATCCGATGTGAAAATTTAATAAAAATATTTGGAACCATTTTTGAAACTTTATGTAAAGTACCTTCAAAAATCAAAATATTCCTGTGAAAGTCCGAAAAAATCGAGTTCTAATTGATCGGGAAACATAAAAAAATCGGCTAAACAGTTTAGGCACTAGCTTTGACCACATACGGACCGAAAGACGGACAGAGGTTATGTCGTTAATCGATTTTTATGTATCAAGGAGCCACAAATCTTGGATTCTGTCTACACCACGTGCTAGAGGATTTTTTCCCTGTAAATTTAGCAGCTACATTTATTAACTTTTTCGTATCCAGGGCCAGGCTATGAGTGTTGTTATGCCAAAAATTCGATTTTTTTCATACGATTACATTACTTTTTCATGCGAAGTAAAAAAATATCAAATATAATATTGACTGATTTAAGATTTAAATATTACCTATATTAAAATCGAAATAATTTGCTTTTGCCTGAAGAACATGAGCTAGATGCGATATAAACATTTATTATTTATTTATTAATATTGTCATGATTATAAATGCAAGTTTGATGTCATAAACAGTCATAAACAAATCAAAGTTCAGGGAATGATTTTTATTTCACTTTATAACAGTTTATGATATTCCCAGTGATGTGCTTAATTACTTATCAAATGATATTACAGACACAAATGTTTAAAACCCCTAAGACCTCAAAGTTACATCTATAAAATATTTATTTCATAAAGTTAAGAAATACAAGTTATTCATAAACATTCACGATAATTTCAGAGAAATGTGATTCCTACCGTGAAAAAAATTGTCCGATCACATTTTCAAATCATATTTAGATTTTATATGAGTCTGAAATGAACGTGACAGCACTAAAACAACTGAAACATATGTAAAAATATGTATAAACTTAAAAGCGACCGCTCTACATACCGAGTTCAGGACCTGGGCGTTGGTGGAAGTATTTGAGTACCACAATGAACCTAAGAGCTACGTAGGCGGTAGCGTTGCTTCTGCTAGGACTTCCCGTGACAGGCAGGTTATACGTGAGGGGTCTGACGAAGAAAAATCTCTATCTTTAATAGAACGCTGTAGGAAGACTCCGAATGGTTTTCAAACATTTTCAATTTTCTAATATTTATATATTTTAACGAAAATTGGACCTTCGCTATTTTTATAAGCGTAGTTTCTCTATCACATTAAAAAAGTAATAAAAAAGTGATCAAACAATTTGATGATGTCCTTGAAACTTCATGTAAAAATCCCCGAACAATTAAAATATTCATTTCAAATTGAAAGGGTCGCGACATTGGTCAGATCGATAGGGGAATATCGATATTGTTGAAAAATATATACAAAATAGCATGCAGAAAATACTTAACAGGAATTCAAATTAAATAGAAATATTTTTCTGGTAAACCATCTCTTACGCTGGAAAGTAAAGTTAGAAAAGACACAATAACTAACTAATCTACATAAAGTAATGGTCTTCCGCATCTTGAGAGCTGCGACATCAATGCTGAAAACTAAGAACAGAAGCAAACAAGAAGAGAAGCAGCAAAATGAAATTTCGTTGATATATTGCTGGATATACCCTTCTTGATCACATAACAAATAAGATATTAGACAGGAATTATATTTTTTAAGAAGTCTACATCAAATTATTAAACACTACAGAGTAAAATGAAAAAAAAAACATTATTAAGAATGTCCCAAGAAAGAACATCAATAAAGGCGTTGAATTATAAGCCAATATATTTAATGTACGTGGAAAGACCGCTAGGAAATGGAGGGAGCAATTCGAGGAGCCGGAAAAGACTGAAAAGTCAAATCCCATCAGCTGAAAGTAATGCAGTTAGGAAAGTCTTAATGTTCACGATGGGTTAAACAGGGTGCTAAATGATGAATACTAAAAATATTCATTAATATTGATAATGTTTGTTCTTTTAATACAGAAACTAAGCTTTATAAATATGAGATTATTGTGTAATGAATTCACACACTTCAAAAAAATTAAAAACTTCCCCCTTCTAACAACTTTGTGGGTATGTTTCAACATGTGAACCTCATACATGTGAACTATCTTACTACGTGTGAACCTTCAGTACTATTAAGATTGTCAAGGTCACACAAATTTTCAATTTCCTCAAGTCAATCTAATAATATTCCAATTTTTTATGAGTAGTCCAAACGTTTAAGAAGAAAAATATGTTTTCTCGTTGAAAATAAGGTTATTAATAAATGAATAATAGAAAATTAAAAGTGTAGTAATTTTTTTATCTGAGAAAACAAACTAACTTCTTACTTAGAACCTCTTTTAGACATGAAAATGTAATAGTAATGAAACGATAAAAGTATTTCCTAAGCCGGTAAATTGTTCTGCTCCTCTCGTAAGCGGCCAACTTCACCCCAATTTTAATTGATTTAATTTTCTTCTATATAATTCAATAATATTATAAACTATTTGATTTTGCAATCAATGACTTACTTTCCTCAAGATATCGAGATAGAACACCTTAGACGTATGGCTTGTTTCATCTAAATAGGCACAAAAGTAGTACAGGTTTTATAAGTTAAAAATATTTTTCAAAGAAAAACTATATTTGATTACCAACAAATATTGTAAAATGTAATTGATACAAGAAGTTATAGGTTCTTTAATTTAATACATATATAATAACATAATATATTTAATAACATTTCAGGGATGCCTAGCAAAATTACTTTTCAACTAATCGTTCAAATTGATTCCATTGAGTGGTCGACTTCACTTCACTTGATGCTAATGAAATATTTGAAGAGCAGCGTTTCGCGCTTGCAAAACCTATCTAGAAGTTGTATTTTTTGTACCTCATCAGGATTTATTTCAAGAAATAATACACTTTATAAACACATGTAAATATTTTATCGTATTCGCACGTGTTTCTAGCAATGTCAATGGTGTTTATTCAAATTTAAGAATTTGTAAATAATGCACACATGGATTTAATGAAAGACTCATTCAATATTATATTATTTATAACATAACTTGTTACTCTGTCATAAAGCATAGATATTCAATTGCTATCCATGTAAATTTTAACGACGTTACTATTAAATACTTTATAATTTAAAAACAACTCTTGATAAGGTGTAATCAACACCACATAGTATTAATAATATAAAAATTAAGAATAAATAAATAATGTGAACTATTTGTATAATTAAAAGAATTTGATAATACTCGCATTCGCTACCCAGGAAACTTATCATACAAGCTTTTACTCTTCTTTCTAATAATGCATTAGGTAATTGCGAAGTAAGGTATATGGTTTTCTCGAAAACATTTTTTCGTGACGTTTTTCTCAATATGCTTGAACAGTGCTTCGAACTGATAGAACTGTTTGTTTGGAGAGAGTAAAGTACCTTGTGCATAGCATTCCAAGAGGCAAGTGTACTCGCGAAAAGGAAAACCATAGCACTTAAAGATGTACTCGTGAAAAGCAAAATTAAGTGATGTACTTACCTAGGGTATATTAAAGTATCCCAGTCATAGTAAATATTATTGATGGGCAGGGTAGATGTGTGACTAATAACCATAAACAACGTTAGACCTCGAAAAAATAAAAAGATAGAACCCGCACTTCGATGATGAGGGCCTAACCTAAATATCCAATAACGTTCATAACAACCGTAGTATACAGAAGCAGAAACAAATGATGCCGTAATTGCCAAACTTTCTTTCTCACTTCCTACTCATTACACATTTTCTTCATTCACCTTAAGTGCGCGTAGGGTAAAAGTCCAGTCTTTACCACTAGTTTTATGATGCTGAAGGAACCATTTTAAATTCATAGGTGAATAAAGTAAATACACGTAAAAAAAGTGAGGCAATTATTTCTCGAGATCATAGTGAACAGTATAGTTGTCATGTCTGATATTAATTTACATATTTAATGTCTGCAATAAAACTGCAGTATGGGACGCTGAAGGGAGAAGGTTGAGCAAATATATATTCACTCAAATACGCATAGTATCAAAGGTCCGTGAGCAAAGCAAAAACGCATCAAATGTACAAATTTTCAACATAAGAAAATACTTTTAAAACAATTTAATGAGTCCGCGACGCCGCATTCTAGTTGAATATTGTAACTTACATCTGTAAGTTCGGAATAAAACAGCGCCTGTTACAAATGGAAAATGCTTTTATTGGCTTTAGAATACAAATGAGTAGAAATGAAGAGGCGCGGGGGGCGTCCGCCGGGCGGGCGGTTGGTGGAACGCTGTGGTCACCAGCGGGCGTGGGGGGCGGCGGGTTCAGCCGGGCGCTGGCGGCCACGGGGGGGCGTGGGGGGCGGCGGGCAGGGCCCCTGCAGGCGCGCCATCTGGCGCATCTGCGCCCGCCACGAGCTGTTCAAGCCACTTGCAAATCAACATCTCGAGCTGCTCTCTTAATCGACATTACACACATTCATTCAGCACTTATTTATAGGAAATAAGGACGCACGGTTCTTGAGCTCCAGAAATTCCAAGCTCCCTCTGTTACTTTACATAATAATGAAATCTAAATATTTAAAACGCTAAGGATTTTAGTTACGAAAGGAATTCGAGCTTTCTATTCAAACAAATTTCATGTTTTTCTCTTTCAATGATTGTTAGTGGGCTCTAGATGTGTAATCACTTGCTCTTATTAACTAGTTGTGTAGTTTCTTTTTCCTGGGGCTTTTCCAGCTTCAGGGGATGTCGATTTCGAATATCCACTGAGGGAACCCACTAGCTCTTCAAAGCAAAACAAAGCGCACAGCTGTCCTTATCGCCAGTCCTTCATTCCGCTTGATCGGGTTATACGTAGACATTATTGTTTTGTTCTGTACCAATAAACAAAAACAAAATAGGCTGGATGGGGATTCGAACAATGAACTGTCCAACAAACAAATAACCGACACTGACTGTGCTCTCTAGCATTGGCAAGTGTGTGAGGCTGCAGAAGAAATTGCCTGATTGCGCGCGCGCATGTCGTCCAAGAGAGCGCGCAGCTGCAGCCACGACACGCCGCCGCCCTCCGCGCCGGCGACCGCCTCGCGCGCCGGCAGCGGCGAGAACCCCGCACCTGCCCATGCAACGAACACACTGTTATGAACCGATTTTTCACATCATTCCGTTGAGTGGTCACGCATCTGGGAACCCATATTCATGTTTTAGTTGTTTCTGTGTTGTTTTATTTGTTTATTTATATTTATTTATTGGCCACCGTAACGTGGTAGGTAGATCTCCTTTTATTTCCTGGCATACTACGTACCTACAAAGTAAAGGGAGAGTAATGCACTGCTGAAGAGAGTGGCGTTCGTTCCCTTCCTGGTCGGTGTCGAGGCCTTGAGTCCCCCCCCGGCGTGAGCGTACGCACCCGCGCTGGCGTGGCGGGAGCCGCCCTCGGAGCCGCGCGCGGGGGGCCCTGGAGGCGCAGCGCCCGCCCCCGCCCCCGCCTGCCAGCGCTGCGCCTGCTGCGCCTCCACGAAGGAGAGCCACTGCTCCGAGGGGCGCGGATCGCAGCGGGTGGCGCCGGCCGCGTCCAGGGTGAACTTCGCTTGCGAGAAGGGACAGTCGCTCGCACGTTTCGTTATCGGCGGTGAAACTGCACATGTCATTGCATTTTCACTTCCTTGCTCAGTGGTGGCAAAACTGGCATTGAAGTTTGACTTGTCGTTGTTGATGGTTTTGTAGGGATTCGGTAAAATTGTTGTTTGGTCTACAAAGGGACATGGATAATTATCGACAGATTGTGAGTATACGTTTTGATTTGTTGCAAACGTTGTTTGTTCTCTGACAACCGACCCGATATTCGCAAACTCTGAGCAAGAAATGAATGGGTTGTTAAGAAAAGCGTTCCGTGTTTGGTTTAAATATTTTGCATCGTCTGAGTTGGATAACACAATCACAGGTTCCGTCTTCGACTTCTGAGGAAGAATCGGTGCATCTCTTGATTGCTGCGTCTCACGATCATTCGAAGTTGGCGATACGTTACTTAGTTTGCGATATAGTGATTCCAAAATTTCAAACTTCATTGCTTCTGAGTTTGGATCATTGGGCTTTCCTTGTCCTCCAGCCTCCTGGAAGATAGTCTTCCCGACGTTCGTGTCAAAAGATTCGGCCAAGGACGAGGGTTCACTATGAACCATTTTCGGCGGATTGACTTCCACGTAGCCGGGTCTTGGTTGGAATCCAGAGAGACAGGTAGAGTTTCCGGAGTTCCTCCAAAATGTGGAAAACGACGGTGGATGCGGTGAAGTATTTGATCGGAAATGTGGAGTAGGGCTCTGCGACGGAGACTGCCATGTCGGAGGAGCTGGGTAGTCCTCTATTGAAGGGTTCTGAGTATTGCGAGGCCAATGGGCTTCCAGTGTCTTGTCGCACACGCCCGACGATCTTGTGTCGGGTTGGCGATACTGGTTTTCGACTTGTGAAGTGAAGACAGAATTTGGTTGAGGGTGACGATCCATACCGGGAATTAGGTTCGTGGGGAGGGAATGCTGGATATTTCCTGGGAGAAAGGAGTTGAAAGTGCAAGACGGGTTGGAACCAGGATTGAACGTAGAGTTGGTATTGGGATGAGATTGGTAAGCATCTTGTGGGATGGAGGTTAATTGCAGAGTATTGGGATCAGAGTCGTGCACAGGAATGGGGCGAGCAACGAAGATTTGTTGTGTTATTGGGTTAACTCCGAAACCGCATCTGGAGATGTCCAGAGGTACGATGAAAGGTTGCGTTGTTGTCTGATGCCCTGAGCCCGACTTGCCCATGTGGCTCTCCGCCGACGGTCTGCACATGCAATAATTTAAAGATTAAACATGTCAAAATCAAAACGATCAAGTTGCTTTTAATGTGTCTAAAAAGGAGAAACTGAGTCAATAGTAGTTTTTAATTAAAAGCAGTATTAGAAAATATATGAAACTAGTTTGAAGAAAACAAAATATACTAAGAAATTTGTAACGGGACCGGTACTGTTCCAGTAATTCGAACTAATTTCGAGGTATTTGTAAATAAAACAGAATATCTATGTAAAATATTTAAATGTCAACTGGCCGTTAAACCAGCCCCAATGAAAGAAGGGAAATGACTGGGCGCTGTTCACGTTCGTTTCGCGTTAGAAATGACACGATTTCCAGTTTAAATCACGAGCCCCGAAGTAACTTAACACATATTTTCTTGACAACGAGTAGTTTTTCTGCAAAACTAAATCTCCTATTGATTATAACACTCAGCAAAGTTAGTTTGGAATATTTTGATCCAATAATTTTGAATCCCCGTGATAATTGGTGGCTAAGTGCTGCTCAGAGCAAACATTGACGCTAACTGCAACGACTTTTATTCTGATGTTCTAGGGTTCAAGTCCCGACGGTGGCGGATTTTCAATACCATCTACAATACATATCTTGACCGAATACAGGAGCTGCAGCGCGCTGTCAGGGACAGAATTCTAGAGGCTCTTATCAGTTTTCTGTGGTTTCTCGAATCAATACCAGGTGAATGGCTGAGCATTTCCCAACAAACTGGTCACGAACCGCGCGTGATAGTTTTTTTTCTTCCTTCTCATACCGTATTCCCTTACACCACATTCACTTGCAATTAAATCCACTATAATCTGGCCGAGACCAAAGGAAATAAAAAACTAATACGGGAAAGTATGTGCCATTCTGTAGCACCATTGGTTTACTTTCCCGCATACGTATGTACAAGTATATCAGTGTGCACTATTGGTGTAAAACTCTTGAGTGTGCGGATGTGCGAAATTCCGTTACTGGCGGCTACATCACATCCCAAGCACCAATCGAGACGAGTGAAGTGTCATTTGACGCGTCTTGGTCACATGTTGGGGAACTGATCATTTGTTTTTGAATCCGGCCAGAGGATTCATATAAATTTAAAAAAGTGTTTTTTCGTGTTTTGGCGCTGGGATATTAGTGATAATGCCTGGAATTAAGCCAACGCCTCCTAAATAGATCAATATACGTGACATTGATTGAATACCCATACCCAAAAATTCCCCATTTTCACAAATTCTTAAGCGCCATGTTCTCAAAAATAGTGTCAATTTTTTTCTTCTTATTTTGAACGGATAGTTTTTATATCATTCTTTAATATGGTTCATTTAAGGGCATTTTTTGCTGTTCTTTTTCAAAAATTACACAAATTAATCTTTCAAAACAAAATCTCACACATTATTAATACGCACATTTCCAGAAATTTGTAAACACTATAGTATTTGTGAGTTAAAGTGCTTCAAATGACTTCAAGTCAAGTTCTCCGTAAACTCAAAAATTGTCTCTGAGAAAGAGCTTCAAATTGGGAATGTACTGTTGCGCTTAAGCGTCATTTTCGTGAGAACGGCTCCACATGTTTACCCGTGCGCGTTAGCTCGCGTGTCTGCCGCCGGCGGTGGCGCGGGCGAACTGCTGCGCGGGGGCGGTGGCCGCCGCGGGAACCGGCGCGGGGGCGGGGCGGCGGGTGGGGCCGGCGGGCCGGGGAGGGCACGTGCGCGAAGCGGGCGTGGGCCGCTGGTGGGAGGCGGGCGGGGAGGGGTTGCGCCGCCGAGGGCCGGCTGCTGCTGGGCGTGGGCGTGGGCGTGGGCGCAGTGCATGGCCGAGAGCGTGGAGCGCACCTCGCGCCACGCGCCGGGCGACGGCACCGCCCACTCCACGCTCGTCGGGACCTCGTAGGCCGCGCCGTCCGCGTTCGTCAGCACCGCCTGCGCCTTCAGCCTGCGCGACATGGCCCCCTTCGCCCGCCGCCCAGCGCTACTGCTCGAGAAGTGCCTTCTAACCAGGCGCCAAAGAAATACGTGGCACTCGGTATGCCACACCCGTCAACTCGGCAGTGCGTCGCTATTGCACTGTATCACACACACAGTACTCAGATGATTATTGATCACGTTTAACGCTATGCTTTGCAAAACTTCTAATAGATGACAGACAGACTTCTCGCAAGTATGGCTCTTTTATATGTTCTAGTTTGGACATGATTTCAAGTAAAACGTTCTCCCTCAAATTTGGGCATGGGTTCGCTGTGATCAAATATGAGAATTTTTTTACTTCTCCGAGTTTCAAGAAATAATACCGACCGATATTTCACTATCTCATGGAAAG
Source organism: Gryllus bimaculatus (assembly GCA_017312745.1). NCBI lineage: Eukaryota > Metazoa > Arthropoda > Insecta > Orthoptera > Gryllidae > Gryllus > Gryllus bimaculatus. The sequence goes on along the minus strand of BOPP01000178.1, from coordinate 77,819 downwards.
AATACTTGTATGCAATGAAGACGCGCTTAACCCTTGTCTGTGCGATGGGTTTCTTAGAGTTCATGGGCGCTAGAGTCGGTCATAAACGAATCATTCATCAACCAGAACCGAATCATTCAGAAACCAATCATAAATCAACACCGCTCTTTAAATTTTCTCATTACTAATAATAACAAAGTGTGAAAATTTCAACGAAAGAGGGCAAACAGTTTTTGCGTCTGTGTATGGCACGCACACACATACGCAATGAAAGATCGCGTTACACATACATACGCACATACCCTTTTATTTATGTATAGATTTTCCACCTGTTCATCAGAAGAATGTCATAGTCTTCAACCCGCTTTGAGGTTGTAGATCTTCGTAACATTTATTCTGAGATATTCCCGCAGAACTGATCATTAATTTCACGCAATGAACAGAGAATCCTTTATTCCCCAAGTATCGACTATAAATGCTGCCTTATAGAGTACGTATGAGACCGCTCTACCCGAAACTAGTGGCAATGGGCGGCATAGGGACACTGTTCTTTCTTGTAGTGTAATTTCTTAACAATTACTTGTATTTTAACTAATTACACCACGTGTCAGAGAATTCTCTCTCTTTAATTTAGCAACTGGAAGTACCCACGTTTTCGTTATCAGGATTCTGTAAGAATTCTGCTCAAAATTCAAGACGCATTACATAACTTTAACATAACTTTGTATTGCGGCAGCGGTAATACGAAAATAAAAAAAGTGCATTGCATCATTTAAAGATTGACGGAAGAATTGGCGGATAAATTGTATTGAGAAAGAAATCTCTCATTTTATTATTGAAAATATACGAAAAATATTCGAAAAATATTTAAACTTTTGCTATTTACAAGATTTCAAAATTTATAACTACACTGGCTTTAGAATGCTCTCGTATTTTGAAACAATTACAACAATTTTCGAAAAAATTGCAGATATTTTTTTAAAAAAGGTCGAAATGTCACAAGACGTTCATGTAATCTGTCTCCCAGAATTAAAATATCGATTATAACGATTTAAATAGATGTTTCATCACAAGTTTCATCTCAAAACGTACGAATCTACGCTATATGAGGGAAACTTTTAACACAAATATTGGAAGCAATTTTTGTGAAAAGTTTGAAAATATTTTTGAGGATTTATGTAAAATTCCCCCAATAATCAAAATATCCTTTTAAAACTCGCATGTAGTAGAGATCACCCCAATTAATTTGGAGATATTTGTGTTGGAGAAAATACCTCCAGTGGTAGAGCCGTTAGCGTTGTTTCATAAACGCTCAATTAAACAGACACACACATTTTGCCATCAATCAATTTTTGGTATCAAGGACCTTCAAAATGTTGATAACGTATTAGACAAATTAATTTACCAGATGTATGGGCAAGATTTTCGTTACCAAGGGGCGCTATTTTTTAGTAAAAAATCTCCGATTTCCACAGCAGCTTTTCAATACTATTTCATCATTAATCATTATCTATGTGGAGTTTATTTGGGGGATGGAGCTGTTTGACTGCAAATTTTATCAAAAAAGTGTGCAGTATGTTATATCACTTTTGTTTCTTTTTGATGTCTTAGTGTTGTTTTTTTGTTTGTACACTAGCCATGATGAAGGCATTAAAAATATGCACACCATTTAGTTGTGCATATTTCGTCCATTCTCGTTCACCACATCGCTGCAATACTTTTTCCTTACTACACTAGTTCGTATAAAGGAGAGAAAACAAACAAAACGTAAGCGGCGGCGCACGCACACTCCGTTGGAGGCGACGAGGCGAATGTGCACGTTGACGTCGCCCTGCGGCCCGTCGGCCGAGCTGACGGAGTGGGGCGTGGAGCCGCCCTCGCGCCGCCGCCCTCGGCCGCGCGCCGCCGCCTCGTCCTGCTCGGCGCAGCGCCACCGCGCCGTCTCCGCCGCCCGCGCCGCCGCCCGCGCCTCCCGCAGTGTCTCCGACTCGCTCTCCGAGCAGCTGCAGCGCAGTCAAGAGAGAACAATGCCACATTTCGTTCGATTTCCACTAATAAGTCATTTTTTACCTTTTTATGACATTTTTTGCTTATTTCATCGATTTTAATATAACTTAAATGGTAATTGCTTTTAACAATATTTGCGAGGCGCAACAAATGTTGAGCAGTGAATTCCTGAGAGGACTATTCGATTTCCTCGCCCATATATTGTGGTGTCAGCCGTTGCGAGATACGCCATTGTAAGTTCCGGCTCTTTCGTGATAAGTAAAGGCAGAGATTTTCTTGTAACGAACGCTAGTTCTTGCAACCTAAGCAAAAGTTAGCAAGCTCAGTTCACTTGAAAAAAGGAAGAAGCCTCGATCACGTCAATAACATACCCAACAGCTTGAGTTCATCTGAAGCAGTTTGATCAAATTTTTTACGTAATTTTTCTTTGTTTAAGGGCATTTTAAGAGCATTTTATTGATCATTTTTGGCAATATTTTGGGTCATACAAATCGACCCCCTAATTATGATCATGCTAGTTTCACACAGGCCTTTATTAGCAACCTAGCTTCAACGTTTATATTTCTTATATTTTTAAACCTCGAGGTGTCGCGAGTTGGCGTTCTTTTGTTAGTACTACATTCGATTTCATGATCGATCCGTGACAACAGTTTTCCTCTGTGACGATCTAGCTACCTCTTCGGTAAACAACTCATTGTGTTTAATTGTTTACTACTCTAAGACTACACGTGTGTTCTGTATTTGAAATGAGAAATAATTAATCTTGTTATGATAAGTGGGCGTATGGTCATTTTCTAGACAATATATACACCCTTGGAAGCATTTGGAGACAAATTAATGAAGTAGTAGGTTTATAAATTATTTACACGTCATCTACAGCTAATTGTTTAACTGTAATTGCATTTGAACTCCACGTTTATTTCAAGTCTAAAATATTTTATTAAGTTTCCTAAAGACGTACGTTGAAACTTTCATTTTGTAGCCCAATCTTAACGCTAAAATGTTTGAATAATTTAAACAGTATTTACGGCAATTTATAGAATTTTACATCCTTGGGATTCCCGAAAAAAAGGCAGTGTTATGGAAACGACTGCAGGATGTCGTTAGAATGTTCCCTTTGAATTTGGTGAAAAGTAAAAAACGTTCAGCGCAGGACTTCAGTGGTGTGAGTTCTTATTGTGATTGTAAATATATGATTGGAAAACATTTAATTTGGAAATGAGACAATTTTGAGTTGTAGCTAAAAATAGCGTATGGGTGCTCCTATTGAAATATTGGCAATTTATTATTCCAGTAGTAAAATTGCATTTTAGTTTGCGAGAAGGAAAATTTGTTCCCCGAGGTCTATAAACAGAGTAGTGCAATCCAAGCAAAATTAAATCACTTTTAAGACGTGACCCATGTAACACCTTTTTAGACAGACTTGGTGACATTCATGTTTTAAGTACATTTTTCATTAGAACTAAGAAAACACTTCTATACTTCAAAAAGTTTTAATAGCTGATTATGGTTTTCAAAATTGAAAGCTCACTTCAGCTGTACTCAATGTAGGATTCTGTGAAATTATTCCTGCTTTCTGTTGTTAATATCTGTAAAAAATGTAACATTTAAATTTATCATGTTCGTTCCATTACTAAAAGTAAGAAATGACAACTCTTCCTGACAATCGAAATAAATGCAGGTAAGCACGACAAGCGGTTCATTTGAATTTTTATAGCTGAATGAATTAGAAGTTATAACTGACATTTTATTAAGGCAGAAATTACAATATTTTAATATTACTCAACTATTTTCAACCCAGCAAGAACGTATGTGCTAGAGTAGCACCTCTACTTTCTCGTAAGAAGTTGTTTCTTCGAAGCTGGCACATCGATATCACAAATAACGGACTTAGTTGTGTATAAAGCTCGTCTAACACCTCGGTTTCAAACTTCACACCGTCCGTGATTGGCTCTAAAGCAGGGCTGTCCAACACGCGGGTTGTGGTCGCCGCGGTGCGCGGTGCCATTTGTTGTCCGCGAAGGTTATTAGTCAAATGTGAATGACCCTTACAGCCATGTCGGGCGGGAATATTGTGCGCCTAACTCACGAGTCTGTCGGGTCAATATCCCTTATGGTTAAGGTTAGGCATAAGATTTTTTTTCTAGTAAATTCAGATATTAAAAATCATTCCAGTTTGTTTCACTGCGTTTTGCATAGTGCGACCTGATATCACGCATGGTTCTCCCCTCTCATGGCTCAGAGCAGCCGGATAAACTGCCGAGATCAACAGAACGGAGAAGTCAGATGAAAAAAGGGCGCGCAACCAGAAAAAAGGGATCTAGTAGTGACTGGTGTAGGCGGTCGGCGGCCCCCACCTGTTGCCCCTGGAGTCGGATGAGGGTGCGCGGGAGGCGATGGAGACGGCGACGGGCTGCGCGGAGGCGGCGGCGGCGATGGCGGCGGTGACGTGGGCGGGCGGAGCGCGGGCGCGGCCGGGGGCGTGGGCGTGGGCGTGGGCGGGGCGCTCGCCAGCAGGAGCGGCGGGCGACGCTCCTTCCTCCCACATCCACCGCGCCCCCTGCGAGAGAGACTGTTTTCACCAACAGCAACAGGCTTGGAAACTGATGTTCGGGACAAGCCGCGTCCTAGGCATTGTCGCGGTTTCGACCGTCATACTGCGACCGTCTTCGGCGCTAAATGCGCGGAGGTGAACTGCGCACGCATTTATGTAGACTAATTCTAAAATATTGATTGATTGAATAATGATTCCGGGCACGTCAACTGCTAAGGACATTAGCTCCGTAAGAGTAGTGCACGTCTTTTTCTCGCGAGGTGACGGTGATTTTTCCCCACTAGGATGGAGAGATTCAGCACCGACACACCTCTTGGTTTTGGTTTTCCCCAACAGTTGGGCTGGATTATCTCCCACAAGGTGTCTCCCGCCAGCGTGCACCGCCTCAGTGTAGTGCATGTGATTATAAGTAAGGGGGAAAGGATACAACAAGGAAGAGGAGAGAAGAGCGCGTTTGGTCCGTGGCCCGTTTGCTAGGTTACTGCTGCGGCATTCGCCTGGCATCGATAGGAGAAACCACCATTCAGAGTAGTCGGCCTCTAGAATTCTTCTCCAGACGGTCTGTGAATTCGACCTAGCTAGCTATCTACCACCTTTGTGACTCGATCCCTAGCACTTCTAGGCACGGCAGTGATATTAGGTCATGCTCTGAGGCACCTTAGCCGGTTAATGCTGAGAGAAGTGTGCGCAGTCTAGCATCATGCATTTACGGCCCCGAGGAAGGTCGCAGTGTGACGGCCGAAACGTTGCCTCCCAGGCCTTCGACTCCGTCACTGCCTCCGTCTACAGTGCCCTTCGTTTCCAGCGGAAGTGTTGTCGAAGAGAGAATTGGTCGGCGATGCGCAACATTGTTATGATTGTTTCGACGTTGCTTATCGCTGCGAAAGGCGCTGGGCGTTCACTAGCAGTGCACTTTGACAGTAATATTACAATAATACAATTCATATAAGTATGTGCGTGACATTTCTGTATTATTATATTGGAAGAATATATTTTACTTACTTTGAATCCTCCTTCGTATATAACTTTGAAACACGTATTTATTCTTATGTTGTTACGTTTGTGTTAGACATTGCACCCATGTTAGGCAAGAACATTGTACAACTTGCGAACGACCCTACCGGGGTCAACAACCCTTAGTGTAAAAATAGGTCACGTGTATATTGAAGGATTTTTTTTTTGGAAAATTTAGAAATTCAAAGTTATCCCAATGTTTCGCTGCCAATATGTTAAATATGTTACGCCCTTCTATCACGCATGATTCCACCCCACCCTCGTTTAAGAGAGCATGCTGCCGGGCAAACTACCGAGATTATCAGAATGGGGAAGCGGTGTGGGCCACCCGAGCAATGAAAGTCGAGGCCTCGCCGGTGGCCACGTTACCCGCGCCTCGCCGCCCACCAGCTCCCCGGTGCCCACGGCGACGCTCTCGCGCGGCGCCTGCCAGCCCTCGGGCGCGGGGGCGTGGTCGCCCTTCTCGCCCTGCGCCGCCATGGCGGCGTGCGTGTACTTGAGGGCGGCGTCCACGGCCGCCATGACGGCCGTGAAGGAGGTGGCGGAGAGCCGCCCCGCGCCCCCGACCGCCCCCGCCCCCGCGTCCGCCTTCTCGACTGGCGACGCGCGGCCGTCGTGCGCGCACCTGCAGAAGCGTAAGGGAAGTTCAACAACAAATGTTTGGGTTAGGTTCTTGTTTTTTGTAAATGTTTTGTTAATTGGTAAACGGAACCTCATACACATATACCCGGACAATACTTGGGTATTGTAAGCACACTAAAAATACGAAGGCATAACCTCACGATAACACAAATACTATTAGGCTGATACACTTCTATTTATTTATAATGGAAACTTGAGGTCACGAGCTGCGACATTGTTATTCAATCCGTTACACCAATACCAAAAAAAAATATGTCGTAACGAAGCTCAACGATGTCAGTGTTCCTCAATTCGTCCAGCTCGTGGCCTGGACACACCACGATATTTAAATCGGAGTATAGTGGCCTTCGCACGGAAGTATGCAAACAGCTGTTTTTATGTCATCTCTCTGTGCTTAGTGGAACTCGCAGTAAACCAATCGGATCATTACAATCCAATCTTCCGAAAAGTTCCTTGCAAGCAACTAGTAGCTCGTGATCGACGAATTGACTCTACATTGATAGATACTAAAATTATTTTAACGTGATTCTTGGGGCCTGGCAGTTAAAGAATATTGATGTTTCCCCAAGGGATTGCGCATGACCCTTTCGAATTATTTTGTAAACATTCTAAAAGCGTTGAAAGAGTAAACTGTCACTTATGGTTCAGAATGGTTCTAAGAATACAAGTCCTAAGCTATTAAACAGTATGGTTTGAATTAGTATGGACTGTATAAGCAAGTGAATAAAAGCAAGTGATAACATTTTCCTTATCGCACTTGTACCGACGCGCGAATGGTTGGGTTTGGGGAATCTTGGCGTGTGAGGTTTTTGGAATCCCGGAAAGGACATTGTGAACCAAAGTTTTGAAATCTGTCAAACGGAAAATGGGTCTTGCTGTTATACATGGTACGTTCTGTACCTGCTGTACTACATGGTATGTTCACGTTCTAAGGTTTCCGATTTTATTTTGCACAGAATATTTACATAAGAAATTGAAACCTATGTGATTACTCCATTTCATGTCAAGACGACTTTTTCGGTTTTTTTGAACATTCGCACCCACAAACGCCCATTCTTCATATTCATGGCATCACCATCACACATCTCAGTCAATTGGCCAAGAATTGAAATGGGAGCCATGGCACGGGGCTGAAGAAAAGAAAGATGACTACCTGTTCTTGTAATAAAAAACTCGCCATTTTTAGTTTCAAAATCATTGCTCACTCTCATCGCAACTCCAAAAATTCTTCGGGCTGAAGAGAACTGCCAACCGTCATCCACACACATAGACGCGTATTTTGACATAAACTGCATGGTTCTATCTCAAACCAATCCTGAGATAAAATCGGAAACCTTAGAACTAGAACGTACCTCGTATGTAGATAGTTGCTTTTCTGAATATAACGGCAGAACTTTATAATTTATTACCTGAGCTCCTCTTGGTTTTCAATTATTATTCTTTGCATTTGGTCGGACGCGTCCTCCATGTCTTTTGTCAGATAGTTCCTGCAATGTGTGTTCCTGGAGTACTGACTGGTGTCTGTGAATTCCTCTGTTCTGAAGGAGTCTCTACTCGTCACAGAACTATCGGATTGTACAGGTCGTGCACAGCAATCCAATATTCTATTGTCGGCTTCATATCTACTACTTCTTTCGTAGCTTTGTCTCACATAAATTTTCTGTTGCGGGACTATGCCGTAGCGAGAGTTGGGGGCCAAAGTTCTACGCAATGTTTCCACACACTGACGCACATTTGGACACTTTTTCTTGGTCATATAAGCCCCCAAGTACGCAGGTCTTACAAAATCATGTCTTTTCTTTCTTGAATTAGCATAATTGTAGTTGTCATAGCTATCTGCAGACCATAGTATTTCCGTTTTGCCTCTTCCTTTTTTTCTCGGCGACTTCCCTCGTCGTCGGGCTGCTCGGTTGCGAATGAAAGTCAGTTCAGGGTCTTCCGCAGCTCGCATGATTTGTTATCTTTCGGGTTCAATAAATAGAAAATAAATAAAGGAGTAAGCTGTTGGGTTAAATAACATTGGAACGGAAATATAGATATCACCATGCTTGTTTTTTTTCAATTTATATATAAAATTGGATGTCGTACATTCGAATATAGTATTTGCATATTGTTTAATTTATAAAGTAACCGATATACTGGAAAAAACTTGGATGTTATTTTGCTATTATTTACTCTTCAGAGAATATTTTCCAGAAAATCCTCATAACGCCCTATCATCGTTCGTCCACGACTCGCTGGTCCACATTCTCCTCGTGCTCAGGCTGCTTTCCCATACTCTGGACCGCTGGTTGCCTTTTCTGGTGGATGATTTGCATGAATTTGTATGGTGGTCGTTTGAACTCGAGGAATTTTTTTAAAATTAACTTAAATCAGAAATTAACATTATACAAAAAAAAAGAGTAACCATGGAAATAAACAATGGGTGTGAAAATTTTATTAGTTGAGAAAGAGTTTGATAAGTTTAGTAAATATTTTCTCATTTCTGAGTAAGAATTCTCTTCTTAAATTTTTAAGACTTTAAATAACTTTCTAATATGATGAATATTTTTAACGCAAATATTGGAATTATATCTACTATTTCATACGTATGACAGTCAACAATGAAAAATTATGTAGTTGTTGAAGAGTTTTAGATTTCAAAAATATATCAAATTATTTGAAAAATAGAAAGCATGCTTTTTTAAATATTCTTTATGATAAATGTTTGTTTGATAAAAATTTAATCTTAAAATTTAACCTTTCTCGCATTTGTATACGGCGTGTAAAGGATTATTTATACTTAAACTAATATATTGAAGAAAAATCATCATCATGGTATAACAAGAAATAATGTATATTTGCCATTTCTCTATCTCAGAATTGATAAATTATTTAAATATTTGAGGTTACGCTAAATTTATAATTTGATTAGTACATTTCTTTTAACTACTTTGCAGTCGAATTTTATATTCTATAGCATCCAAAGTAATATCTTATCTAAATTATGTAATCAATGTACCTTTTTCTTTTGATAACTTCCATGTCTGCTCTATTTTCATCTAAAACGTTACATTGCTTTCACAATCGGCGAAGAAACGTTCTTGTTTCCCTAGTTAGTATTTACATCAAATGTCGTTGTGGAAGTAATATTTATTTCGAAGATTAAACATTTTGTGCATTTCCATGGTTAAACATGTTAATTAGAAATAAAAATTAATAAATATGAACCATGTGGGAAGTTATAATTACATGCTTTTCTTTATTCCATTTCAATGTTCATTTAGTTCTAATGAGATAGTAATATTAAGTGGTAGATTCCGTTTTTATTTTATTTTGACTTCTTTCTTTCTTCATTAGTACTTCTTTCTACACCTAATACTTATGGTCTTTTTCTGATCTGGAAGTCAATATTTCGCATTCCTGCTTGTTAACCGAGGTGAGATTCATTGCAGTCAATCAAATAGTACTCATTGTTAAATATATAATTTTATTACAAAAGTAGTCTTAAAACATTAACAATATGTCGAATTGAATCAGATGGTATAATCTTCCCTTGAAAGCTTCTTCCTTTATCCCCGTTGGTTCACGTGAAAATATCATATCTGTGGCGTTCCTCTCTTTGCACTACAACAATAATAATTTTATTACATTTTCTTAAAATTTAAAATGTATAATACCACATAATTCGCATTACAGTTCCAAATATCATAACATAATATAACACGTTTGAAAGTTTTTCATTCTGATCAATTAACCAGCTTAAAACACAATATAAAGTAAATGAGTAACTACTTTTCGTAAGGGTAGTATATATTTCATAAAGTGACACAGTAATTTTGGAAATTCTTTTGGAAAATTTTGAAAACTCTTTTGGTAATTTTGGAAAATTTCGTTCTTTATATTCTAAAACAAAACAAGTGTAGTAAAAGTGTGCGGGGAAAACGGATTATGTAACGCAAATAAGGAATATTAAACGAAACTCAAATTGTATGGACAATGATAAATCATATTTTAAAGTATGTTAATACTTTCAAACTGAAGTAGTTTTATGGGCTGTTCATTACAAAAGATTATTTCACTCATGAAAAAATTCACCAATGAAGTAATATCTACCTCGTCCAATCAGAGGCATTTTGCCAGTGCAATTTTATCAATTTCATTTTTTCTATGGAGCTAGGAATTCATGTACTACATAACCTACTATCCACATTGCATGTAGCCGTGGAACTAGGAATGTAGCTCCGTGGTTTTGTTGATTTTGTTTTATAGCCGCAACATACACTTGTTTCCAGCACTACATGGGCGAGAAAAATCTAACGTATGGTATAATAATTGTTCTGTTGGTCAAAATGAGATTTCTAAAAGGATCGCTAACACATCAGAACTTCGTTAAGCAATCGCCAGTGCGTTAAGTGTTTCCTCACTAGAGTTAGCAATCTTCCATTAAATCACTTCAAATACTATTTTTTTCGTCTTTTTACGAACCTATTTGCTCGCTCATGTAACCTGTACCTGGTTACTTGTATGTGTTTGCAACAATTAACATTAAGTGTCATGAATTGAACTATATTTTCGAATTGTCTATACTACCCTTACAATTCTGCAAAACATTGAAACATAGAAGTCGCAATATTTCATAATGGGTTGTCATGTTCTCATGTAAAAGCATTTTCAAATCATCAAAAGTTCTCAAAGTATCTCAAGCAATAAAAAAGTTAGTCCTAACTAATTACTTAACCAATGGTTTGGATACTACTACCATCTATTTCAATGGTGTTCACTCGTCCTATAGCTTCTTCGTTTGAAATATAAATATCCGCTTTGCCCACTCAGCCTCTTTACGAGTACGGAAACCGAGCATTTACCTTGTTTAGTTCTAATCTTGGTGGTATATCAGATTATCTTCTTTCTGACATACACAGTACGATAACCCACGCAGTCAGGAACATTTATAGCATTTGGTAAGTGTTAGGATACTTTCATCTCAGTTGAAATCAGAAGATCTTGTTTGACTCTGCCTCTGTGTACAAAAAATTCAATAAGATTTATGAGTAACTACGAACAGATTTGAAGTTACCATCTTTTCAGTTGGATGAATCAACGTTATTTAAGTAACTTTACTGAGAAATCATTTGTTTCTGAACCCAATTTCTTTACGATTTTTCTATGATCTCCAAAAGGTTGTGCACACTGTGAGTCTAGACTGAGAATAGTTCTTAGTATCACCGAAGGAAAATATACCTTTTTTGTATACAAACAAATAAAAACGAACATTTGTAAGTTGACGAAATGGAAGTGCCATGTACGATAGTCTGCAACCTTGCGATCGCGCCCGACTTTTGACCATCTGAACCCGCCTACCGGCCGTCAGAATTACAGTGCACTCGTTGTTCACAAACCACGTTAATGATCTCGCGAGTCCACGGCAGCGCACCGAGCGTTGAAAATTCGCATAAAGCCGCGATTATATACAGAAAAGACGTAATAGAAAAATTAAAAAATCACTTGGTATGGGAATCTGTGCTACTGATGCCAACATAGCAGAGAAATTATTTATTTCTAATAATATGAGGAACACGGTGGTGTTTCCGCTCTGAAATAACTCATCTGTATACACATAAATCTAACGATAAGAATATTAATTGATTGCTATTATTACTGATATGTGTATTTGAGGTTTTGGGTCGATAGTCTGACTTTACCGAGCAGCTAACGGTGTCTCCCAGGACTGAACCTAGATAACTTCCCATGCTTGGGGGTCAGAGCGGCACGTGGTGAACACGCCGTATTTCCTTCAGCGTAAGCAAAATCCGCCTGCCTGAGCTCTTATTCCTCTTATGCCAAATCTATTTTTGACTCTACGGGAAATTGAACTCGGGGCCACACCACGGGAAACTAGAATGCTGCCCACGAACCATCGTAGAGGCCATTGTTATTTCTTTCTTATCACCGAGTGACTTTGTGTCACATTATGTCGTGAAGTGGTGTGTGGGGATTCCGGTACCTGGTCCGGCGGGTGCGCGGAGCTGCGCGGGAAGGCCCGGGGGGGCGAGTCGAGCTGCGCGGAGAAGCGGGGCAGCGCCCACGCCCCCGAGCGCAGGAGGTTGCCGAGCGGGCGGGGGGCGGGGGCCGGCGGCCGCCGCACGAGGCCTGGGCCCTCTGCGCTCAACCTGGGGAGGCTACCCCTCAACGGCCACCGACCGCCCACTGAAGGGCACAGCAATGGTTATCATTAGTTCTCCAACTGGTTGCGATGGCTGATTGTCAAGGTCCTTTTGGAAAGAATTAATCATGAAGTTGAATTGTGTGGTTGTAGAATTGATTAATTTTTAATCATAAATAACAAATCTAACAATTATGGGGCCACAACAATTTGTTTATTTATGTAAAAATACAAAAGTTAAGTTTTTTAAACAACAACAAACAATAAGAGAATCATGAATATTACAAACAATGTAGTGAAGAGGTTCACGATAGATTTAGTATTAATGTTTTTCTGCTATAAAAGCAAATTAATTAACATGAAATATTCGACCAAATTTTTTAAGCATTCTGAACAGTGAGAACTAGTATTCTCTTCAAAAACAGGATTTAAATACTTAATACTGATAAGTGATTTGTATGAGTGATTCTTATATAAGATTGTCTGTCTGACATTCGGCGCAACAATGTCTGACGAATTGAAAGCCTACATGTTATATACGATTAATCAATTTAAACCCTTATTTTGCAGAAAGTGAACTGACAGATATTTGATAATGTGAGAACTCTTACATTCGCTGAAGACGGGCCTCGGCGGCGATGGCGACGCCACGGGCGAGTTGTGGTACAGGGCGCGCCCGGTCACCTCGGACAGCGGAAACGTCACGTTCAAGTTGATGCCGCGGGAGAAGAGCGGGGCGGCGCCCGGCGCGGGGTCCCCGGGGCTGCGGGCGGCGAAAGGGGAGGGCAGCTGCGCGCCGGGGGCCTGCGCAACGGACGTAATTCGTGTTGGAATTTTGCCACTGCTAGCTCAAGTTCCCCGCGTTGCACGGAGATTTATCACAGGTAATATCACGAGTGCTTTGGAAATCCTCTGATAAATACCCTCTTCGCTTCGCGAGACGGGAATACATCGACAATTTCCAACACACGCTGTATCCTTATAACTATTCCATGAAGGAAATGATGTCCATCAGAGTTCCAAAATTCGTCAAATATTGAAAATGACTGAAAGCTATGTTAAAATCGAATAGGTTATCCACTGTTTATGGGACATGGCCAGTAGGTGGGAGCGGCTGGGAAGAGTGAGCTGACCTGCGCGTGTGGGGCGGGGGCGTCCTCGGCGAGCACGCGCAGCTGGGCGTCGGCGCCGCGGCGGCACTGCACGAGGAGGGCGTCGGGGCGCTCGGCGACGCGCAGCGGCGCGGGCAGCGCGCGGGCAGCGCCCCTGGCGGCGGCGTCGACGGCGGCGGCGTCGCGCTCGCCCGCGCGCCCCAGCGGCACCACCAGGTACGAGTGCGACAGCGGCAGCCCGGGGCACTCCTGCCGACAACCAGCCGGCTGGAATGCACTACAGAGTGGCTGGAGCGCCTCGTCTTTGAAGACAGGTTATCTGCAGGCAAAGCAGCGCCCTCTGGGAAACAAACTTTTCTAGCATTACGTTTGGCGCTGCTTACGGTCGGTTACACTGCTCCTCGTATGTTTTGACTTCAAAAAACATGGCGGCCTCTTGTTCGGCGAGCCTCCACCAAGAGCGCTCAAATTATTGGGACAGTCACTCAATGTTTTATATTGTAGCTCGTTGTGCACGACAGATCACAGCACAGTGCGGGCGGAGCGCACACGGCAGCGACACCACTGGGACGAAAATACACGATACAACTCAGTACGTGCCAGTCACACACCGGAAGAGGTGCTTCAGGGCATCAGGTGATGTTATTGCAATGCTTCTGACCGAGAGGTCTTAGGTTCGAATCTCGGCGATGGCAGAATTTTCAACTTTAGCTTCACAGCTGGGTCGAATTCAGTCGCTGTCCGATGGAGAATTCCAGCAGACAGCTTCTTTGATGGGTAGTTTTCCGTGGTTTCTCCTAACATCCACAATGCCGGAGCAGTTACCTACCAAATGGGCGACAGACCGCGCACGATCTTATAAAATTCTCTTCCTTTTCATCTCCCCACCCCTTTCTTACACACGCAGTAACATGCAGCGCACACGTCGGCAGCTCAGAGCTCGTCTCGGCTAGGGCGGTGTCCTCCTGGTGGGAGATAACTGGAAGAGGAAACTCCCACTAGCCAACAGGGGGTTGGCGCCGGATCTTGCCATCCAGAGTGGGAGGGTCACCACCACCTCCCTCAAAAAACATGCCTTACACTTCCGGAACTAACAACCTAAGCAGTTCACCTGTCAGCTGTGCTTTCCCATATACTCTTCATTGGCGTCTGGGAATCTGTCTTTGATAACGCTTTTGTATTTTCATGCGCCAAGAAGCACTTACGTGTATGCACCAAAAAAGAAATCTAAAGCTAAGTTAAAATCGATATTTACGGGCATTAAAAAAAGAAAAATGTCAAATTTGTAAAAATGTATGTTTTCAAAGACTTTTGTGTTTAAACAATTAAAACTTGTAACGAAATGTAAACAATACAAGTAGAAAATAAGTAAATGTGTAAATATGCTAGGAGTGCTACAACACATATTTTTTCGCATTATTTGTAACCGTCACTCAAAATTTCGCGAACATACATTTTCAGAAACGCTTACATGGCATTATTTAATTGTTTACTTCAATAGAGTGAAGTAGGGTTATAAAAGTTTTTAAAATACATTTGCAGTTTCATGTAAAGTAGCCGAGGAATTAAAACATCCGATTGAAATTCAAGGGTTTGTGACATCAGTCAGATCGATTGGTGATTATCAATTTTCGTGAAAATCCTGTAATCTATTTAATAATACTAGCATATTGTTGACAGACGGATGGAGTGATAGAGGGACTGACAGGCGGAGTGACAGACGAACAGGCCGACAGATAGCCAGATAGCTAGGACGGACTGAGAAAGACATTTTAAAAAAACAACAATAAACAATTACTTTTCCAGAAACAGGAACCCCGAAAGACGTATATCCATCAAAATCTAGGCATTGATTTTTTGCAATATTACATCATTTTCTCTATGCTCCGTAAACGGGAAAGAAAAGAAACATTGAAAGTTTATTACTCACGAAATAATCGGGATCAATTGATCCCGACTGCGCATTTGATGTAGTACCTAGAATCCTGCAGTGCAGTTAAGAGCTAATCCTTTCTCCTCTCTAGACTTCACGGCCGTCTCCGCATGATGCCCTCCCAGAGCGCCAGCAGACCTTAGACGATTGCTGGGATGGGATGGGATGTGGTGTGGGGTGCGGGAACGTGCAGGGGACATGCGACGCAAAGGTAAGTAGTGGAAAGTCGTTCTTAAAACTAACGTTGAGCCAGTTAATTTTGTGGCAATAAATTTAGTTTGAGTGTTTGGCTATGTGTTCGTTCTTGTTAAGAACTATGCAGAAATATTCCGGCACAGTGAGTTCGAATCTCGCACAGTACAAACAGCAACATATTGTTCCCAAGATAGGGCGTACAGAGAAGTAGCGCTCTTGGATGAAGACGAATTCGATATCTTTTCACACGATAACCCTCAAATGAAAGTCTAAACAAGAGAAATTCTTCAATTCGCTGCCTTGCGTGGCCATCCATGGCTTTTGAGTTGGCGTGCAGTTGAGAGGTTAGGGATAGTTTTGTTCCGGTGCTTTATATTGTTTCGAAAACTTCACGAAATAGAATATTGTAAGAAATGATACAGATTGTCAGAAAGCAGATGCGACTTAAGCGTGAGAACTAAGTCATCAAACTGATGCAAACGGAAAGATTATTAATACAAAATTGCGTAGAACCTAGTTGCTTACTTGCTTAATTCAAACTAGCTAAACACTAAATTTTAATCACATACTTATGCAGGTAAATAATATTTATTAAAACAAGAAGTTTCAAAAAGTACTTTTTTTATTTTTTAGGTAAATAAATGCGTTGATTTCATACGAACACTTTCGAGTTGACGCAATGCTAAAATAATACGGAGCGAAAAGCCTGCCCAAGTTATACGTTTTTGAAATGAATGCAAATAATTTCCTCGCCAGTCACGGGCGTCAAAGAAAGAAAAAAAATCGCTTTGATTAGACAAGACAGTGATTGAGTCGAAAATACTGTGTTTGATTCGACTGATGTGATCATATAGGAATTTGTTCCACACTGCGGAATAGTTTATCGTTACTCCCCATGATGCAACATCAATTATTTATTTAACGTCAAAACAGGCAAAAACTCTGTGAAGTGTACTCTGCGCAAATTTTCCTAAATTCTGAGCATCAAATACCCAGATGAGTCAAAAAGGGTATACAGGTGTAAACGAGCGGTTTTGTAGGAACTTACAAGAATATATTCTCTTCTATGAAATAAAAACTACATACAAAGGCAAATCAACTAAACATTTTGGCTATTATCCCTCATCCCGCTCTTAGTAAAGGAATAGAATTACTGTCATGTGAACATGGAGAACAATAGTTTGAATAACTATTCACAGAAATATATCAATACAAGAATAACTATTCTTCACAGAAATCTAGCAAACACGCGCAGATCCGGAAGTTAAATTAATGTCCAGAAACAAAATAAGGCGCTACCTGACCTATCGCTCAAATGGTCAGAGAAAAAACCCTCATTGGGATAAGGTCATTGACCCAGAAGATAAGTTTAAATATTAATTACAATATATCACCTCCATTAGTACGGGTAATTGCAGACATATCAATTTGACTAGTAGCTCTACTTGAATAAGCGCAAATCAAGAGTATGTGGCAAATGGGTATTTAGCCGTAGGAGTATACCCTCCCGTCATAGTTCAAAGCTACTGTCATTTATGGTGCTCTTAGAATAAAATGTTCCGAATAATTATGTACGAAATAAGAATTGTAAGTTACAATACCAAATTCATACACTTTTTGTTAAAATTCTATTAGAATTTTCGTTTAAATCTGACTATTCATCCTGCGAATGTGACAGACGATGTTGACAGCAATTATTAAGAGTTCATGGACTTTCAGAATACTGGTATGAACATTATGAAACTGATGATTATTGTTAATGGCACGTTTAGAACACTACTGTTATATTGACTATTATAATTATATATAGTGCGCCTGACCTCAAGTTTGTAATGATGAACAAATAAAGAGGTTAAATACCCTTTTACAAATCAGACAATACATGTCACATATTTGCCTCTAACGTACAACGTAATGTTTTATGATACGCCTTACAAAACTTTCTATTCTCTGAAATTTTAAGCACGGCATGGTGTAATGTAATCGACTCCACTTTTCAATCTCTGCGCTTGCGCCAACTCGAAATCGAAGTGATAGGGGAGCCCGCTAATCCACTCGATTTAGCGGGCAGCTTATAACACTTTAATCGATCTCTCGGTGATGCTATATCGAATTAGTTCCCGAGTCAAGGAACAGTGTGTGCTGCAAACTGTAGATTTCTATGCTCCAACATAAAGTTGGAGTTATTAATTCGTAGTATATGTAATTATCTATACATCTGGTATTATTTGCATTTAATAAAACAATAATGTAATAATATTCTTGTATGTACATATCTTACATATCAGGGGTTACTGGAAAGTTCTAGACGAACAATCGTGTTCTGTCGCGACAGTGCTGAACTTCTTCCACTTCAGAATACCCTAGCAAACGGGCCACGGACTGCGCGGGATACTTCCTACCTCTTCCTTGTCCTCTCGTCACCCCTTACTCACCATTATGCAAGTACGCACTACACTATCACACGTGCCGCGAGACCGGCCGTGAGATTAGACCTTGCACCGACTGGGGCGGTGCCCCGCTGGTGGGAGAAACGTGCTCAGGGAAAACGCCACTAACCGACGGTAGGTCGGCGCCGGATCTCGCCACACACCGGGGGAAGACCATCACCTCCCTAGCAAAAACCGCACTGACTAGACACTTACGGAACTAATTATCTCAAAAGTTACCGCGTCCTTAATCACTAAGAGTCGATGAAACGCTGGGCCGCTTGAGCTCCCGGAAGGCCTCACCTGCACGCGCACTCGCGGCTCCTCGGGGCTCTCGAAGCTGAAGGAGGCCTGCGGGAGCTCCGCCGCCGACGGCGTGGCTGGGCCGCGCTCCGGAGCGGGCACCGGAAGCGGGGGGCCTCGCGGCTGGTCGCACACGCAGCATCGGTTCTGCGCCTGGCACGGCCCCTGGAAGCCGAACGGAATCTCCGGCCGCCGATCTCCAACAGCCGCTGGTCGCGATTGAGCTCCGCCTGGCGGTAGGCCATAGGTGGATGCTTGCGTCCTGTGAGATGCGACGTTGCTGAGTGACGTTTGTGTCCAGTCCGTTTGTTCCATCTGCGGTCGAGGGGAAAATGGTTGCTGATTCCCCTGTTGGTAGTGTTGGCTTCCCTGAGAGGCTTGGTAGAAGGGAGGATACGCGGAAGAAGCAGCGACGTTTCCGGGACAGATGGTTGGGTACCTGCACGGTAGCCCCGTGCAACATATTTGCTGAGAGGGTCCAGACACAGGAGGAGCCCCATCGAATTGGTTCAATCTGTAATTAGACGTCTGCGTCCAATCGTGCGCGTAGTTTTGCGTCTGAGTCCAATCCATCAGCTGCAAAGGTGGTTGCGAATACGGCGGCTGTCTCCAACGAGCGTGGTTGTCCCTCGTTTGACTCTGCGATCCCAAATACGCCGGCTGGGGTGGCGGAAGCGGGCTCGAGTAGGTGGTGGAGCCAGTGCTGGGGCAGATGACCGGATTGATGCAGGGTCGTCCTGTGCAGCATCCTTGCTGGTTCGGAGGTGGACCGTCCATGTGTTGCTGCACGGCGTAGCTCGACGTCTGTGTGTGCCTCGCCTGGTTCATCGGAGAGGGAGGTGGTAAGCGGTGTTGGGACGTTTGCGACCATTGGTTGGCGTAGGCGGAGGCGCGGGGCCATTCCTGGCGGAAGGGTTGCGTGGGAGGGCCTTGAGGAGGGGCGCGCGGGGGCGGCCCGCCGTAGTAGTGGAAGGCGTGGTTGGAGGTCTGCGTCCAGTCCGCCTGGAGGGGGGGATATGGAGGGCGGACGGGGCCGCCCCTCCTGGTGGACATTCGGAGAAGGGAGCGGGAGGCAGCAGCGCTGGGGTAGATCGTTTGCACCTCCTTGCTCTCTCTCCTGTCGAACCTGCGGCCCCCGCGCAGCTGCGAGCCGGAGCCAGACCCAGGCCTGCAGCACGGCGTCTGCGTCGGCGGCCCCTGCCCCTACAGAAATCACGACATGAGCCAAGTGATCGGAGTTATGCACACTACTCCACCCATGAAATTATATTTAGAACCAACTGCTTGACGCTTGAGTCCGTAATGACACCGACATTGATTTTTATACTGACACTCAATATTTATAAAAGATTCTCTAGTTATTCGCTTTACTCTTTATAAGTGACGAGTTCCTTTTTTATTTTAATTTTTTAAGGGGTTTGCTGAACAACATTGGATCAAGGTACCACAAATACTATCGAAATTGATTACAAAAGAGCAGCCAGAGTTACAAAACTTTAATTCATTTGCGCATGTGATTGTTTAAATATCGTTTTTCTAGAGATTCATTCTCTCTTCTCTATTTTCCCATACAGAAAGAAGGGTTCAAATTTAATCAATCAGAACATGGAATAAAGAATTAAGAACCTATTGAGAATAACGGGGACAATTGCTTATGATAAGTACATGTTTCAGGTAAACATGTAAACGGGATAATATATTGTTCATTGGCCGCAACATAGGCAAAACGTGAAAACTACGGATTTTGTGTTACGAAATTTATTTTATAAGATTGTATATGTTATAATTAGAGGAAAATTAACAAATCTGCTACGAAATGATTTAGTAATGTTTACTTCTTAATACTGTTCAATAATTTCATGAATAATAAAATACACAAGCCTGTTCCTCATAATATGTGTAATTCATGCATTTAAATTATCTGGATAAACTTTAAACGTGCTTATATCGTAACTCCGTTTTCCAAATTGTGCCAGAATAGCAACATTGCAGATCTACTTTATTTCGTGGCATAAGATGCAATGTACTTGCTAAACGAATATTTGCATTATGAAATGAATAAAAAGACCCGTCGGCCAATAGTTATCGTTTTGAAACGTGTTTTTTATAATAACGCGAATTAGATTCTAAAATAGTTTGTCACCACAAACGAGAATTAAGAAAGAAAGTCATCAGAGCTTTGCACAGCAAAGGGCATTCAAAATAAAACTACAAGTTTGTGCACACTCAAACCCCGAATTGCATACCAAGTCGGCTCCAAATACAACATTGTCCCTTGCAATCCTGTGTCTGTATTCGCGTGCCGGCCGTGACAATAGAGCCGCGCCAAGCGATCTCTCGGCGTCTCGCGGCAACGGCGCCGCCGCCACGCGCTGGCTCACCCACGGGAAGTCGCCCGCGCTGAGTGCGGCGTCCACGGCGGCGGCGGCGGCGGCGGCGCCGCTCTCGTCATCGTCGTCGTCCTCGGCGCCGCTGTAGTCCACCGCGTCGTCGCCGGAGCTGTCGACCGGCGTGTCCTCGCCGCCGTACGAGTCGCGCACTTTCCTTACGCGCATGACCGTGAAGACGCGGCGCTCCCGCCCTCGCCTGCGCCGGCTGCAGCGTCCCTTGGAGCGCGTCGGCCGCCTCCGCTCGACCTCGTCGTCCCCTGCGTGCCCGCTCCCGTCCCGGTACACGTCCCCGTCCCCGTCCTCGTCCCCGTCCTCGTCCCCGTCGTCCTCGGGCGGCGGGCGGCGGCGGCGGCGCCGGCACAAGCGCTTCTTGGGTTTGGACACGATCACCTGGTCGGCGCGAATCGTCATGTGGTCCACGTTTTCTATGTTGATGGTGTTGACGTCGCTCCCGCACGGCGGGGGCTCTGGGTAGGTGCTCTGTGACATGCTTCCCGACATCTGCACCGTCTCTCGTGATGGACGCAACTCAGCGGACAATAATCTCCACGGCGGTCCACGGAGTTATTTGAGCACTGCAAGCAAGGTCGTGAGCTGCAACGTATGAGAGAGATTTCTTTAATGAATCAGTGCTCAGTGATCGGGACGTGTGAAGCATCTACTGCCAGGAAGCAGGATATGTTCTAGCTCTTCTCACATCCAGAAATAGGAAACTTCAAACCACGTCCCGTATTTGAGCACCTTCTGAATATGATCCCAACGTCTCATCCGCTACTGCAGTGCACGTCAAACGAATGCAACGCAATCGGCTATGCGGTTCGGCTGAGCGGTGTTCCCCAAGGCGCTGGTCTTTGCCGAACAGTAACTATTCCGGAGGAAGCGGCGCGGGGGCGGCTTTCACGTGATGCGTCCGTTTTCTGGTGGTCTTCGCGGTCAGCGCGGCCGAGGACATCCCTTGCGGTCTCCGGGTCTGTTGGTGGCCCTTGAGGGCCCTCAACGCCGCTCCACTGGTGGAACAGATCGACCTCGCCTCGCCGCCCCCCGCCGCCGCCCCGGCGCCTCGCCGATGTCCCGGCCGCCACCGCGCGACCTGGCGGTATCCACGGTAGCAATCAACACTACCAGGCGCCCCCGCGACCCTCCAGATATATTGTTTTGATTGGTTTTATGCTTTTCTAAAAACACTCCCATGTTATCTTTTTTTAAAACATACTGTTACATTGAAAATGAATTATAATAAAGGTTTTTACTTTTTTATGAAAACACATTGCGTAGTTTAATAACTTCATGTTCAGGTCTTAATTGAGGGTCCACAGCACAAGGGCTATAAGTGCGTATTTGCAAATTTTAAGTTAGGAGTAGAAGTGTAAAGTAAAAGTTCATTTTATTTCGTGAAAAATGGGTACTCCAATAGCTCAAACAGTTGCCGCGTTCAATCGGTGGAAATGGAATGCATTTTATAGCGTTTTCTATAGTCACTTAACTTTGAACTCAATTTTCTCAACACCACATTTAGGGCACTTATATCCCTTGTGCTCCAAGTCCCTCAAAGGGGTTCGTATCAAATGACTAGCCTTCCACCGTAGGACCCCCGTTCGGGCCAATTCGCATGAAATATATGGCGAATAAGATACATTTGGCTGGTTGTTTTGGAGTTCTTCAGTTACCTCTGCCTTTCATTATATTTCTACCTTATAATTAATATTATTGTCATATCATTAACATATACTCATCAGATCATTTCTTAGGGACCTCAATAACATTATAATAATTAAAAGACTCGAAAACCAATAAATCAGAAAGGTTAAGGTCTTCGCTACTTAGCATTTTTACCCTTTGAAAAGACATTGTTCTAAGTAACATTTTAGTTTTTCGAATGAATTGATGTACAGTTTCATCTCTTCACACATTCAGGCAACTCTCCTCCGACAGAAGTGATATTTGGAGTACCTATTGGCCCTTAGATTGCAGCACAAATATGTTGGACAAATGCACAAATAACTTGGAAACGATGGGCTCTAGAACCTCAGAAATAATGTTTTCGTGTCTCTATATGGACGCGAGCGAGGTGTTTATGCCAATAGTACAACGTGGGACATTTTGGATGTTCTTACTGTTTTGGGCAACTGATGAATGTGAAGGTAGCATGTTTGGTGGTTAGAAACACATACAATGAATCGAAATTCGCGTGGAATAGGAAATCATCGGAATTCGTGTAAAATTAAATTGACGCGACAATAATCCCTAATGAAACGGGCTGGTCATTCAGGCAGGCTTTAGAGTGTCGGCATCCCGTATGAAAGTATTTTCACATGGAAAACAAATATTTACAAACCAAGTAGTATTCTCATGAGTGCACCTACCATTAGTTACCTAAAATTAAAAAAACAAAAAACAATAAACAATAGCGTAACGAAATGAGTGCGGGTCCTCCCGCAAACGTTTTATTCGAGCCCCTTTTATAAAAGTGTATAGCAAATACAACTAGTGTTATTTCCTTAAATAACAAAAAATACTCTTTAACAAATTCATAATCATTATTCTGTGATTATTATATATAAGAAGTCGATGTTACTAACAGATGGTAGTTTTATTCATAAAAACAGTACTTGCATTGAAAACTATTGACGCTGGATGGCACATGCAATCAATCAGAAGTCAGTTTGTGTCGTGTTTATTATTAACAATAGTGAAGTGCCTATAACCAATAGTTGAAAATTGTTTTTATTATTTATTTTTATGAATTTAAGACTTATTGATATTAAGTTGATATGAATTTATTGATATGCATTTATTGATTTATTTAGAAACTTTATAGATTTAGAAATAGGGTTGCATAAATTACCGAAGCGGAAAAAATCGTTCTTCTGGAAGATATGTTTAATGTTTTGTTGTATCAACTATCGCAAAGGATCAGAGCCGGTCAGAGGTCGTTAAAGCAGTAGTACCGCAGCAATCTCGGACCGAAGGGTCGCTTTTTCGAGTCCCGCCTACGGCATGGTTGTAATTGTGTTCGTCCTTTCACCCCCTATCATCATCATCATGTCATCTTCACAGTTATCATACGTTTAAATGCAATAGTGGTCGCTAATGACCTAGATGTTGATGCGACTTTAATTACCAAAAAATAGAGAACGTAACTAGTAATTAATATTTCTTAAATCGCAAAACCTTCAGCCTAAAAATGGTCCTTCTTTTACCTGGGCCAGCCCGCGTTACAGGCCTTGAGGGCCCGAACGTACGCCACCGCCAATAAAGAAAATACCAATAATTGACATCACCGACGACGTTTAATACTGGTAAAACAAACACGAATCCAAGAATACATCCCCAGCAGTGGTAACACCACATGGGAGTGCTCGCACTACAGCCGCGCGGGGGGCTGTGTCCGGGTGGAGGGGGAGCGCAGGTGGCGCGCCACGCGGCAGCGCAGCGCAGCCATCTCGCGCTCCCGGTTGCGCCGGCGCATCTCCATCAGCAGCTGCAGCGCGCCCTGGCAGCCGCACGCGCGCCCTCGGCACGAAGCCTCCTGCGCGATCACCAGGCAACGGGGTGTACGCTAATAAAAGAGCAAAATCTGTGCTGGTGTCTTTTGACAGCAAGCATTATAAACAATCTTTTCTGTTGCAGGAAATCGTTCATTTAAGGGCATTTCACGGCACAAACAATGACATATTAGCCGTTGACGGCTCGAATGATTGCGTCATCACACGTTCAGCCAATCGAAGCGAGGAAGGTAGCAATAAACGGAAGAGCCCACCACCGTTTTCTCGAACAGTTGTCAAATGTTCGAGTCGTCACAAGAAAGGTTTCGCAAAATGTAGTTGGGTTCTCTTATAACTTCTTTAGCAGAATAGGGGTGGGGCCGCATGCTCAATTCAATTTTGAATATAGGGCATGTTTAGTGTTACTTTAAAAGCCATTTCCCCAAAATCTTAGAACGACTGTCTGAGTATTTTGCAAGATATAAAAATCAAAACGGAAAATTCGAATTTTTTAATACCGTTACTAGGAGATAAAATTCTGAAAAATATAATGAAACATACTAGACATCTTTTTATTTAAAAAAAAATCACCGTCAGTACCCGCGCTAAAACCATGCTTACTCTTCCGGAACTATTCATCTTAGCACTTGACACGCCAGGAGTCATTAATCATAACAAGGCAGAAAAATTGAAAACATATGAAATAAAAATGTTCTAATTCATTCAAAATTTATTGTAAACTTTTAAAAATATTATTGAATTCAGGAATCGTATTCCTTAAGAAAATGTAATTACATGATAATCCCAATATACCCTTTATCTCCCTTTGGTATCCCAATAAATGTTTAAAACGATACCAGTAGTAAATGTATGTATGCATTTCGCATTTTAATGCGATTAATCCGACAATCAGGTTAATCTGACTAATGCCAGATATCGGTTTTCCCAGGGGCTTCGCCCTGTCTTTTATTTATCATCAACGCCTGGGGGTAAGAGAGACATGTGCAAGCATGATGAATTCCCTTTACCGCCTAGCTTGTTCATTCGTCCCAAAGCGATATTTATACTGAGGCGATTGGACTGGAAAGCTACTGCTCTATATTTGCCCCAACCAGGATTCGAATCCGGGATGCACCATGCCAAGTTAGAAGCTGTAGTAGTGAATAATAAAAAATATATTTCATATTAGATGTACGATATGTTCCATTAGTTGATACAAAAAAGATATTTCTTCGCATAAAGAACACACACATGCACATGAGCGCAGAGGACAAAAATGGAAGGAAATTTTAGTAATTGAAACAATTTCCGAAACTTAAAAAGGGAATTTGATCGAACAACTTAATTTTCGTCGTATTTAATAAAACGTAAAATATGCAAAATTCGAAAAAAAGTAAATTATTTACAAAAATGCACATGAAACCCTTCAGGAATTTGTTAGAACACATTTTGAACACCAAAAGAATGTGACAACTTAAGAGAACTAGTAAAAAATCATCGTCAAAACCATCATCAAATTCATGAAATACTGAAAGTGAACGTGAATGAACATCTTTTAGATTCGTTGAACATTTTAAATTTCTTCACTGTAAATTCTGTTAGAAAAATACTGAACTGTAACAAAAACTTAACGTGATATAAGTGAATTCCATTTCTGAATTTGGTATTAAATTTCCTATAAATATCAACTTATAAAGTATTTGCCAGAGCAAAGCTTAATTTTGTGTTATTCTGAAAATTACAAGTTATTTCATCTAAAAGTATGTGCTGATTAAATTGGTCGCTGGTGATACCTGAGAAAATGTCGACTCCGACAATTGCATTGGCATATCCGCGGATTTTGCTGAAGTGAGCGTGTAACTCGGGCACTCGAGGCCAAGCCTTCGGCGGGGACACAGTGTGCTTTGAGTGCATACTCTGCATCTTGGAATGCTGTTCGCTGTAGCAGCCATATTTGCCTTTACAAGATCTACAATATTCTGAAACATAATAAAAGAGTGACATTAATACTAAGATTTACACGAAATCCTGAATTAGTATGCACGCATATCGAGAAGTGCGGAAGAAAAAAAGGCGAGAGGCTTATTACGTATGTTTGAAATCTTTCATCTTATACACACAAAAGAACATTTGATAGCATGGTAATTCAAATATCCTGTCCTGGCCTATGGCTCCTCACCCCGCTAGGGGTCTAAAACAATCAGCCTCTCAACCATGGGATTAGAGATTCGCATTGTAAGCACGAAGACATCCATTCACGCTATATTCTGAGCTCCATAACCTTAGGGTGGGCTTTCTGATCGTCACACAGCAATAGATACTGAGACACTTGTGAGTAAAGCGCACAGTTGTTATTTTGCCCCGGCCGGGAAGCGAACCCCGGGTTGCGCCCGGAAAGCAAGCACGCTAATGAGGCGCAATTTAACAATTTAAGACGGACAATTTAAATATCAATCAGCAATTAAATAATATATTTATCT
The DNA here is from genome assembly GCA_017312745.1 of Gryllus bimaculatus. Taxonomy (NCBI): domain Eukaryota; kingdom Metazoa; phylum Arthropoda; class Insecta; order Orthoptera; family Gryllidae; genus Gryllus; species Gryllus bimaculatus. The sequence goes on along the minus strand of BOPP01000178.1, from coordinate 51,151 downwards.
AATATTTTGGAACCGTAAGTATCAAAATAATCTTCTTTTTATGTTCTTTGTCTTTATGTTCTTTGAGAAAACATTGTTTAAAAAAGAAACTTTACAAGAGTATCCACTTTCATAAGAGTATGTACAATTAACAATACCTCTCGTTGCTTTCGGGCGGCACTATGGTACTGCAAAGCCAAAACTCCTCGAGACTGCCCACTCTGATCTCTATTGTCAGAACGCGAGGAACAAGGTGCTGTATGCATAACAGGAGTACTAGGGCTTGTCCAGGTTGTAGGATCTGTCTGACCAGTATATGCGAGCGTATTGGACGAAGTTAGCCCCGCAGCCACTGCAGCCACACATCTTGGTACCATATTCGAGGTAGAGGGCTTTTTGTCTAGTTTACGGCTATTTCTGGTTGCAATATTAGATTTATTTTGAACTTGGATTCGGCTTCCTGTTTGTGGATTCGCTTTCGTGCTGCCTTTACTGGCACTAGACGTCGCAGAGCGAACGAGATCTTCTGTCATACCAGTAAAGAATTTGTATTCTCCAGACGACAATCTAGTTCCAGAAGATTCACGGAGCCTTTGACTGGAGCTGGGCGTAGCAGAACGAACGAGTTCATCTGTTATATCTGTTATGAATTTGTATTCTCCACTCACTCCCTGGGAATCATGAAGATCAGTAATACCTCTTGTCGAAGGTTGACTTCCACACGGTCTGCTAATACTTGAGCAAGATGCTATAGAGTTAACGAATCCTTCCGTTACAGCTGCCACATATTTTGATCCACAGGTTGGTAAAAACGTATTGCTTCTGTTACTTCCACAAATTGGCTCACACCGGGTTTGAGATAACGTTCTCGAGCAAACGCTGCCTCCGCTGACGCAAGAAGTGGGATATTGAGTCAAACCTTCGGACACCGCAGCTACGTACCTTGATCCTTCACATCCTGTTCCTCTTGCAACACACAATCCGCTATTCCTGTAACCAAGATACGGTTTTTCTTGCCGTCCTCCTGCGGAACCACGAGACAACATACCCGTGCATACGCTGCCGCTGCTGGAACAGGGCTTGACAGGATTATTGAGGCCCTCTGATACACAAGCTATATATCTAGAACTCGTGGATGGCGATGTTCTTGCTGGAATGCAAGACTTGCTTTTCCTCCCGCTAACTTCATACCGGGAACGTGTGTATACATCTGATAGCTTGTTCGCGCACACTTTTGCTGTGCTGGAACGACGTGATACATTTCCCGACCGAGCTGTAGTAGCGTATTTGACTTCCCTGGCCGCCGGTGAGACACATACTTTTCTTTTTTTCCCCTTCCATCTGGCCGAAGTATTAGCTCTGTGTAAGATTTTCATAATACTCTCCGTATCACACACATTCATTTTCTTCGGCCGTTCGATGTCATCTAGAAAGACAACTGACCGAGGTTTCTTGGTATCACGCCAACTCGCAGATCCACATTCTTCTCCCCGGCGATAAAGACCAAGGTAACATGTTGCCGGTTGGGTCTCAACATTCATTGTGATGTGACTGAAAGGAGGCACAATATCTGCGTTTGGATCGCAGCCAGTGTTTGCGTTGAAACGACGCTCGTCTGGAATTCTGAACCTGTGAGCACTCGTGGAGATGCCTGCTGATCCAGTGGCTCCGCTGTAGTACGTCATAGACGGCTCTGCCATTGCGCTTGCGTAAAAATAGTTCTCGTTGGCCGCGTCATTACATCTGGATGGTAACGCCTCCTCTTCCAGAATGGGTGGATTTGTCAATCTCGTCGCATTGGTTGCGTCTCCTCGACGTCCGAGTTGAATTGATCTTTCACTGGAACGGCTAGACGTGGGCTTCACCGGGCACGGGAACCGCGAAGCTCGGAAGCTCAGACTGTTGCTTTCCCTGGGAAGCTGAGGCGCTGGCCTGCTTTGGACGAAAGGCGTCTGGTTGCGGCCCGTCGCGCGGGAAGATGGCGTACGATTTAAAATGCAACGCAAACAAGTATTGGTCCCTGCGAGAGCGCGATTTGCGTGACACGATGTGCATATGTTGTAGCCGTGTGCACCTCCAGAAGTACCGACCCACTCCAGAGGTACGGCAGGCCTTGAGCACGACTTGTGTGGCGTGCATTTGGGTGTTGTTTTTGATTTGATTGGCTTTTCGGAACGTTCTGAATGACGAGTGAAGGGGAACTTCCCCGATACATAAGGGGCAGGAGGGGCAAAGCTTGGTTGAGGCACGCAATCTCTGTGACCATAACGAAACGTGGGGGCCTTTACAGTCTTTTTCTTCTTGCGTTTGAATGGAGCTTTTCGTGACGGGGTTCCACTGCTCACTTGGCTGCTGGTGCGTGAAGTTCTACACGATGTCATAGCCTGCCGCCTACGCCTTTGTTGAACGTTCACTAACGATACATTCTGGATACGAGATTTATCAGTTAATGACACATGTTTGGGTAAGCCAATAGAGACGGAAGAAGACACGCATCCTGTAGATCCTCGAATGTTCTCAATAGACGGTGTGGCGGTCGCCGGAGCGGATGGGCTTGTATCTTCCGGTGTGCATGTGCATACCTTGAAAATAAAAATTCACAAATGAGGCAATGCCTAGTTACGTAAAAGTACCACAAGCGATATGTAGCCTATTAGTTGTTGTCACCCCAAGGGACTAGCTCCTACCTCTATATTATATATATATTATAATATAGATACCTATATGAGTATATCATATATCCCTTAAATTATATATATTACTTTCGCTAACTTGTGACAGCTTGTCTGTAATCAAAAGGTTTGTTCAAATTCTAACATAACAAAAGCTAAGGTCACTTAGAGCTATGTTCGCTATAAGATTAATATTATTTAGGGAAATAATTTAACCATTCAATAGGAATACTTTAAAATATATTTTTAAATATTAATTAATTTTGATTTGGACTACAGTAGAACAGGAAGTGAGGGAGGTGTGACAATATATTAGACCACTGTGGCATTATTCTACTTGGTTGTGTATAATAAATTACATTTGAAATGCTGCTGCGCAAATTAAATTTAGAGTGAATTTTAGAAATATTGCTTCACTATTCTACGAAGACGAGTCAAAAAGTTCCCAGAATTGGTGTCTACAGCTTTGCCAAACGAATGTAGACTTGTCAGTGAGCTGTGCCGCGTATGTGACTTTGAGACATTTTTTGGGTTTATCGCTTTTTAAAATGACTTCTAACGAGTTTCCATCAGACGCTCAGGTTTTACGAAATTCGCCAAAATCATTCGGAACGAAGGTGATTTGTATGAAATATTCAATGTAAAAGTTTCCATGTTGAACAAGTTCATTAGGACTTGGGGTTTTCGTTTAATGTTTGATTAAAGTTTTTTGCACATATAATTTTGATTGGGAATTTATTATTATTGTTGTTATTATTATTATTATTATTATTATTTTCGAATGGGAACATCGGTTTTGGGGTTCTGCTAAACAAATCACCCTCTGAAACTCTTGCCATGTTGACGCTAGCTTTTGGGAGTGATGCGATGGAAAAGTCGCAAGTGAACGAATAGTAAAGGTGTTTTCGTGAAGATCGAGCTAGTACTGAAGTTAACCCGTTTCATCCGTGCGAACAGAAGAACAATTAACGAAATATTCATTCCTAATGGTCAGACTGTCAACAAAGAATTTCTATGTGGAAATTCTTCGTCGCTTGCGAGATCCAATGAAGAGGAAAAGCCCACAAAGATGGGAAGGAAAAAATAGGGCCCTTCTCTATGACAATGTCCCAGCCCATAGGTCATTACAGGTGAAAAATTATCTCATCAAGCATAACGTTACCATTCTTGAACACCCTCTCTACTCACCTGACCTCTTATTGACCGATTTCTACTTCTTCGTCCAGCTAAAAATGAAATTTAAGGACACGGTGCGCTAATTCTGAAGAGGTGATGGAAAATGCGACCAGACGGCTTACTATCGGCAAGCTATCGAGAAATGGCTTTCAGGGCTGTTTCCAATAACTGTACGACCGTTCGGGAAAGTTTTTAAATGCAGGAGGGAAGTATTTGGAAAGTAAATTAATTCAATTTACTGAATCTTTAATAAATAAAAACATTTTGACCAATTCCGGTCACTTTTTGACTCTACCTCGCATTAATTTCTGGGAATGGGATATTGTTAATCTTTCCATGAACCTGTTTATTACTTATAAATCACAGTATACAACGATTTTTTCAGAACATTATTTTGTGAGGATCTTTAATTGCTGGTTCGTAGCATTACACCAATGTGACAGGTATAAATTAATGTACTATATATCCAAGATATCTTGAAACAAGCCTTGGTGTATGAAAAAAACTACATTTTGTCAATTGTGACGTAAGAGCACATATATTTTATAGTTCTGTTTATCTCTGAAAATAATTTCAATAATAGTAAACTAGTGTGAGAGAAACATATCACCCACAAGACTTGAAAATGTTTCTATTTGTGTATTGATTGTAACTTTTCAATTTTATTATTGAAAAAAAAATTCTATAAAAATGTAAGAGAATTACAATCATCACTGTGTTCAGCATTAGAATACTTTCATTGCAGCTTGAAAGAGCAGTGAGTATTTTACTCTTTACTCATTGCAATCAAGTACAATGTAATAATGTGAGGTCTTCAGACATTTCTTGCAATGTACTGAATTTTAACATTATCCAGCTGGTTTAGTAAGACAATTCACTGCATTCTATCACGGTAGCTCTTAAGCGATATTTTCTGTTTTGAAGAATAAATTGTCGCTTCTTCCCAGTTGATTGTATAATCCCTTATGAAAGGAAAATATCTACTTCAAAACACATTATGAATGGTAAATTTGGATATTCAAGTGTTGTTCCAGAGGGTGTAAATGAAATAATTTGCGGTGAATAGAAGGCACGTATTACCTAGGCGGGTGGGGTCTAGAATTTGGAATCATACTTTTAAAATACAGCAAAGTATGAAATGCCTGCCTAATTACATAATACAAATACATACATAATTACGAAATACATAATACATACAAAAACAAACTCGAGTCAAAGCAATCATTTTGTAAATGATATATAAACAAGAAAATATAACATGCCAAACTACTAATCACAGGTACTATTCACATTCTTAGCAAATATGTTAAGAATTAATCTGGCTCTGACGGCTGAGAGATTGCCTCTTAAAAGTTATTATATTTATTTTGTCTAATTGTTTTATAAGCGTTTTAAAATGTCGTTCAATATTTGATCACTTTTTGTTGCTGTAGGTCACTAGTAAATAATTAATTTTATGGCTAATATACTTTATGCTCTTTCAATTTTACTAATGTGACAAATTATTTCATTTATTCTAACCATAAAAAGTATAAATTTCGTAGTCTATTATTGTCAACTAGTGATGAAGGTTATTCTTTGCTTCATTCTTTGATCACCCATTAAATGTTGCCTAGTTACGATTTCTAGATTCTCAGGAAATAAGGTGTCTGTAACTATTCCTGTTCAATGAACGAAGGAACTGAATTGAAGAAGCAGTGTAAGGTTGTTGGCAACACAGCATATGCATATTTATAGACATCTTAATTATTAATTTCTAGCATTAATAAGTTATTACCGGTATTGCCCGAAAAACTCATGACTAAATCTTGTTCAAATCGTTGCTTTAAACATTTCACATTTTGTTCGATGTGGTTTCCATAGAAACAACCAGACACATCTGCGAAGAAACAGTGGCCGCCACGTATTCTTATCCCTCCTAGCTTAGATAATGCAACATAAACCGATTGATAAAAATAGGCGACAAATTGTGAATAATAGGTTACAAATGAAAAAAGGAAAACTTCAATTCTGGTTTTAAAACTGCTTCTGTTTTTCTCTGAAATCTCATTCTTACCATATATGTGAAATTTTATAGAATATGACTTGTGCTAAACACCACGTATCAATTTTTCTGTTGCCTGCCTGATTTCCGCCGTTATTGGAGGCTGAGAAGTTTTTCTTTGTCTTTCACGAGTCGCGACTCACGAAGGCATCATCGAAATGCATCTACATCATTACATCATTGAAATGTGTTTGATAATAATGATATCACGAAGCGAATTCTGATATCAATAGCCGATGCGTTCTTAATGTTACAATATCCGTTCGGGCGGGTCATCATCAAAAGATTAGCCGACTAATAACGATGACAGTGATTATCTATACATCATAAATTTTAGAATAAGTAATCTAGTGGTTATGATCAGCAAGTTCATGATGTTCAAATGTAAGTGCCTTACAACTTCCATAATGTCAAATGTCTGCCGGCGCCCGGGTTTGGTGTACTCTATAAATGACAATAAAGTTGCACTCTATAAATATGAACATAAGATTTTCATTGTATTTTATTCCCTTTTCATACCACAAGTATGCAGCCTTGTTAATACATCGATGGAGAAAAAGAAGAGTAACTGTATTTGTATTGAATAAAAATACATGTGTTTTATGTCAAGCCGAAAAAAATGTCGTTTCTGAAAAATGAGTTGATTGGATGAAAATGTAAGTCAACTTATCAAGATCCACACCTGATACATCTTTAAAGACTCGAGCTAGTTCCGGCGAAGTTTTCATTATTGATTTGTTCATACATTAAAATATTTACTGTGCGCTTCTAAGTGTACTAAGTAATGTTAGTGTAAAGTATATTCTGGTTAAATAGAAGTTCGTTAATTCGGTACATGGGATAATACTGCGCAGATAATGCGGCTAAAATCACTGGCTTACAAATCATGGAAAGGACCTGTACAAATTTAAACATCCTATTCTTATTAAGTGTCATATTTGCACAGTTGGATAAATGACTGTACTGAATGAAAATTTGAATAAATGACTAAGACAAGTTATAATTCTTCGGTAGACTTCCATTGATGCATGAAATATTAATACTAATCTATATTTGATTAAATTTCTGTGAATTGGAACCACAACATGTATTTCACCGATTTGTTGCTGTTGAGCGTTGATGCAGATGTGTTTGAAGATGATGTCAACCATGGGACCACCGACTCCCTGGATGACACGGCTTGTGTTCTGGATTCTCCAGACGCTGTTGCGGCGTAACATCTCTGTGGGCAAAGAAAAAAAATGTTCATTTTTTCTTTAATCAGAATGTATATTTCGAATCTTTTGCAAACAGAATTAAAATGAATAATAATTATGCCTAAAAACATTTATAGTAGGTAATAAAAGGTGAAAAAAATACAAAAATTACTTGGATTTTTAAAACACTTTTTTGTTGTATTCAATGTAGACTCGAATATCGGATAAATTACACTTATAAATTCCTTCTCAATAAAAATTCAGATAAATGATTCATGAAATTTGGTTCATCTACGTGCTTTTTACACAATGTTTATGCGCGGTAAAATATGCTGTAGACGGAGCTGCAGAACAAAATTGAGCTTTGTTTTAATGCAATTTCTATGACACAGATACAGAGACGAGAGAGAGACGGAGAAAGAGAGAGAGAGACGGAGAAAGAGAGAGAGAGACGGAGAAAGA
>BOPP01000178.1:19235-42837 GCA_017312745.1 Gryllus bimaculatus | reverse complement strand
GAGAGAGAGAGAGACGGAGAAAGAGAGAGAGAGAGACGGAGAAAGAGAGAGAGAGAGACGAAGAAAGAGAGAGAGAGAGAGACGGAGAAAGAGAGAGAGAGACGGACAAAGAGAGAGAGAGACGGACAGAGAGAGAGAGACGGACAAAGAGAGAGAGACGGACAAAGAGAGAGAGACGGAGAAAGAGAGAGAGAGAGACGGAGAAGGAGAAAGAGAGAGAGAGAGAGACGGAGAAAGAGAGAGAGACGCGCATGGCAGAACAACGTCTGCCGGGTTCCGCTAGTACGATGTCTAAGACTAGCTTACCGATGATACGCAAGGTGCAGAGTGAGTGGAGAGACATGACGAGGAGCTGACTGACGTCATGCAAGGGATCGATCGCACCGGCGACAGCTGAGTCCGGCGGCATGTTGACGGCACGTGCTTCACTGATTGTGCTTGTGATAGATCTTCCGTGGACCTTGTACTGAACATACTCGTGCATGGGTTGGATTGCACTGCTGACACTTCAGATCTCTTGGTGGATAAAGACATGAAAGGAGCTGACCACGATGACCCTAGTTGGGAAACAGGCTGTGATGGAGTGGCCGGAATTGGCTGATATGTAGGAGGTTGAGACGTTGATGCGTCGCATGAGGGGTAAATGCAGGCTGGTTCATCGGATGATTTTTCCGCACTAGATTTTGGCAAATGGGCAGCCGAAGATCGAGTTGGAATTGAATGCCTCGAGAGCGTAAGAGGTAATGCAGTTGATCTCATTGAGGATGCAAGATAAGATTGATTTTTTTCACCCAGAAGAGACTGCATAGCACGAGATTGTGAATTGATCTCTGAACAACCTTTCAGTGGAGGTGAGAGCATTCGAGAAAGCGGTGATGGATTTTGTTTCTGCAACGCTTTCCCCCGCCGTTTGCTAGTCGAGGATTTGCCTCCGCACACCGCTGGAGGCGTGCGCAGCGTTGCGCGAACGGGGGAGGTGTGCACTGGCTTTTGTGCAGTAGGAGCACACACCTTAGGGCGCTTCGACGACGGCCGAGAAGCACCGGGGGGTGTGCGCGCGTACGGCGTGGACCGCCCAGATGACCGAGAAGAGCTGCCTGTCGATCGCGGTGGCGTGCGCACCGATTGGGAACATGGTGCAGGAGCGTGCACATTGCGTGGTAGACTGAGGGGTGGACATTTGATGGGACTTGTGTATTGTACTGGGCTTCTCCTATCAGGTGCGGTCACATTGGTTCTTGGTTTTGTACAAATGGTTGATCTGACTGGCGAAGTCGCAGTTCCCCTTGTCGGAGATATTCTATAATGGTTACGTTTTGCTGATGGTGTCTTCTTTGTCCGTTTTGTGGAACCTTGCACCACAGAAGGAGTAGTTGAACGATTAAGTGTTACATTTTTATTTCCGTAATTTAAAGAACGTATACCTGCAGGGTGTGATGATTTACTCACTTCGTGAGCACGCATTTCACATTCTGTTTGGGTAAATTGAGTCACTGGAATGGAATCACATTCATTATACATTATACTAAATGCAGATTCTTCCTGTTCATAATATTCGGTACGAGATCGTACTGACCAAATACGAGAATCACGGGAATTTATATCTGCAGGATGCGTATTTGATGCTAAACATAGTGAAGGGCAAGCACCGAAAGACGAACTTAGCACTGGCTGATAAGAAGAATTTCCGTGAGTGCAGTCAGTCATTTTATTTACTGCACTAAATGTAGGTTGAGATTCATAAAAATGGTAAAACATTGTCTGCGTCTGTTTATTTGGTGCCACGTTAGAGTAGCCTACGTTGTTCAACGAATCATCATCACTAGGTAAGTAATTACTTGGGCTAGTTTGAACGGTGCTCGAGAAATCCCTTGAGGGAACGATCGATTCATCAGAAAGATATCTTTGTATTGTACTTGCTGTTATAAATTGCGACCTTAGAGGTGAAAAAGTATTCTGTAGAGTTTGAAAAGAGGCGGGAGAACCTGATGTTACAGAAGAAACGTAGGGTACAGTAGAGGAATTAATTCTGGGACTTTGAGGTAACAAACACGGATTTGACCGTACTTGCCAATCTTTCAATGTAGAAGAAATAGAACGTGGAAAACTAGCAGTTCCTGCTACATATGTAATTAGGGAAGTAGTTCCACTGATTGCTGAGGAAGTTGCACCAGAATCTCCGAGAGGCGCACACGGCAACGCTAGTAATGTAGAATCCCCAATGGAAGAGCTCGCTTGTGGATCGTAGGTGGTGTCCCTCACAGAAATCATACTTTGGATATTTGATGTAGTAACTGAAGGTGACGATACATCAGTAGACCTACACGGGATGGCATGTATCTCTTGGTTGACACGACTGCATTCAGGAACACAAGATGTTCTTTGAAACACACGTAATTGGCGTCCTGGAGGTGCACATGGTGCCGTAAATGTTGATGACCCTGGTGACGGTCCGCAAGGTATCGCGCGTATTTGCGGATCTTGTATAGCTTGGCTTCCCGGAGGTGCACAAGGTGCCATCATTGCTGATAAACCTGCTGATGATTCGCCAGGTATCGCACGTATTTGCGGATCTTGAATAGCTTGGCTTCCATGAGGTGCACATGGTGTTATCATTGTTGAACCTGGTGAAGGTCCGCAAGGTATAGAATGAATTTGCGGATCTTGTATAGCTTGGCTTCCCGGAGGTGCATATGGTGCCATCAAAGTTGATGACCTTCGAGAAGGTTTGCAAGGTATCGCTGATATTTGTGGAACGTGTATGGCTTGGCTTCCAGAAGGTACACATGGTGCCATCATTGTCGATGACCCTGATGAAGGTTCGCAAGGCATTGCACCTATTAGTTGATCATGGATTGCTTGGCTTGCTGGTGGTGTACATGATGCCATCTGTGTTGTCAAAGTTGCAGGATATGTGTTCCCAATAGCATGTAACTGCGGGCTTTCTATTGCGCGTCTTGCAATAGACGCACGATGATTGTCCTGTCTTGTTCCTGGTGTCATGATGTTGGTTTCTGTGATTGGTTGCTGTTGAGCAAATGCTTGGTTTTGAGGGGACCATTTTTGTTTCGAATGAGTGGTACATGTATCAGTCGTTTTAATGGATGGACTTCTGGGTTGATTACACGGGGCACCCTGTGTCGTGGATAACTGCGAAATAGATCTAGAGAATTGTATACTGGACACTGTCGATATATCTTGAGTGGGTTGTCGGGGTGGTGAGCATGGGACGGCGCGTATTTTTGGGTGTTGAACTTCAGACCTTGGTGATGACGTTTCAGGCATTTCCTTCTCTGCTGCCTCGTTTCGATTTGAACTTCTGAAAGGCTCTAAAAGTGGTGAATGTGTTGCTTTTTGCAGAGCAGATGATGACATTGAGTTTATTTTAGAGCATTCTGGACGGTCACATACAACAATTCGTTTCTGTTGATCTTGAGTCCATGGTCTGCCTACTTCTTTCAATGGTTCCGTACATTTTGTATCAAAACGTGATCGACCGTCTGCAGGCGCTACGAACGATTCCGTTGGTTCTTCTGGTGTCATTCTCAGCGCTTCTTGTGTGGCAGTGTTGGAACACTGTGGAACCGCACTTGCTGCAGTTGATTTTGCGCGTATGTTTTGTATGTTGCCGGATGGTGGGGCAATGTTTACTTGATATTCTCTTGCAGAACTTGCAGGAGGTAAACACGCATTTGCTCCTATTTGTGAATTGTAAATGTTTCCACTTCCAGTCAGTGCACCTGAGGTTGATTTGATAGGTGAAGTTTTTGAAATGGATTTCGAAGGAGTTTCTTTTGTTTCACGGGGAAAGGCATGCAGTGTCGAATTTTGCAATGCAGAAATATTTGTACTTCTGCAGGGGGGAGCCCGCGGATGGACTTGAGGAGTGCGTATTGGCGCTACCGGAGTGCAAGGTGATGATGGGCTTGAGGATGGCACAGAATGAGTCGTGGATATTCCAGGTGGTGCAAATGGCTTGCTAGATTGTGACGCACACGGCGCAGTGCTCACTTGCGTGGCTAAGGATGACGAGGGTTCGGAAGGTCCTTCGAGTGGTTTCGATGAGGAAAACTGTGTACGGCAACGTGGAATACTTATTGATGGCGTGTTTTGAATTATTGCTCTTTCAGAGGAAGTATTTTGCCTCTTCCTTAATGCTGATATTTTGTCAGTCGCAACGCATGAAGGATCGGTGGATGATGAGAAAGATCTAGTTTTAGGGAATTTTATGATCTCGCATGGAATGACATGACCCCGTGAGTCTTGCGTCAAAGAACTGGCTTGCTGAGCCCCCGTATTTTCAGGTAGGACAGAGGTGACTGAAGGGATCGATTGGCAGGAAGGTTTTGTGATGGACTCAGACATAACACAAGGACTTGTTCGTTTTTGCGAGGTTTGATTTTCTGTTCCTGTCACGGAACATGGGCTTGCTCTAATTGTATGGGGTTGCTTTAGTGAAGTGCAAGGTAATGTTTTGGGAGACTCATGAATCTGTGGGGGTTGGACGTCAATAGTTTTAGGACAAACACTTGCAGTTCTTCGAGACACAGATATGTCAGGAGTGGAGCTTGAAGGAGGTGCGAATAATACTGGAGAGAGTCTTGACGTTTTTATTGTGCGTGTGTTTGAAGTGGCATACGTCGTTGACTTTTGTACTACAGGTCTTGTTGGTGGAGTACACCGGTCTAGTTCTCTTGGTATCGGATACGGAATTGGACTGGAATGGGGTGCATCATATACATCTTGGCCGCTCGATGTGAAACAACCACAAGTACCGCCTCCCTGCAAAGGCTGTAATGGAAATGTCCCTGGTTGATAACTTGGAGCAAATTGAACAATCTGCATCGTTGAGAGTTCCGAAGTAGTTCCCGGTTGCAGGTCACAAGGTGTCCCGAAGGACGCGGTAGGGGTACTGATTTCAGGTGAAGCTGAGCATATCTGTGGTTGTTGTAACAGAGATCTTTGATAAGTAGGACATGATTCTGGGCAGTATTCTTCCTCTTGACGTCTTAGATCGCTTGAGGGTATTGCACCCCCTGTATATGATGGCGTTGTATTTATATAGAAAGAATCACAGGGCGTTGCGTAAGAAGTTGATTGTTGTGATGTAGAAAATGACGATGAATACACCATTCCTGAATGCTGAGAAGGGTAACAAACAGGAGGCCCGTAATCACTTGCTGTTTGGCATGGTGTAGGTGAATTAGCATATCCGTGCGCTCGAGGGACGTGTACATCATTTTGCATCGAATAATTTCGTCTCTGCGTACATTGTATTCTGCGAATTGTTGATAACTCCGATGCAGGGTTAGGGGCGGGTGAAAACGGATATCTACGTCTTATGTGTTGAGGCGTAACACATCCAGGGGGCGCACACGGCGGAGTCCGTGATATTTGTGGTTCAGAGAACGGTGATGACACACATGGTGCATGCCGTACTGGGCCTGGTTGTGACCTGGATAGACCTGGAGTTGCGCATGGATGTGTCGCGCCAGCTACTTCTGGTGCGGGGTAGGAATATTGGCTTGGAGAGCCTGGGACTGGTGCCTCCACGTCTTGGATAACAAGTGAAGGTTGCGATGGTTCTGAAAAATAATAAATCTTTAACTCTACGTTAAAATGGTGTCGTCTGTCAGACGACGCAGCGAGTGCTGAATACCTCCCCCCCCTTTCCCTCACTCCCCGTTTAGGAGACACTGTGTACCTTCATTGTGTGACTCGTCAGTGACACGACACGCATCGTCGTAGGCGGGCCTATTTCCGGTGTAAGCCATTTCAACACGCGTCGTCCAATAGATTACGCCTTATAGTTACGTTAGTGATATTTTGGCAATTTATTGGCTATTATTGTAAATAATGAATTCAAACGAGTTGTCTTCTAATATTTAAGATTTGTTCTAAACGTTCAGCATGATCATGATGAGAGTGTGGCGATCATAACAAAGGGCGCATGATGAGGCATGTCTACAATCGCTTTCCAAAAGGTATTTTTCTGTCATGTCTGTCAGTGGTTTTTCACAATTCGAACTTTGTAGATGTAATGGATTGGTTTATCAAAATATTAGTGGTTTCGAGGGAGTATTAATCAAATGCTGCCATTTTCAAAAACTAGTTGAATACGATTTTCTCAAAAGTGTTCCATTTTATTTCTGTAAACATTTTGTGTGAAGTCATAACAATGCACATAAACATGTGAAATAAGCGTCATGTGGATTAAACCTTTTAATTTCTCAAAAAATTATATTTATTTGCAGTTTATTTGGAGTACATCGTTAAAATTTATATTAAGATATAAATTTAAATTTTGTATTAAAAATAATAAATTTATAATTTTGTAATTTAATGCATTTTCTGGACACAAATTATTTAATTAATATATTGAAAAGTTTCTGAAATCTCAACACTTTTTGGGTAAAAGTATTTGTTTCGCTGTGCAGTTAATAATAGAAATTGAAAATAATATTAGGTGTGAGCAACTTTGTTAAATGCTCCCGAGAGGGAGGCTTGTATCTAATTCCAAGGCTGACGATGTTTTTTCTTTTTGTTCTATTCAGGGCGGGCAAAATGTTTTCCTCAATTTTGGAAAAGTGCACTTAAAATGTTGTACACAATCTATAATTTAACAACAACCCTTTCGAATATATGTCAATTCGATTTCTTTTACTGAAAACGGCTTTTATAGAGTGTGATGAAGAAACAGTAGAAAGCAAGGTGCAATATTATAATCTTACACAAACGTTACAAGTAACTCGACGGAGTATGTGCTGTTGTAGCTCATTCTGTTGTGCTGTTGAATCCCCAAAGAAAAATTATTAACAGAATTATAATATCGTGTTCATACTAACATGATTCAGCAATCATAAAATGCATTGTCACGTAGCCCATGAGGTGCAAATTTGAAATTTCATTAGACTACCAGACATATTTGCAATGTTAGCCATTTACATAATAAACTTATGTAATTAAATCAAAATTATAACTGTATTCGTAGCATATTATATAGACAAGAAAACTTCCACTAGCTTGTTTCGATTATTTATAAGAGAGCTTCCCCCTACAAAAAGGCTACAAATCTGCAGAAGAATATATGAACTTGTGAATCTACGAAAATAAGTCCCAACCCATCATCTTTTATCATTTCAATATTTTATCTGATAAGAGTTCATGCAAAACAAACATGTCCATTGGAAGAAAATCGAGTTAGCATTGCAGTAATACTAATGACAGTCAGCTGCATCTTCTGTCCTGATGTGGAAGAGCCTAACCAAATATCTCCCTAATAATTTTACTTGTAAAGAAATTGTTCAAGAGGTTCAGGCAAAATCCAATATATGTACAGCGTTGTTGCCAGCAATAAAGAACATGTCCATTTAGCCAATAAGATACCAAAATCTACGATCATGTGACTGATCATGTCGTGTGGTTTAGTCCGTCTGTGAAGTCTTTACAACAGCGTACTATTTTATTTTTTTGACGATTTGGGTCTCGGAGACCTTTGATAGTAAGTGTAAGAAAGTTCACAATATCACAACTGTGAAGCTAATCATTACTTAGAAAAGAATGAAAGGGAAAAGATTCATACAGTGAAAGTTATCTTATAGCAATATTTTAGATTTAATGAAGTTCCTGCTTTGACCTTTTGAAAACGCTTTTTTTGCATTTACAAATATGGTACAATTTAGCTTTCAGCAGGAGGTATACTACTGGCAAAGATCTCTAATGTAGCTGGTCTATTGACTGAACTTTTAGGAGATAAATGGAGAGAATTCTTTAGATACACCTGGGCTGGAATGGTATTCCTTTGTTCTTGTTGAACCATTAGCTAAAAATCAAACTGTAATGGATAGACATGAACTGAAAGATTATTTTAATTGTTTAGATGTTCACGACGGGCATATGCAGATTTTAATTTCTTTTTAGTCTTGTAATTCCTTTAGGAGCCAAAAATGTTTACATTAGCTACAGAAATTGTTGCAATAATGTTTTTGTTTCGAAAATAAAATATTTGCATACAATCTGATGTAAAATAATGTATCCGAATCAAATGTAATGATATTAGAAGCCTTATTTTATTCAAAAGCAAACATGTCCGCAGGTTCTTCGGACCAAAACAAACATGTCCAAATGTTTCAATCAAAAGCAAGCATGTCCATCTTCTAACCTGATATATGATCATAATTATAAATAACTGATTTGATAGCAGTATAGTAGACTATTGTAACAATACTGGTAAGCAGTACAGTATTACATTGTTTGAAAAGACGATAATCTGCCAACAGTAAGTTGTTTGCCGTTTCTGAATAATCTGAATGATGGACATGTTATGTGCATGAACGCTCCTCATCTTAATCAGCATAAAATGTAGTACAAAAGCTAATACATCAACTCAAATTCAACAATCCAAAACAAATATTGAGAAATTATTCCAAGAATTTCAATCTTTGTCGCAACGTTGCTATTCTCAGTCTCGGTCTGCAGTCTGATGTGAACTCATCTGCGGTCGTTTTTACATAGCTTATATTTCACACAAAATTACGTGAAAACTACGGTTGCAAACTTCACATATTCAGTGTGTTCTACGAAAATATAACGTGCATTTTTTTACAGTTTTTGTTCCATCCGAGAAAGAAACTAGTACCAAAAATTTTGAGCAATTTTTGAGAAAATTGGTTGAAAATTTGGTTATTAATTGCATAATTCGCCATCTCGTTTGTTGCACTTACCAAGTTCCTCTTCTGTCGTAGATACTCGATTTACTGATACTTCTTCAAGCTCCTTGTCAGCTGTTATCAAAGACGCATCTGGCATCGAAGCTAAAAAGTGTATTCTCCGGTTAAATTTTGTTTTATGGTTCACTAGATTATTACAGTGGATTTATGGCTGTGGAAGTAAAAATGTAATGGAATATCTACTACTCTTATGGGACTCAAGAGATAGGAAAAATAATAAATATATGAATTAATGTTCAAATAAGGAATATAATTTGATGTAAACATTATTTTGTTGGATTAATATGAACATTGTAATTTTGAAAGGGTCGTAAGTCAAACTTTAAAAGATGTTTTATATCTAATTGATTGAGCAAGGAACTAGTAAACCATAAAGTTTGCACCAAGGACATTATTTGACGATTTTGCTCCTCAGGGGACTTCTAGAGCACTGTGGTTTTGGAAGTCTCCGTCTGGGCAAAAACATCTACTTATCGCCCTGAATTCATAAATACCATTTCACACATTGACATTGTTCATGTCTGGGATAATAATCTATTGAAACGTACCTTCTACTGTAAATATTAGATACAACAGGCAGTTGAATGTTGTAACAGAAATTCAACTTTGAAAGAATGCAAGGGAAGCATTTTTGGTGGAATATACGCTCATTTTTGTTAGATATACTACTATATATCAATCAAAGACCAAATTATAATTAAACATTCAAGAAATTGTGATTAAATTAATCAATACGATCACGATTCAATAAAAAACTTCATTCATAAAGACAAGAAAAAATTATCTGTTTCAATTAATTAATTATTGGTAATAGGTGGAGGGAACCAAGGCTAAAGGCTAAATTGTTATCAGGTTTACGTGATCACCATTCGTATTTCCAGACCTGTGTGCCTCGTAAACTTTGTTTCAAACACCATGTATCACCACCACGGATTACCAAATTTCTTCCCTTTCTCTGTCTGCCCGAATGTTTTGGAAACTGGGTATGAATGTGACCGCCTGTACGCCGGGGTAGTAGCGTACGTGGGTGTACGGGTCGCTGCGTGAGCGCTGGCCTGTCTCCTCCAAACCTCCCTACCTGAGACAAGGCTCAGACGCCGCCTCGGGCTTACGATCTTCGCCGGCAGGAGACTGTTCTCTGGCGCAAAGGGCTTACGCGCTACGGCAGGGTTAAGGCCCATTCACAATGCAAACGTAAACATTAGCATAAGTGATAGACTGAAGTATTCACGGTCTAACAAAACGTCTAACATAACTTGAATCTCCGTAGAACCTCATGTGAAATTTGTTACGAGTTTGCCTGCTTCACAGGGGCTAGTCTAAATTTTCGCCCTATTCTTATTCCTTTCCGTTTTTGCCGCTGAGTGGTGACGCAGGAGCGCGCCGTAGGAAGCGCGTATGCGGAGAAGCTACCTGGCGGTCCTCTTGACAACGGACCCCGACGAGACGTGACGTGACACACTAGTGATGGGGGTTTCTCCTAGTAAGCGCTCTAAATTAACGGAGGATTACTCCAAGCGCAAAGCGCTCAACGCCCCTCGGAGGGCTGGGAGACACGTCGCTGAGAACTTTTTTAAATTAAAAAAGCCTGAGCAAAATAAGAGTTTGTATTGGTTGTGAGACATAGTTTACTATTGGTTGGATGCGAGAATCGATTTCGAGGTATCGACTATGTCCATGGCCCATATGGCGTTAGTTCGTCTATCCACTTCACTATTTCGATTCTCGATTTTCAGTTACCGTACTGTGATTGGTCCATTTCATATGTCTCGCTAAAGCATAAGCACAGAAGCTCGCAGCTTTTAAGTTAACGTCTTATGCTTAAGCGAACGCATTGCGAATGAGTCCGCTTATGGATGTAGACCTAACGTTTATGTTAAGCCATGCTTATGTTTATGTTTGCAATGCGAATGGGTCTTTACGGAGTGGAGGTTAAGGATAAGGTTGTCAAAGGCGTAGAAAGGCAGAGGAATTAACTAAGGACTGGGAGAGTCAGCTGATAAATCGAAAGTTTAAAATGAGTTAAAAGGTCTTTAAATGTTAATGGCGCCCACACTCTGATGCAATAGACTATGTCAGACGTGAAAAGTCGCCCGCGTAAATGTGTTTATTCTGTAGTGACAATAATCACTGACGCAGGAGAATGTAGTACATGTGATGGCAAGGTTGTGAAGACTGCAGCATTGAGATGATGAGTTGTAATCAAGTTTTCCGACTGGGAAGTACAGTGAGTACTGAGTTGATGAATGAATAAAGTGACTGTACGTTCTGAAAATATTCGGAACCAATTTATCAGTTCACTTACTGAGCTAATGTTTTCCCTTAATCCAATGGCAGATAAGCAAGGGAGAGAATCTCCCGCTTTAGCCAATCCGGTATATTTCCGTTTCTCTTTCAATCAGCTCGGTCAGGGATTGGATTGAAATGAAACTCGTAATGCCCGCCCCATCCACACGTAACTTATTAAAATCTTTAATTTTCTTTGGGGAAATTGGGATTCAAAACCGCAGACCTTTTAGCCTCGGTCCCCTCTCTCTACAGGTTATTACATTGACTTCTAAATTTTAAAACGTAATTGCATGAATATTTTACCAGAAGTTGGGCTGTTGAAACCATTGTATATGATAAATAACTCAATTCGCTGTAGTATAATTACAACTTGGACGGGTCTCTTCAGATTCCTTACCTATGCTTTCTGTTTCATCTGGAATGTCGCCATAGGTAGGTGATCCAGGCTGGTCTTGCAATGAAGAACCTCAATAGAAATAAAAAATAACAGTAATATTTTCAACAAAATTTACAAAATGTAATGTCTATTTCATACTTTAGGGAAGCGCTCTGATATCTTCTAAACATATGGCAACATCATTTTGAAAATCCATTCACACCATTGCATACCTATGTTTATTAATTTAATTCACTGTAGTATACTTACGAATTGGAAGGGCATCTCCAGGTTCCTTTCTTATGCCTTCTGTATCATCCACAATGTCGCCAGAGCTAGGTGACCCGGGCTGTTCATGCAATGAAGAACCTGAATAGAAACAAAAAAATAACCATTAATATTTTCCAACAAAATTTACGACTTGTAATGTTAATTTCATAAGTCAGGGAAGGTATGTGATATCTTTTAAATATAAGGCAGCAAAGGTTTGAAAATCCATTCATATTATTTAATTCCCTTCACAGTAAGAATAAATGTGCATTATTAGACATACAAGTACTTGTATATTGCCATTGCTGCAGAATCATGTACTGATGGCGGCTACTAACTCACAAAGAGTACTTGCTCACAAGCTCTCAGAAAATAGAAAATACATAACCACCACAACGATCCTGTTCAACTCTGGACAGCAGTATCTCTCTAATAAAAAAAACTCTTTTGCAAATAACAAAATCTTATGTCATCAACATGTATCTGTTACCGAATCGATTTATCCATAATATAACACAATCAAATAATACCCAGCCACCAGATCGATACCCAGAGAAGGGAATTCGTACATTGGGGACCGACAACCCATCCCCGTCCAGTTGAAGAGGACGCCATTTTCGAAGAATATTTCAAAACCATTATTTTTAAAACACAACCCCCATGTCCAGTTTTCAGACTAGCATATTTCTTTCGAGATATGGTTTGATTAAAATGTGTTTTCATTCCATTGAACCATTCGCTGATTGAATGAAGTCTGGTAATCTTGCCCCCTTTTATACACTTCCTTTTTCTCTGCTAATATTCTATAACGCTGAACATAAAATTTGGACACTCTTCTAGTTCTTGCTTTGTATTCCGTTTTGATATAGAAGTATATATGCAAGTAAAAACTGGACAACAGCGCGGCGGCGGCCTTCTTAATATGCTTACCTGGTAACAGTCCTTTACCTTACCTGGGTTGGTTTGGGTTCACATGTTCATGTAGAATTGAAGTAAGTTTAGCCATAAAAGGTGAGGGAACTATTTGGTTCCAAATTTACATACGGCCAGGAGTCGACGCCTATCAAGCACGTACCGACATCGTAGTTGTGGGGGTAGCTTTTACGTCCGTGCTATCCAAATCAACTGTCCAATGTCTATCACTTATGTTTATAATTAAAATCAATATTAAAATTCCACTTCAGTGTTTTACTGTGTTCTGCAGGTTACTGTTGCTCTGGCATGCTACCTCCCTTGCTTTAGAGTTGCGGTGTCAAATTGCGGAAATCGCGGAAGGTAAGTCAGTTTCATTGGATCGACAAAATCCACGCGCAAATGTGGTTTATTACATTCGCGCCCTCTATTCCTTTTATGAATCTTTATTGATATGAACATAAATTTAAAAAGATTCCAATATTAAAAAAGTGTTTTATATTATTTTAAATACTTTTAATTACTTTCAGATAATTATATTTAATTCCAAAACTTTGTCTATTTTTATTCAATGCAATAAAATTAATATAAAATTCAAAACTTCTTCATAATTAAATATTACGATATTAATAATTACTTCTGGTACACCTTTCAGAACTCTATATTATTCATTTATGCATATTAAAAAAACTGTGGGCATTTGTAATTCTGATGAATTTGCACTGACATTTTTTAAAAGGGCCTAGGTTTTCATTTTGTGATGATAAAGCAATTGTGATTGTGATTTTTGATCACTTATCTCTCGATGGGTTTTCTACCGCTAGCTTCTATTGACACTGCAATGGCATTGTAGTATCCTGGAAACTCGTATTTTCATACCTGTTGCATCATCATATTTAACATTGCCATTTATCGAGAGCAAAACTGTCGTAATTTACGAATCACTGTTTGTTTTTTATAAATTATTTTGTACATTTACGGGTTGTGAGCCCTTCATAATCATTCAGAGCTAGGGTTTATTATTCGCGTCATATCCTCTAGGGAAGTTGGTATAGCAATACTTAAAAATACCTCCTTTCCCCTTGGTTATCTGGCTTTTTTCTTTCCTTAGCTTGAATTTAAAAATAGAATTGCTAGGTCAAATAGATGGTATTGTGGTCTACAAAATTAGCTTAAACCAAAATTATTAAAGGTTCTTAATAGTTAAGCTGCACAAATCTTTAATTAGGTCAATACTCTTGAACGTGTATAAATAATTATTAATATTATTTCATAATTTATGTCTAAACCAAAAAAGATGAAGAGGTTCTGAAACTGCTTGAAGTGAGAAGTTGGAGAAGAATAACTTACCAATAGAAAGAATCTCTGGAGTTTCCGTGTCTAAACTTTGTGGTTCATACGGCAGGTCGACGGGAGGATATGATGGTAGTCCATCGTAAGCAGTTCGTCCATCGTATGACGGCCCTAATTACACAAATAAACATTTATAAAAATAACAAGTGGTTACTCATCGCAGAAAAATATATTTTCCGTCTCATTAAGTGTTTAAAACATAAAAACTCTATTAAATCGTATTATTGACATACCACCAGAGCCATCCCTAGATTTCTAACTGCTTGGAACGGATTTGGAACATCTCTCTTTTAACCGTGCATTGGCACCGACTTCCATAATATTTAGATATCAAAACCTTCTTTTCAAACATGTTGATACCTTTTTCCTTTGGCTTTGAAACTTCTCGATTTATTTTAATTAATTATATCAATTGAACTTAAGAAAACAAAGATCATCAAGTAAAAATGGTAGTTACATGACGATTGAAGCTTATTGCGAATACTTCTCTTGCCTTATTCTTCGCAGGCCGCTGACATCGTCCTTCGCCTATCGCAGGCTGCGCCCTTACCTGCAGGAGGAACACTAGCAGTCCCGCCCCCGTCAGGACCTCCGAATGGCCCCGAAACGCCGGACTCCGGCTGCGGGCCTAGTAGCACATCAATTACAATCTGGTAGGTGAAAATGCATTAAGACAATGAACCCAGTATGATGATTTACTTGAAAAATATCTTCATCCTTTTATTTACTAAAGCTTGGAAATGTCTTTAATTCTAGTACTCAATAGTTTACTCAATTTAGCTCTCGGCGTAGATCACTGCGAATTCCCTCCTCTCTCCTCTCTAAGAGGGGGAAGATGTACTGGCATGGCTTCTATTCGCGCCTCTCCCTGCCCCACGTTCAAAATCGTAAACCCTCAGCTAAATACGCATTACTCAAGGCCATGCAAGGGTATCGGAAAATCAGAGTACTCTGCGTTGTGTCGCATTGTGCGTTGAATGTGTCAGCAAGCAGTCAGAGTTCAGCCATTAGGTAGTGAGGTGGTGTGTAGTTTTATGAGTTTCACAACCAGTTAAACAATGCGTAAGCCATAACACATTCTTTTACATTAGACTTACATTAGACATTAAAAAGTCAAACTTATGGAAGCAAGAGAAACTCCGAAGCTGTCAATGAAGAATGTTTAATATTCATTTATTGATGATTTCTTCTATAAATACTATTATAATATAATGGTATCTAAATCTATGTATATAAATCTATTTTAATTATCATAATAAAATCATGTAATTTTAATTTAATTATTTCTTTACTTACTTTAATTTACTAGATTCAGAAAGGATATACCATATCATATTAAGTGTCGTTAAATGCACTGCATAAAACGGAAACCTTCATAAACCAGATCTTTTTTCTGTCGCGATCGATTGCGGATTAGACAGATTTTACTGTATTAAATTTGATCAGTGAGTCGTCGCTCCAACTGGGAATCATACCCGGATGTCTTGGTAGAAACCAAGACAGATCTGTTTCTTGGTGGAAACCACCAACTGGGCATGGTTTCCAGAGGAAGTGATAATTCACTGATCAAATTTAATACAGTAAAATCTGTCTTAGCCGGAATTAATAATTAAAACTTTTATATGCATAAGATCATAATAGATGAATTTACTACGTTGGATATATTGCTGAGGAAATTGCCATTCTAAAATGATGGTGTAAGAACATCATTTTCTCTTACCATAATTTCCGAGATGACAAATTCCTTTCGGTTCATGATGGGAGTCAGATTACTTATTCTCCCAGTTAGTTTGACAATTCTTTGAGCGAAATTAATTATTGATATTATTATTATTATTATTATTATTATTATTTACGTACGTGTATCAGGGATTTCTGGTACTTCAGATCCGCAGCACGCCATTTTAGGTTGTGGTTCATGTGGAAGCACTTCCTTAGATGTACCTACACATTTCAACGCATAAACAGTTCAGTGTTACCTTCAAAGTTCCAAATATTTTACTACGTGAAATTCACTATTAAAATAATATTTCAAAATTATGGTATTACTCAATGATTCATTACGATCTTTTTGTGACCGCATAAATATAAGTTTAATAAACTCCCACTTACTTGGAGTCTTACTTGGACGGGGTTCTAACGAAGTAACAGTCCCGTCGGTGAGTTCCTGTTCAGGTGTTGGGTCATCAAACTCTTTCTTGCATGTTGGTTGGGAGCAGGTGAAACAATCACAATTTTCCGGTAACCCGTCCTCCGCTGTGGGTGTTTGTGTTTCGTGGTGAGGGCCGTGCTCCGTGCTCCGTTGCTGCTCCATCTGTGCTGTCGAATCGCGTTCAGGTGTGTCTCTCGCAGCATCCGCCTGGTCGCGCGCAAAACTGGTCGTTGAGCTGGTCCCCGCTGTGGGGGCGTGGCTCTCCGCGGTCTGCTTGCCGCCGGGCGCCGGTTTCGAGGAACCCAGCTGCGAGGCGACCAGGATCTCCTTGGCGGCCATCCGCTCGGCCGCCATGTTGGACGCGTCCATGAGCACGTGGGCCGCCTGGCTGGCGGCGGCTTTCTGCGTCGTGCTGAGCGAGTCGTCCCCCGACGCTCGGCTCTTGGCTCGCTCCGACGCGCTCAGCAGCTCTTTGGATGCGTGCGCCAGCGCTTCCAGGTACAAGGGGTTTTCCCATGTTTTCGTCGGCTTCTTCTGAGCGGGCTTCGGTGGCGCCGAGGGGGCGTAGGCCGGCCTCGCCAGCGGATACATTTCGGGTACGTCGGACGAATCTCCCGACGACGTCACGGAATTCGACAGGCGCGACGTGTGTGAACTTGCTAGTAGCGACTTTTCATCGGAATCTTGAATAGGCGTCCCCGACGAGGAAACTGTGGGCATTTCTTGACTGGAGGTACCGGCCACTGTGTGTGGGCGTGATTGGTCGTCGCCTAGGTCGTGTGCGGGGAGCGTATCTCTTAACGAAAATTTTTCTGAAGGGGTCACTCCTTTAACGCTAGTCGCCACTTCATATTTTGACGTGGTCGGTGCCTGTTTATCAACATCATCATCAGGCAATATTGTACCTGTCTCTGTAGCTGGCCCTTTTAAATTTTGCCTATTATGTAACTTCTGTTGTTGGTCTTCTTGTTGTGCCGCAACGACTGCCTTTCCTGTCTCGTGCCTAAGGTCTGAAGCGTCTGAAAGTGGCGTTTCGATGGTATGTGAAGGATATGAGGGGAATTGAGATTCCGATTTTTCTTCACAAACAACCGATGATTCCTTTGAAGATCCTGTAATTCTATCCAAATTCTGCTCCATAGACTCTTCGTGATCACCAGCAATTATTGAATCACGAGAAATAGTTATCATATCATAGGGTGACTGCATTTTTTGTGGGGAATGCGGTTCCTTACTCTGAACATTCTCATTGTCATATGAATCACTCGCATCTCGCTTAAATAGTCCACTCTCAGAATGGTCACGCATACTTTCCGCCGGGCGTTTATAAGGTATTCCTTCTATGGTAGACGATGAATATTCTGTTGGCAGCTGGGTATCTGGTAGGGACGTTTTAGTCGACGGTTTTACAGACTCTGCAGTATGCAATTCACCGTAGTAATCATGCAATTGTCCACCATCCTGCTCGCTCAGTTGCAATGGATGTTCAGTTTTATGTGTTGTCTCTGCGGAAACTTGTGTGAAATCCTCTGAATATGAGGCTGCCTTCGGTGACGTTGTAGTCGATGGACGCATCATCGATGAATTTGGCTCTCTGTGTTCCACAGGAACATCTACGTTCACTCTATCCAATAGACCTGTGTCAGAGATATGCTCTAGTTTACGTGTTTTCCATGCAAATACATCGCTTGTTGAATGCTGTGACATTAAATTTCGTACATCATTTTGTGAGGAGGTCTGTTCCTTAAGTTTCGCCAGTAAGCGCCCTATACTTTGTGAATTTAAGGTCGAGAAATCTTGGGCAGTCGGTGACGCAGGGTCGCCAAGTGACATTGTGTTCTGTGAAAAATTCCCTTCTCTATCCGAAGCAGATGGTTCTATCATTGTCGGTATTTCACCGTCACTTTTTGGTTCTCTATTACTGTCGTATTTTTCTTTATTATTCAGTAATCTTGAGGATTCCGTTCGCACAGCAGATGAAAATCCTGGAGTTATCATTGTATTCTGTGGAAATGGTGTCGTATCTTCTGTAGGTGAATATGACTTTGTTGAGGATGTATATGATTCTATTTTTGCAATTCCATCGGGAGTCATTTGATATTTTCGGGAATGATCTAGGAACGGTGTCGCACTGGATAATTCATTCTCTGCCGTCGATGTAGTCTCTAAAGGTCTTATTGTCTTGTGCGGAAATTGATCTTCACGGCCTGCTGCAGACGAAGGTAATGGATTATTTTCTCCGAAAATCTGTGCTTCATCATTAGCCAATGATTGACCAGGACTCGAAGTAGACACTGACCCAGAGATCTTCTTTAACTCGGGGAAATGATATCGAGGGAATCCTCCATATCTCCTTGGTATCTCTGGAAGGGGCTCATTCGTAGCGAAATGTGGCAATTCCATCAATGACTGTAAATCTCCTTCGTATTCTTTTACTGATTCTCTTGCACCTGCAAAACGTTTCTGCCCATACTTAATTAATGACACTGTACTAGCATCCGTCAGTGGATTCCGTGGATCTGGAACTGTCTCCTGTGAGAGCGGATCCTTCACATGAGTCAACGATGACCCACTCTTAATAGTATTTAGCTGCTGATCATCAGAATCTAAATCCTCTTCTTGTTCCATGGCCACCCCTGCCATCGGATATTTAATGTCCGCCATTGATGAGTACTTTCGGGAGGTCATTCTGTCGTGGGAGGACGATGCATCCGTTTCCGTGACTGTGGTAAACGACAAACGTTCGTCAGCCATTCGCTCACCTTCCGATGTGAATAACTGTGTTCGATCGTGCCTATCAACTCCATAATCTAAGTTTGTTTGTTCAGAAGGAGTCACAACTTGTTCATGTACGTCAACAGATTGCTCTTTTACCGGACATTTCCCACATTGTGAAGTTTTGGATGAAACGTTCGCAATCGTGCCCGAGGGTGGTGTGGACATCTCTGTTTTTGTCTGCGTGGGAGGACGATCGTGGGACAATTTACGGACCGTCAACGGGCCTTCCAATCCCATCGGTTCATTCTTTGGTTGCGTAAACACTTGAGGTGATAACGATTCTTTACGTGCCTTCACTGAAGGTGAATGTGCGTCTGTTTCCTTCTCGTCATCAGACGTATATAATGCGTTGTCCGTACGCGGTTTCGGTTGCCTTGAATCAGACGCCTGAGCATCTGGGAGCAATGGATGGACCTCTGTCAGACTCGGCTTGTTTGCTGATCGTTCACAATGTTCCCATGAATGAGTTTGTGAAGCCAAACTTTCTACATCGCCTTCAGTGGCTCTTAGCTCTTCCATGTCTGACGAAGTTGACTGAAGGACTGGCTTCACGTCACTACTACTTTGGTCTTCAGAGGACGGTGAGCTCATCTGAGATTCCGTTCTTTTGATAGAAGCCGCTTCTTTTTCTTCAACACCCTTCATGCCCTTCGAGTTTGAAAGTCTATCATCCTGAGGCAGTTCTTGAGAACTCACTTTAATTTGAGCGTCCGTTAGTGATGGGAAAGAGCTAATTTTGGGCTTTTCACGTGCCACTGCTAATGGGGCTTCTGATGACACATCAGGCGGCACTGTTTGTGGCATTGACAATGTTAATGGTTGTCCTAACGGTTTTGCACCCTGGATTTTAGATGCTTCGACTTCGCTTCTTAAGGGATATTCCTGCGTTGCTCGCTTCGCCTGTACCTTTGCTCTTTCCACAGCAGCCGTCAGAGAATCGCCGGGCGCCCTGTTTCCCAGCGCTGATCCCTGGAAATACCCTGTTCCTCTGTTCCATGGAGATTCACCGGAGGGCGCCAGAGACGCCCTCCATGGTGCGGTCTGGTCCCGTTTCTGTGATGCTCCTTTCAAAGCTGCGATTTTGTCGTCCAGCGAATTGCGATCCCAGGGTACATTGTAGTCAGGAAGCTGGTACCGCCGCGAAATTCTCATTGCCTTGTCCATTGCACCATCAAGAGAGCGCCGGGCTAAAGGCAAATCTTCCTGAAAGAAAAAATAGACTTCTTAGATAACGTTAACTCGAATACGTATTTCATTCTTACAAGAAATGTAAAGAAAACTAGTGGTGCAAAAACAACACGTACTTTCTCGCTTTTAGTACTGTTTATACTATTAATATATCTAATACAATTTTTAAAATAAATTACCAAAATAAATTAAAAAATTTAACTATTCCTTTTCTTTACATGAAGCCCATGAGACATATTAAAAATAAAAAAAATAGCTCCAACGTTTTTGATTAAATTTTGTTGTTCGGTAGCATGGACATTTATGGGAATAGTGCAGATCTCATTTTCGTTAAAAACCTTAATTTTTCGAAAGTTGCAAAAATTTAAAACTAGTTACTACGTTCTACTTTTAATTTCTATCCATCCATATGTGCATTTTTTTATATCCATAACATCAAAGATAAGATTTCTAGGAGTGAGGATCTTTCCATTGCTCCCCTTCCACCGAGGGAAGCGTAATAACTACCGCTCGATTTGAAAGAAGTGCGCTCCATCCGATCATCTAAGACCCGTGCGAACGTCTGCCTTCGGGCTAACTAGGTCTTGTTATTTTGGTTACGAGGAGATTTTACAATTTTTTTTAATTTACAATTTTTCAACATTTAAGAATTAATTACAGGAAGTACATTTGTACTCAAAATAGTGTAAGTATATAATAATTTTGTATTATATTGTTTTATAGTAACATTTATTGCCAATTGCAGTAATTAGTAATTGTCATTCAAATTTTTGAACAATATCTATGAACTATATCTACTCTACAATATCTGTAATGTATTGTAACCATATGTATAACTATTTTAAAATATAAAATAATATAAAAATATGTCTAACACAAAGAAATGAAATTTCCTTTAAAACCGACTGATTTTTTCAAACAAATCAGACAATATGCCACTAGTGGGCGAATGTATAAAACCTGCAAAAGAAAACAGTCATTTAACTGACATGAATGAACATAAACTAAAAGTATTTTAAGTACGTCATTTTTTAAATGCATATACTTTATGTATTTAAATACAACTCAAAAATATGCGAACAAAAACATTGCATTCAGATTTTCAAATATAAAATGTATTTAAAATGCATATTTTAAATACAAGTATTTAAATACTACTGAACCCTTTTCATTACAAATCATTCAATATTTGGTGCGAAAATGAAATATTTTGAAGCAAATACCAACACAAATTTGACAATTATGAGAGGTTAACAACGTCCAAAAAATCTAAGTTTTAAATTGTCTAAAGAAACGAATTTGTAAAGAAAAATTCTAAAAGAGGCCTAGTTAATAATCAATTTTCTACAAAAACGTTTTTTCAACATCGTAAATGTATATAAAAATGTTATTTCTGACAACAAAATTTAAAAGTTCATTTGTATAAATTATTTTGAGATTTTACCTAATCTACAAATGACTCTTTTCTATGAAATTCTAGCGGAGCATAACAATGCTCAGGCAATTTTCTCCTTTTGTCTTCCGGTCCTAAAGGTGACGTCATGACGTCCCGTGCTGGGGAATGATTTAAGACAGTGCTCAGATAATGACGTGTACTGTCAGATTCGTTAACAGCAGGGTTGCAATGGAAAGAGAATGAGAGAAACAAGCCCGACATAGAATGAGAAAGAATTGGAAACAAAATATATAGAAATTATTTACAGAAGAAAGAAGGCTCAATAGCTAGAAGGTCGAATTCAACCACCGGGAGAGATTGCGTCTGGTGATCAATTGATATCACTGCACTTCCTCTGCCTAGGTTCGAGTCTGAAATGACGCATGTGGGTAGAGCTCACTACGAGAAATTCAATGGAGCCAACCAGACTTCAATTCGACTATTAGTGTCAAAGATACGCGTGAAGCAAAGTTGTGCCTAAATTCAGAAATTTAGTAAAAAATATAGAAAAAATTAAACTCATCGATTCTTTCATAAATCACGTATGTGGGCAAAGCTCACTACGGGAAATTCAATGGAGACAACAAGACCTCTATCCGACTATTACTTTAGAAGAATCGCGAGAACCAAAGTTGTGTCGAAATTCGGAAATTTAGTGAGAAAATACAAAGAAAATTAAAATCATCGATGCTCTCAGAAATCACGTATGTGGGTACAACTCACTACGTGAAATTCAATGGAGCACACCAGACTTCAATCCGACTATTAGTTAAGGAGATACGCGTTAAACGAAACTCTGCCGAAATTCGGAAATTTAGTGAAAAAATAGGTAAAAAATTAAAATCATAGATTGTCTCTGAAATCATGTATGTGGGTACAACTCACTACGTGAAATTCAATGGAGCAAACCAGACTTCAATCCGAATATTAGTTAAGGAGATTCGCGTGAAACGAAACTGTGCTGAAATTCGGAAATTTAGTGTATAAATAGGAAAGAAATTAAAATCATAATTTGCCTCTGAAAGCACGTATGTGGGTAAAGCTTACTACGGGAAATTCAATAGAGGAAACCAGACTTCAATCGGACAATTAGTGTCAAATATACGCGTCAAACAAACTTGTGCCAAAAATCAGAAATTTACTGAAAAAATAGAAAAAAAATCCATCCATTCACTCTTAAATCACGTGTGAGGTTTAAGCTCACTACGGGAAACTCAATGGGGCAAACAAGACCTCCACCTCACTATTATTTTCGGCATCTTCTTTCTGAAATCACGTATGTAAGTACACTCTAGACGTGAAATTACATGGTGCAAAGAGGACGTCAATACGACTATTAGTTTCGAAATTATACGCTTGAAATCAAACGAAGCCCAAATCCCGAAATTGGGACAAAAATGGGGAAAAACCTAATTTCGTAGTATCTATCTGAAATCACGTATATAAGTAGAACTCTCGACGAGAAATTCCATGGTACAAAAAACACATCAATACGACTGTTAGTTTCGAAATTATACGCTTGAAATCACTCGAAGCCCAAATCCCGAAATTGGGACAAAAATGGGAAAAAACCTAATTTTGTAGTATCTATCTGAAATCACGTATATAAGTACAACTCTCGACGAGACATTCGATGGTGCAAAGAAGACGTCATTACGAATATTTGTTTCAAAATTATACGCTTGAAATCAAATGAAGCACAAATCCCGAAACTAGGGTAAAAAATGGGAAAAAACTAATTTCATAGTACCTATCTGAAATCACGTATATAAGTACAACACTCGATGAGAAATTCAATGGTAAAAGCAGAAGTCAATACGACTATTAGTTTCGAAATTATACGCTTGAAATAAACGAAGCCCAAATCCCGACATTGGAACAAAAATGGGAAAACCTAATTTCGTAGTATCTATCTGAAATCACGTATATAAGTACAACTCTCGACGAGAAATTCAAAGGTGCAAAGAAGACGTCAATACCACTATTAGTTTCGAAATAAGACGCTTGAAATCAAACGAAGCCCTAATCCCGAATTTGGGACATAAATGGGAAAAAAACCTAATTTCTTAGTATCTATCTGAAATTACGTATATAAGTACAACTCTCGATGAGAATGTCAA
>BOPP01000178.1:504-17393 GCA_017312745.1 Gryllus bimaculatus | reverse complement strand
AATACCTTACAATCTCGTCAGCGGACTACAGCGCTGTAGCTTGATTAGTTTAGGAGATAGAGCCTATTGAACTTGACTAAAACTTACGCCATAAATGTCAATTTCGTCCAAATAGCAATGTAGAAAATTGCAATTTCACAGCAGGATGTTTTTAACTGAATATCTTTATTAAGACTAAACAATAAAGACCGGAGTACATAGAGCGCTACGTGTGCAAATTTAGACGGCTGTAGTTTGGAATAGTTCAAGGAGATAGAGCTACTTTGAATCACGATTAAATTTTTTGAGCAGTTAGAATTCGAAAATCGCAGGGTCTTAATTCATTGTTCCTAAAGGCGACATCTTCTCTCTGTATTGAGAAATGATTGCCTTTTTTTGTATAACTACATGAATTTAGAAGCACGTCCGTTTTTTACCTTATCATAACGGACCAAGCGCGCAACTTTCTTTTTCTTATCGCTGTCTCCCTCTTTATCTTTAACTTACACTACTGCACTACAACTAATCACACATATCCAGGAGCCCATTTGGGGCTTAGAGCTTGGTACTGCGAGGCTGTGCCTCGCTGGGGGGGGGGGAGGGAGATATTTTGGCGGGGAAAGCTAAATACGCGAAACCTCACCGGCGAGTACATAGTGCATTAACTTACGGCTTGCTAACGACCATAGTAGGACGCGATTGGAAACCCCAATCATTCATCTAGTTCCCACTTTCAGTGGCGGGTTGTTTCCAAGGGCGGGAGCTCCTAGGCCGATTAGATTGAAGTTGTTGATTGACTTGCGCTTCTCAAACTGTTGCTTCATACCCAATACGGAGTGGTATGGTTTGCTTTTTTAATTGCGTATTTATTTGAAGCGCTGTGGGTCGTCGTGTCCCGGCACTCGTGCTCAGTGGCACGCACGTGACAACTTCGCTCCTTTTCTCACTTGCAAACCGCCCATCACCAACATTCTTCGGATCGGACTGCAGTTTCCCCCCCACGGCGAGCACGTGGCGTCGCAGCCACCCGCCAGGGACGCACGTGGACGGTGAGGCGCCGGGCAGGCCGCCGGGCAGGAGGCCCACGCGGCAGCTCCGCGCGAGGCGGTCGCGCGCCTGGAGCCACTCTGGGCCCGGCCCGCCCCCGTCGCCAGCCACCGCCACCGCCACCGCTCCTGCGCGCAACAAGGAATGAATCATGCTATCATTTTCAAGAGCTCCAGTTGCATTAAGGGGCAAATAAGCCCATTTAGGGCTAAATGACGGACGCGCTATACAAGTTTAGGCTCAGTTTACGACGAGGGGCAAGTGCTATGTGTTTTCGCTCGTACGGCATTCACTTACTTTTCGTATTAAAAGAATATATCATATAAATATGAAATCTTCGGTCCAAACCTGTTTTTTAACGAGTAGGAATACAACGTTTATGGGTAACAATATTTAATGTAATGGTAAGATTTCGTACTGTTAAGGGTTTTATTTTGTAGAATCGGTAGTTACTTTTCTGGCTAGATACATTAAAGTAAGTACACAGCCTTATTTCCGACTGGTAATTTGGGGCAGTAAGCAATCTCTTTGATTACATCAGAACGTGTACCTGCCAACAACGGTGGTGATGAATTTACCGATTCATGGACAAGTGTGACTTTTGCTAACTTGTTTCATGAGATTTATTATGCAGTGTCATCTGCTGCTTCCTCCTCCTACATGCCCTCATACTCGTTTGCATGCGTGTGCAACTGTCAAGTCGCTACTTTCAGCTCGCATTCCGTCGATCCCAACTATTGGCTCCCTACAAGCCTAATGCCAAAGTTGCTAGATTGCATCGTTTAATGTCGCACCACCCGCACGGGGTCTATCGCACCTCGAGTTGTGTGAGGCTGGCGGCGGCGGCCGGCCGGGCCGCGCCCACGCGAGCTGAAAGAGCGGGACGGGCACGCCAGGAGCGGGGCCCGGAGAGCAGCGCGGGGTGGGCGGGCGGCGCCGTCGCGGGGCGGCGGCGGGGGCCCGGGCCCCGTGCCCTGCACCAGGATGGCGTCGCGAGCGGCCGCCGCGCGCGCCACGTCGCCTGCAGCCCGCCGCAGCGCCTCGCCGCCGTCGGCCAGCCGGCGCACTGGCATCTGCAGGTTCAGTGCACGACGCGTGTAGTGGATGTGTTTATTTCTTCCCTTACTCAATAGAGAGAAAATTATGTAATGATGCGCGAATAGATGAAGAATTTTTGGCAGAAAAACTCTTATTAGAGGGCCCTGATAACGAAAAACTGGATAATTCTCTTTGGTTAATTTAGAAAAATATTCTTTGCCACATGGTGTAGCCAGAGTCTATTTTTATGGGTTCTTGGTACTGAAAAATCAAATGACAGCAAAACGTCTGTTCGTCCGTCTTTCCTCTGTGAACAACGATAGTGGCTGAACAGTTAAGCCGATTTTCTTAAAAATTGACATTTCCCAATCGATTTGGCTGATGTGGCTGTCCGTTGAATTTGAATTTGAAATTGAAATTTAATTTTTGTGGGGTACTTTACATCAAGCCCCAGGGACATTTTCAAAATTAATCATCCATCGTTTTGATGGAGCCATTTTTTCTGGGATGTATGAAGGACTTTAGGAGAATGGTACAGGTTTCATGTTGGTTAAAAACCCTAATTTTTCGAAAATTGCAAAAGTTCAAAATTTTTTCGCAGTCTTCCTACAACTAAAGTATTAAAGATATTCATTTTTATCCTTAAATGAATATTCTCTCTAAAGAGAGAGTTTGGAATAAGCACGTGCCGTTTAAGCGCCGCTAGTTGTTTTATCGCGGGGGGGGGGGCGGTTACCGTGCTCCGCTGGCTGGTGAGATCCGGAACTGACCTATTTCGGCCTGCGGAGATTTTCAGCGGCACGTGACACATTTGGTTGCTGAAAGTAGGGAGGGAGTGGATTACAGATTTATACTCGCCCCTGTTTCGGGAATGGTTAATCCTCTTGACTGGATGGATTTCTCCCTCCATTGGATATGGATTACTGTGAGAGATTATTTACCTTCCACGAACAACAGTCGAGAGATTACAATAGCAGCAAAATTTATATATTGCGCACGTTTTGAAAACCATGAAGGTATGAATGGTAGAAAAGTTTTATAAATTCATATCCATTTGGTATTTATAAATCGCGACCTTAAAATAAAAGGACTCTAATTGCAATTTTATAGAAAAATGAGACATCGTCATGGTTGGATATATCAAAAGTACTTAAATTGGCTGTATTATTCTGAGATGTCATTTTATTTTTTTCTTCACCTTGCAGACAGTGTAATAAGTTTTATCTGCTCATGTTCATACTTTTTAAAAATAAAATCTATCTGCAATAATGATGATGATGACGACAACAACAACGTGTTACCGAGAAATAACTACTGAAGTTACATAGTTTGTGACTTCCAAAGGAACGCAATGGTATATGACTGTGATATAGAGAAATATCTTGAAGATTCCGGGACAGAGTATTTTACCAGTAGGTCTTATCATCACTAGGAGAGGATTGTAATGAATTATCATTTTTTTCTTTTCACTTAACAACAGTGCCGTTTAGTAAAAAACTAATTTTATGAAAAAGCAAAATTACCAGTTTTTATCTTTTTTTGTATTTTTTGTCAAGTTTGGCTAATGAGTCTTTTTGTACCTTTTTACGTCATTTTTATTGCATTTTCGCTGATTTCATCGATTTTAATATATATTTAAATGATATTTTCTTCAAAAATTATTTACGAGGTGCAACAAATCTTAACTACAGAATTCCTGAGTAGCCTATTCGATTTCTTTGCTTATATATTGTAATGTCAGCCGTTGTGAGTACAATGTAATCTAATGTTGCTGTGACGCCTATCGGCACCATTGTCAGTTCTGCCGATTTCACTGTAAATAAAGGCAGACATTTTCTTTTAAGTATCTTGCACCAGTAATATGGCCAACGGCTTGAGTGTTTCACGTGAACTGGTTTTGATCAAATTCTGTACGTCATTTTTGTTTGTTTTAGGGCAATTTTACAGCGTTTCAAGAGCACTTTATTGATGCTTTTTAGCACTGTTTTAGGTGGTCCGTGCGTGGCGCTACTGACCACGAGGTACGTGTGCGAGGAGTCCACCCCCGGGCACGTGGCGCAGTGCGCGTGCGCACTGGCGGCCTCGGCGTCGGCGGCCGCGTCGCGCACGCAGCAGCGCGCGGGGTCGCACCGGCGCACGCCCGCCCCCGCAGCCAGGACGGGGCCGCCGTACGCGCTCTGAGCACGAGCCAAAACAGTGCGCTGGCAATTGGACTGTTCTGCTCTCAAGATACAAGAAGTCACACACTCTGATATATTCGCATCATTCCAAACAAACAATGGCAATTTCAGTAGCTGAAAAGTATTTAACTACAATAGATTGAATTTATATTTGAAAATAGACTGCAATAGGCAAATGTAAAAATGAATACCAGAATGTAAAAACTGAAAGAAAAAATTAATATTGTGTGCGTAACGCGCTGACAACGTGATCTCACAATGAAAATTTGGGTATGTAATATCGATCATATCACCTGACCCCCATGTAGGTCCGGTTTTTGGTACAATTTCCATGATCATTCTACCAAATGCTGGGATGGTCCCTAATTTTGCTTCTAGACATAAAAGTAACTGTGCACGTCTTCTAGAGTTCTCCGGGTGATATAGTTATTCAAATTATCTTTCCTGTTGTTCTATAGGCAGAGAGTCGATTCCTTCACGAAGGACACGATAAGGGATGAAAGCGAAAATCTAAGCTGCTTTTTCTTTGGAAATAGTTTGCTCGGTCACTTAGAATGAAGCGATTTTTTTAACCAAATTCTTGCCGAAAACGCTCATTTCCATCTGCATTCAGAATTAAACTTTTACTTGGGTAGGGTAGTGATCCCAGAATTTAAGAAAACATGCACAAAATACACGTCTCTCCATAGTATGTCAGATATAGTTTTTAACTGTTTTTGACGTTAAAAAATAAAGAAAAACACTGTTGCTCTTATTTTCCGCGTACAATTTGTCTGTTATTATTTGATATATCGTGACCGACATTTGGTGGTTTAAAAGGTACAATCATTTCTACATACTATCAATGTAGCAGTTTATTTTTTTTAATATGGTGAAAATTATTTTCATTCTCAACTATTCTTAATACGAATTCTCAAATGAAAAATCAGTTGGAATTTATTTTCATAAAATAAATTAAGTTTATAGAGATAAATAATTTATTTGAATAATGATCCTAGATTTTATTTACATATATAATTTTAATACAAAATTAGAACATTCAATAAATAAAAACTGATTACTGCAGTAAATATACATTTATAACTAATCGTCAATACATTTATTTTAAATTACATTTGAAGGAACTCCAAAAATTAA
Source organism: Gryllus bimaculatus (assembly GCA_017312745.1). Lineage (NCBI taxonomy): Eukaryota > Metazoa > Arthropoda > Insecta > Orthoptera > Gryllidae > Gryllus > Gryllus bimaculatus. Next base: position 12,012 of record BOPP01000178.1, on the reverse strand, counting down.
TTAAGATTAAAATAAAGTTTAAAAAATGAACTTGACCACAAAGGCATTGGTTGCATCATTCACTGCTATTATAAAATGCCTTCGGTCTACTGAAATTGATTATCTGGGCGCTCACTTTAAGGGGCAAGCATTGATTATCGAAAGACTAGAAACAGAAGAAAATACTTTTTTGGTGGTCAAGTACAGCAAGTTTGTGTAGTTTATTTGTGCCGAAATTGAGATTGGCCGTACGAGATGTTCGAGATTAGTAGCCAAATTTGAATTAATTTTGGTGCCTGTGTAAACATGGTGTTCATGTTTACGTAGTATTCATTGTGTTAATGTGTTTCATTCGTGGAATATTTATCGTGGATTTACATTACAAATAGATCATCGGTAGAATGTTAAAGAACAATGATCTTGAACATCGCAAATGTCTGAGACCATTTAAAATGTTTAAAAGTTTTTTTTTTAATTTTAAAGGCGGTAAGTTACGCACTTGCTTAGACATTTATGATTTATGGAACTTTAATGAGTAGTCTACCACTTTTGCAATCGCATTTCCGCAGCTTATTTACAACTTTGTGTTTGTTTTTATTCTCTAAAATTAGTTATTATGAAATTTTTAATGCTTTCCATTTATGAGATATTCGTACGAATTGTTGAGAATCCTTAAACGTAAAGACGTGTCCGTTTTGGCCTGAAAACCAGTAAAACAGACAGGCTAACAGTTACTCCTTGGCCCTGCCTGTGCTGATGGCGGTGGAGGGAAGTCGGTTTGAGTCCAGTACGAAGTGTGCGGGCGGGCTGGCGGCATGTGGTACACTGACGGAGAGGTCTGAGTCCAATATGAACTGTACGGCGGCGGAGGCGGCCCCCCCAGCTGGCTCCTAGGAACAACACACAAACAACATTTGAAGTAGTTTGAGCACGTTCGAATTCGAAAACAAAATAATATTGTATTAATTAAAACGTGAATTAAAATCTGGCCACAGGAATAAAAACGGCATAAAACTCGTGTCAGCTGAGGGTACAATATCCCAAATCTCACCGATGAGAGGCATGTAACTCATTCCTGCGTTATCGGCGATGAATCCTGCCTAGGAGGTCACCGTTGGGGCATGATTGATCGATACATTATTGATTCCGGACGGTTCAACTGCTAAGATCATTCGTTCCGTAAGTGAAGTGCTTCCTTTTGCTGGGGTGTGTGGGTAATCGTGTCCCTTTTAGATGGCGAGATGCGACGCCGCCTCAACCGGGACAAGAGACGGCGGAGGCGCGAAGCTCTTCCGCCTCCGCTGCGCCTCATGACGAGTGGCGGTAGTCGCGCTCTTCGCCGGGCGTTCCTCAATTCATACTCTGCTTACAATGCTGCCACGTGCTTTTCTCACTGTGTGTTCCTAACATACGCATCATATACGTATCTATTTCATAAACTGGTACAATATCTTTTCAAATGTTTAAACTGTGATTAGTTGAGCAGTTAATTTTATGCCGCGTGAAGTATCGCATGTGCTGTCACGATCAAGCTATAGGTAAGAATTAATTGTGAATTTACGCTATCTTGATTTTGAAACAGTGCTTTTGCCACATTTACATGTATTCTGCTGTGTTCAAAGTATGGTACTATCAAAGTATGTGCTGATAATTGCATGTAGGGTAGACAATTGCAATGCCGCTCCCATTAACATTGATACAATCACTTTTTGATTTCTTGCACCTCTGTTGCAAGGCTATCAACAGGCATAGGCATCTCTACACCGCCATCCCATCGCCTTGCGAGAAGACGCTTTCTGGCGCCCAGCGGGAGGCTAATTCATAGCCTTGTCATCACAACGCAGCGCTGTCGACATGCGGGGACACCTCTGGCGCCATCAGGACCTGCAACTTCAGGTCTCGGACTGTGAAATTCTCCGCCTGTGATGCCATTCACATTCTGATGACTGATATCAAGTTTACTGTATGATTTTTCTACGTTTCTCATTGCATTATATTCAGACCATGAACTGCTGTATTAGTATATGGTATAATAACATTGTGAATTGTGATTCAACTGAATATTTCCTTTAACTTAGTTAATGTCATCTAACAAAACATCTGTGGTTTAATTTCTATGCATTATTGTCCCCAATAAGAGGATACGTTAATTAAATTTATTTCGTTTTGTAACTTTTATATCAAAAATATTTCACAATAATTTCACAAATATTTAATTATGCGTCATGAATGTATTTGCACTTATTTCCCTGCGAATGTCAACCTTTCCTGTAATTAGCCAATTTTAGGAAGGGATTTGTATGTTTCACCTTAAAAACATGCTGGTTCTTCGAGTTATCTAAAGGTAGGTGATTTCACACCCACACACGCTTGATAACCCACCTCCAGTCCAAGGTTATATGCAGCGTCTTAACAGTAATATAGTACATGGGTAGTTAATTTCAGCCATGAATCTTTTGGCGTCCTTTTCGCCTACTCTTTTTTCCACCTAGTCCGCCTACTTAAGAAATCCGGAACTGGACTGTGACTAAATTCGAAAGGAATATTTAAATTATAAGTAACTTGACCATGTGAACAGTTTGAAATTTGCATATCGTTTTAAAAGATGAAAAATAAAGCTTCCAAAATCAAACAGACATGCCCTTCACTGCATGATACATCAAAAAGACCAGAAGTCTATGTGGATAAACATACTAATATTAATAATTGTTTATTAACATACAATTCGGAGATGATCGATCATATTGCCCAAATATAAAATTGTTTATTTAGTGTCTCAAGCACTTTACTGGATTCTGTTCATTTATAACTAACCGTGCAATGATGAAACTTGAAGATGAAGTCTTAGAAAAATGTAATTATAGATTCAAGAGCTCTCATTTTATGCACCCCTTGGCGAAATTGTAATCTACCTCAAAGAAGAATTTCTCTGTTAAGGATTTCCTATAAATCGTACAAAACCATAAATTTCCTGCTTCAACGGTAATTGAAAAGAATTTTTAGTACGACGGTGTAAAAAAATTCTGGATGAGACGGAAAAACCGTTTCAAAATTAAACATTGACTGGTAACTGTGGTGTCATCGTATCACAAAACACTCAGAGCTACTCTCGTCAGAACGTCGTATTTCCCACGCTACACGTGCAAAATCCACTGCTTATTTGTAATAACCTGACCTTCAAAGCCTAAATCACCAGATGAATTCATCTGTTTCTAAAAAAATTAATAAAATAATATTTATTTTACTTTTTATGGATTTTTTGTTTCATTAGATTTTGTGTTGCGTTTCTATATGTCATTTTCTGTCTCTCCAGCGTCTTTTTCTTTTCTTTGATGTGTAGTTTTGAGGTGAAAAAAATACTCTTACAATCTATTCGATTTTGAAATGATTGCGTTTTATGAATTGTCAGTTTTTATTGCAAATCTGAATATGCCGGAAACCCGTACGAGATGGAAGAAAATGTTGGACCCAAACCATTCCGGCATAGGTTTTTACGGAACTCTCTACAAATAGACAGCGAGCAAGCCGAGAGGGGAGGAATCATTTTCTCGTACATGGAAGAAGACGTCTGCGTCCAGAAAGAGTGTGTGGCGGGCGGGGGCGGGGGCGGGGGCGCCGTCTTGGACGGAGGCTGCTTACAGTCGCACTCGCGGAACGCGCGCAGGCAGTTGTCTTCCGAGTCCGACGAGCAGGCCCGCCGCCGCCGCCTGTTGCCGCCCTGCACAAGCGGAGGGGGCGCGGGCTTTCCTTTTGTGGGTCATTAAAAGTGAGTAACAACGTGGGGTCGTGGTTTCCCTTTTTTGTGTGGTTCGAAGTAGATAACAGGGAGAGGCGAGGTTTTCCTTTCTTTGTGTTGTTCGAAGTAGGAAACCAGGAGAAGAATTTAGATTAAAAAACTTTCTCTTCTACGTAGAAAGTAAAAATAATAGTCTTTCAATCTAACAATTATATTCCTGAAAAGGTATAAATCTGAAATTATTCAAGCTTACACAATTTTTGGCTGTTATTACGTCAAAAGAAAAACCAGGAGACCCAGTCGGGGTGACAATTTTTAAACAAATTTAATTAATAGAATACGCTTGTTACTCAGTAACACAGTACGCTTGTTACTCATATTTATGTGTACGGAACATATTTCCGAGCGTAAACGCTATATTATATAAAAATACGAAGGAAACTTTAAAATTAATAATTAAATTTGTTCAAAGATTTGTCACCCCGACCCGGATTCGAGCCAGTCTCTCCTGTTTTAGGCCCAGTCGCCCATCAGTACTAAGAACCTGTTCAATAAGTTGGTGGTCTCATTATGTTAGTGGTTAGATCAACTGGGCGTAAAACAGGAGGCACTTGTCCGAATCCAGGTCAGGGTGACAAATCTTAGAACAAATTTAATTATTAATTTTTAAGTTTCCTTCGTTCTTTACCAATAAATGCGATATTGATTTTTCAAAATTTCTCGTGTCCCCCTTCTACAGCCACTGCGCTCCACCTGAGAGGCGCCCCCCACAGTTTGAGAACCTCTGGTCTAGACATTCGTACGTCGATAAATACATTTTCCCTTGAGACTCACTTTTCTTTTGCCTTTTGCACATTTTCCACTTTTGTTTCTTTTACGACCCCAGAGCGCTTGAAACAATGAGCATCTTCTCTTTTTCTTCTTTTTCTTTGAAGTGGGCCGCGACGGGGGTGGCGGCGCACTGACCACCTGTACAAGAGAATGTTTGGTTGGTTGTTAGTGATTCCGGGCGCTTCAGCTACTAATGTCATTAATCCCTCTAAGCTCCCGACCGGTCACCCGGCGTCTGTGGTAGTGTGTGCGTGTAAGTGTGGGGTGGGTATAGGACAAGGAAGAGGAGGGAAATCACGCGCGCGACCCGTGGCCCTTTCGTCACGAAACTGCTAAGGCATTCGCTTAGTGTTGATTGGAGAAACCACGAAAAAACTACCAATCGGAGCAGCCGACCTCCAGACAGCGACGGAACTCAACTAGCTGACCAGCTAGCGTCGAATATCCTGCCACCGTCGGACTCAAACACAGAATCTTCGGCTTAGAGGCACTGCAGTGACATTAGTGTATGAGCCCTGAGCCATCTCTCCCGTTGCTTGCGTCGTTAGTGCGCCTTAAAAGTACGACTAACAAAATTTAAAAAATAAACACATAAATTCAGCATTCACAATACAAATATCATCAAGTAATGATGTCTTTTTGACTGAATAAATCTAATCTAAATCTAGTCTCAAATTATCACAACATCGTGTTTCCTATTTTTTGGGAGCATCAAATCTGACTAAAAAAGATTTCTTCAACGGAACATTTTTTCAAAACGTATCACAAGAACTTTTCAAACAAATGCATAAACCTTTTTATTAATTTTTGAAAATGTTCAAAACAAAACTATGCAATGTTGGCGGTCGCTAGATATCTGACGTTTCTCTTATAGTAAAACGAAGTTTTCATATCCATTACTTAATAGACTGGCAGAGGAGAGAACTTAGACATTGAATTGAGACGATACCAGCAGACTGAAAGTTTTTTTGAAAGTCCAGCTAAAGTTATTCTACATATTGTTGAATAAATGTTAATAGCAAATAATAGTAATATTAACAGCTATTTTTTTTCTTACCAAAATGCGCTTTGCCAAAGAAAGTAACGGAAGAAATTATTTACCTTTCAAAATATGAGAGTCTGGGTTGACATGTTCGTTGTAGATCAATAAGGCCTCTCCTCAATCACCCTCTCCTTGTATACTGTGCGCTTCAAAGCAAGATAATTTAGAGACATTAATTATGAATCATGCAGATACTTATCAGTATTTTGATGCACATAGTTCCAGGAGTTATACTACAAGAAAATCCTCGTTTGTTTAACGTCGATTAGGAACAGTGGAATGACCTTTTAAAAATTAAATCCCAAGAAAATCTATATAGATCAGAAAAATGTCTTTCAAAGGGGCCAAAGTTTATTGAAAATCTACTGTTGGAACGAAAAAGTCATAAAAATCCTATATTTTTTACTGTTCTAAAAATTCTTTAGCAGCAATATGTTCATGCATTACGAATGTAGAGTTCGCACTTTAAGTATACTTTAGAGATTTCAAATCAGTTAAAATGACGGGATTTAATTCCAGTTGTTCGCCAGGTAAAATAGTTCCTTCTGCAGGAATAGCAAATACCTTTGAGGAAATACATAAGGTAAGCACGTACGCAGTTCTGAGTTACAATAATAAATAGTTATGTTAGCAGGTCCTGTACACAATTTGGCACGTATGTATGCGCACTTTTCTCTGACACTCTGTAAAGGTGGTGTACGTTTTTGCACGTTCCGTCTCTTCAGTAAAGCTCCAATGTCACAATGGCACTTGTCACGTTATTGCAGAGCCCAATTAGTTGAAATCTACCCTCCCAGAAGGATGCCCTGGAGATGAGCGTAGGAGAGAGTCGGCGTGCTTTGCCCCCCCGCTCACCGTCACTTCCCGCGCGCGGACGTTGAGCTCGCCGACGTGCCCGAGGTTGAGGGTGTTCCCGAATTCGGTGCAGCAGGAGCCCGACATGCCGCCCCCTCCCTCCAGCCTCCGGTCGGGGCGCGGCGCGGCACTCAGGGCAGGGGTTGGACGTCAGGTCGTCGCCCCACTGCTGCTCCCACTAGCCACAAACAAGAGAAAAATTCGGGACGGACAGACAGATGAAGGACTGATGGACAGACAAACGGAAAGACATTCGGACAGGCTGCCCGACGCCTTCTGTCACAGTGTCCTTCCACCTGTCTGACTATCCGCCTGTCAACCCGTCTGTCTGCCTTTCAGTTTGTACTTGTCTGACGGTCCGTCTGTCCGACCATCATTGTCCGCAATTCTGTCCGTCGGTCCGACCGCACGTCAGTCAGTCCGTTCATCTACCTACCCTTCTGTCGAAACGTCTGTCGTCCCGTCTGCCTGTCCGTCCGTCACCCTCCACATTGGTCTCTCCGTTTGTCAGTACATCTATCTCTGTCCGTAAGTCCGTCTGTCCTTCCGTTTGTCCATCTGTCTGTTCACCTGTCCGACCGTCTATTCATCCGGCAGTCCGTCCATCTGACGGCACATCTATCCGTCCGACTGTCTGCCCATCTGTCCGTACGTCTATCCGTTCGCCAGACCGCCTATATGTCCGTTTCTCCGTCCGTCTGTCCTTCCATTCGTCCGTCTCTCCCTTAATCTACCCGTCGCTCAGTCCGTCTCTCCGCTCGTCACTCTGTCCGTCTCTCCGTTCGTATCTCCGTCCGTCTCACCGTACGTTTGTCCGTTCTCCAGCCTGTCACCCAGTACGTCCTTCTGTCCGTCCGTCTCCCAGCCGTCAGTACGCATGTCAGTCCGTCTGTCTGCCTGTCCGTCTCTTTGTCCATATATCCATGTTTGTCGTGTCTCTCTCCGTCTTCCCGTCCGACCGCCCAGCCGCCGCTCCGTCCGTTTCTCCTTCCGTTTGTCCGTCCGTCTCTGCGCGTGTTGGACAGTCCGTCTTTCTGTCTGTTTAGCCTTCAGAGTGTCCTTCAGAATGTCAGTCCGTCTGTCAATCCGTCCGTGCGACACTCCATCCATCCGTCCGTCTGCCCATCCGTCTTTTCGTCTGCCCGTCTATTAATTTGTCCATCCGTCTTACCGTCAGTCAGAATTTCGATCTATCTGCCCGCATCTGTCTGAACATCCTTCTGTCTGTCCGCCTGTCCGTCCGCCTGTCCGTCCGCCTGTCCATCCGCCTCTCCGCCTGTCCGTCCGTGTGTCCGTCCATTTGTCCGACAGTCATTCCAACAGTCTGTCCATCTTTCAGCCCTACTGTCCGTCCATGTGTTCATCCGTATATCCGTGTCAGTCCGTCCGTGTGATAGTCCATCTGTCCGTCCGACTGTCCGCTTCTATGTCCGTTCCTCTGGAAGTCCGCCTGCCGTCCATATTACTGTCTGTCTGTCCATCCGTCATTCCGTCCGTCTGTCAGTCCGTTGCCCGTCCGACTGTCAGCCCGTCTGTCAATTTGTCTGTCTGTCCGTCTGTAGGTACGCTCGTTTGTCCATCCGTCTGTCCGTCCGTTGGTTCCTTCGTCCATCTGTTTGTTCTTCCTTATATTCGTCCGTACGTCTGTCAAATGGTCCATGAGTCCGTTCATCTGTTGGCCCGTCACCGACTCCGTCTATCTGTTCTGTATGACCGTTTGTTCGTCTGTGTGTCCGACCATCAAACCGTCCTTCGGTCTGGCTCTCTGTGCAACCTCTCTCGGTGCGTTGCTCCGTCCGTCAGTCCGTCCATCTTCGTGCGACCGTCCTATGGCTCGTTTTTTGTCCGTCTATCCGTCCCTCTTTTCATCCATTCGTCTTTCCGTCATCTAGCGGCCCGCCTGTCCGTACATCTGTCCGTACGCGTTTCCGTCAATCAATTAGTCAGTCATATGTCGATACGTCTGCGTGTTCTGCTGTCCGCACGTATTATTCTTATATTTTTGATTTTTTATATTTTTTGATTTTTTATGTTTTTATTTTTCTAATTTTTGTTTTTAATTTTTATTTTTTTTAATTTTAGTGTTTCAAGTTATTCCACTTCTTGGTGTGTTCTAATGTTTAGTCGTTCGCCTTCCTCTATCATCTCTCGTCTTCTTTTTTCGTGTTGACTCTTTCGTCTTTTGCCTTTCAACTCTCGTCGCTCGTGTTTCGTACCTCTTGGTTCGTGTTTAAACGCTCGTGTCATGTCATTCGTGTTTTCTTTTTCGTGTCGTCTTTCATGTGTTGTCACTTTTTCGCCAATCTTTCGTGTTTCATTGATCTTTGTTCGACGTTTTTTGTCGTTTGTGCCTAGTCGTTTTTTAAAATTTGTAAAATTTTGAAATTCATTTTTTCAAAATTTATATTTTTTGAATTTTTACATTTTTCGATTTTTTATATTTTTGTTTTTTATATTTTTAATTTTTTTATATTTTTCTATATTTTATATTTTTAATTTTTTTATTTTTCGATTTTTTATATTTTTCGCTTTTTTACATTTTTCGATTTTTTATGTTTATAATTTTCGAATTTAGTCTTCTTTCTCCGTGTTGACTCTTTCGTCTTTTGTCTTTCTACTCTCGTCGCTTGTGTTTCGTACCTCTTCGTTCGTGTTTAAGCGCTCGTGTGTTTTCGTTCGTGATTTCTTTTTCGTGTCATCTTTTCGTCATGTGTTGTCATCTTTTCGTTAATCTTTCGTGTTTCATTCATCTTTGTTCGACGTTTTTGTCGTTCGTGACTTGTCGTTTTTCAAAATTTGTAAAATTTTAAAATTCATTTTTTCAAAATTTATATTTTTGAATTTTTATATTTTTCGATTTTTTGTTTTTTCGATCTTTTATACTTTTTAGTTTTTTTATATTTTTTGAATTTTTATATTTAAATATTTTTCGATATTTTATATTTTTGATTTTTTATATTTTTCGATTTTTTATATTTTTGATTTTTTATATTTTTCAATTTTTATATTTTTTATATTTTTCGATTTTTAAATTTTTGATTTTCTATATTTTTCGATTTTTTATATTATTGATTTTTTTATATTTTTCGATTTTTTATATTTTTATTTTTTATATTTTTTATTTTTTATATTTTTTATTTTTTATATTTTTCGATTTTTATGTTTATAATTTTCAAATTTATTCTTCTTTCTTGGTGTTGACCCTTTAGTCTTTGTCTTTCGACTCTCGTCGTTCGTCTTTTATTCCTCTTCGTGTTTAAAGGCTCGAGTCTTGTCATTCTTTTCTTTTTCGTGTCGTGTTTCGTACGTTGTCATCTTCTCCGCCTTCAGTTTTCGTGTTTCGTAGATCTTTGTTTACCTTTTTTGGCGTTCGTGTCTCGTGATAGTTCAAAATTTAAAAATTTTGCAATTCTTTTTTTCGAAATTTATATTTTTTGAATTTTTATATTTTTTGATTTTTTTATATTTTTCGATTTTTAATATTTTTGGATTTTTTATATTTTCGATTTTTTATAATTTTTTATTTTTTATATTTTTCGTTTTTTTATATTTTTGGATTTTTTATATTTTTGATCTTTTATATTTTTGTTTTTTTAAATTTTTCGATTTTTTATGTTTATTTTTTCGAATTTAGCCTTCTTTATTTGTGTTGTCTCTTTCGCCTTTCTCTTTCGCCTCTCGTCGCTCGTCTTTCATTTCTCTTCATTCGTGTTTAAACGCTCGTGTCTTGTCAAACGTTTTTTCCTTTTCGTGTCGTGTTTCGTGTGTCATATTTTCGGCCTTCATCTTTCGTGTTTCGTAGATCATTGTTCGCCATTTTTGAACTAAAAAACTAAATTTGAAAATTGTAAACTTAAGAAAATCGAAAAATATAAAAAATCAAAAATTTAAAAAATCGAAAAAATAAAAAATTAAAAATATAAAAATTGAAAAATATAAAAAATTTAAAAATAAAAATCAAAAATATAAAATATCGGAAATATAAACAATCGAAAAATATTAAGAATTGAAAAATTGAAAAATTCAAAAAATATAAATTTCGAAAAAATGAATTGAAAATTTTTTTAAATTTTGAACTACGACGAGACGCAAACGGCAAAAAAGTCAAACAAAGATCTACTAACACAGAAGATGAAGGCCGAAAAGAATACTAACGAAACAACACGAAAAGGAAAAGACGTGTGACAAGACACGAGCGTTTAAACACGAATGAAGAGTAATAAAAGATGAGCGATGACACGCGAAAGAAAAAAACGAGAGTCAACACGAAGAAAGAAGACTAATAATGAAAATTATAAACATAAAAAATCATAAATTTTAAAAAATTAAAAATATAAAAAATCAAAAAATATAAAAAATCAAAAATATAAAAAATCGAAAAATATAAAAAACTAAAAATTAAAAATTCGATTAATATAAAATATTGAAAAAATAAAAAATTAAAAAAATATAAATTTCGAAAATATTAAATTAAAAAAAATTAAAATTTTATAAATTTTGAACTACGAAGAGACACGAACGGCAAAAAAGTCGAACAAAGATCATCAAAACACAGAAGATGAAGGCCGAAAAGATGACACACGAAACAACACAAAAAAGAAAAAAACGTGTGACAAGACACGAGCGTTTAAACACCAACGAGGAGGAATGAAAAACGAGCGATGAGACGCGAAAGAGAAAAGACAAAAGAGTCAACACGAAGAAAGAAGACTAAATTTGAAAATTATAAACATAAAAAAATCGAAAAAAATAAAAAATTGAATAAAATAAAAAATAAAAAAATATAAAAATTAAAAAACCTGAAAATTTTAAAATATTTAAAAAATCGAAAAATATAAAAAATCGAAAATATAAAAGATCGATGATTATAAAATAATAAAAAATATAAAAATTCAAAAATTTATAAAATTTGAAACGAAAGAATATGATCGTTACGACAACAAAACAGCGACAAGCGACGAGCGTAGAACAGTAAACGACAAAAGAACACCAACGACTAGCCTCGAGCGACAAGCTATGCACGTAGCATGACATGCAAGATAAGAGCGACGAACAATCAAAGACA
>BOPP01000177.1:2773701-2786242 GCA_017312745.1 Gryllus bimaculatus | reverse complement strand
TTGATTGGTGCAAAGTAATCTCCAATCAGACGAATATTTTCCGAGATAGAGGAAAAACAAAAAGAAACCTCAATTTGGCAAAGTACAAAACGACCACCAGTTACGTGCCAAATTTCGAAAAGTATTAATTTCAGCGCTGCTATATCTAATTCTGTATACAAGTAAAACACATTTAAAGAAATTGATTGGTGCAAAGCCAACTCCAATCAGACGAATAGATTCCGAGATAGACGAAATACAAAGAGGAACAGCAGTTGGGCAAAGTACAATACGACCCCCCCCCCTTACGTGCCAAATTTCGAAAAATATTAATTTCAGCACTGCTATTTCTAATTCTGTATACAAGTAAAACACATTAAAAGAAATTGATTGGTGCAAAGCAAACTCCAATCAGACGAATAGTTTCCGAGATAGACGAAATACAAAGAGGAACCTCAATTGGGCAAAGTACAAAACGACCCCCCCTTACGTGCCAAATTTCGAAAAATAATAATTTCAGCACTGCTATATCTAATTCTGTATACAAGTAAAAAACATTAAACGAAATTGATTGCTGCAAAGCAAACTCAAATCAGACGAATAGTTTCCGAGATAGACGAAATAAAAAAAGAACTTTTTAAGAGAATTTCATAGTTACAAACAAAACGCCAATAACACGAAGAGTATTGAAGGTAGACGAGAAGCAAAGTGGAGCCTCTATTGAATGAATACAAAACACCCCTTTCCATTTTTTTCCAAATATCGAAAAATATTTTCAATGGATCCATAGATCGATGAAAATTTACATTTTGCAAGACAAACATTAAACCTGCATATTTTGCAAACAATGTAATATTTTACAAGTTAAAGACACGAATGTGTTTCTAAATTCTTGTAGTTTTAGAAAATGTCATGATTTGTCATATACGGATGATAATTGTTGCTTGTAGGAACCTTAAATGTAAAGCATTGTATATTCGCATCCTGAAAGCTTTGAAAATAAGAGTCAATTTTGAATGACTTTAACTCCTAAACTGTTCAAGCAACAGCGCTGTAATTCGCACAACAAATTGTTTAAACTTTGATCTTCCATTAGAATCTTAATTAGTGTTTCTTGTATAATCAGAAGTTTCTGATATAGAAATTTTCTATACTGCTATTTGGAAGAAATTGTCGTTGATGGCCCTACTTTTGCAATCTTTTACAAAACTAAGTTTCTAATGGAAAAAGTGATATCACCAGTGTATTCGCCATAAAATTGTATGCTAGGTCCGTGTTTTTCAGAAAACTCCGTGACATGTCGAAAATCGGAAACTTTCGTCGAAATAAGATCGACGAAACTTTACATTTTCCAACACAAAAAATTAATCTGCATATTTCACAAACTTTGTAACATAAATCAATTGTAGAGACACGGATGTGTTTTTAAATTTTCTCAGTTTCAGAAAATGTCGTCATTTGTCATGTACAGATGATAATGTTACCTGTAGGAACCTTAAATTGAAAGCCTCGTATTTTCGAATCTTAAAAGTTCTGGAAATGAGAGTCAATTTCAAATAGCTCTATCACCTAAACTATTCAATACATACAGCGCTGAAAATCGCACACGAAATTGTATGTACTTTGCTCTTCAATTTGTGTCTTAAATAGAGTTTTTCTTTAATCAGAAGCGTCTTGAAATTGAATTGTTCTAAATTGCTATTTGGAAGAAATTGACGTTTATGGTGATACTTTTTCGATTTTCTAAAATACTAAGCTTGTAATCGAAAAATCGGTATCAATAGTTTATTTGACATAAAATTTCGTGCTAGGTCAGTGGTGATCAGAAAAATCCATGACATGTCGAAAATCGGAAAAGAAACTTTACATTTTTAACAGAAAATAAACATACCTATTTCACAAACTATGTAACATAAATTAATTCTAGTGACACGGATGAGTTTATAAATTCATGTAGTTTTAGAAAAAGACGAAGACGAATGACGAAGAAGAAACACGGAAGGAAGATGAACGAAAAATGGAGACGAAGCAGAAGGGGAATCGAAAAATCGAAGGGGAAGACGAAAGGCGAAGGCGAAATCGAAGACAAAACACGAAGACGAATGTTGAAGCCGGAAGTTGATGACGATGAAAAAGTTGTAAGACTATGACGTAAGTCTAAGCCGAAAGATTAAGACGACAGACTAAGACGAAAGAGGAAGGCGAATGACAAGAGCTAGAATAAAGACTAAGAAGAAAGACAGAAAAAATTGATTTGTCGTTATCAAGCAGCCACAAAACATGTATTTTCACAGTGTTCGGAAGAAAATTATTTACAATATATATGAACAACATTTTTCTAATACTTGTTAGCAAGTTCTGGCACTAAAAGTTTACTGTAGAAGAATCGCCATTTTCCAGAACATTAATACAATTTTTTCTGCTCTTACGAAGTAAGGTCTAGAAAGTAAAAAGCATTTTCTCAAAAAATCTGTATTTTTGTCTTTCAATTTTTTTCACGTGTAGAATAAGGGAAAATGTTGAAACTGTTAAAGATTCATGTATAGTATCTCTGGAATTAAATTCAAATTCGCAGTGTTTCGAGTTTGGCAAGATCTACAGAGGAACGTATATTTTTGAGAAAATCTTCTGAATGCTTTAAGATTATTCGTTGCACATGGATGGACGACAGGCAGAATGGAGGATTTTCCTATTTTTCGATACTAGGGCACCAGAATAAAATTATTTATGTCAAAAACTTGCCAATTTTTGCCGCAAAATAAAAATACTTTCTCTGTACTACCTACGCAGAAAGACGAAGACGTACTTCGCGCGAAAAAGTAATATATTGATAGATAAAACTAGAAGACAAACAAAAATATACGTCACTATGGTAATGCGCTCATTTATGTAGCCTAAAAGGTAAAGAATTAAACGTGAAACGGATTAGTGGTAGTTGCTGCCTAAAATATTGCTTTGAGAATCATTATGATAAAGCAGTTACTGAAAACTTGCAGGATGATGAATGTTATATTTGGCAAGAATAGACAGAAACAATTGTGATCATTTTGTCTCAATTTTTCGAATCCAACCAAAGTCTAAATACCCGAAAATGCACGACTTATCTGCAACTAACGCAATCTGTAACTACCTCAGTGTTTCATAATCAAGCTGTAAATGGTCCGAACTCTCACCAAAACATATGACTTCTGTGGGACAGTGTAAATCATGCTGAATACTGCAATATAATGCAGTAATAATCATGCTGAGCAAAAAACCCACAATCTATAGCTGCAAACAAACTGAATATTTTTAATTAAGATTTTGAGAAACGGTTATGACATCTTGAAGATGTTGCTGTATAATGCGAACAGAGCACCATAACCAAAGAGTCAGAGTCTAAAATACGTGAGTTTGAAAATGGAGAACGTCAGTTTGTAGGGTGTCAACGATATCCATCACACCGATATCGTAGCTCTGAGTTTTCTTCCGCAAAATCTAAGTAAGAAAAACGGACGGGAAGTAAAGACATTGTGTAATTGGGAACAGCTCATTTATGTGCAAAGTATTGTAGAGATATCTACAGACACTAGATCTGCTTGTAACGAAGGATGTGAATGTTATATATTTTATATTCCACCGACGCAACATGTACCACCGTTCGTCGTGAATACAATAATAATAATAATAATCCCTATACAGTAATTCCGTAAAACTCTGGAATGTGCAGATGTGTGAGATTCCGTCACTGACGGCTGGACCACTTCCCGTGCACGAATCGAGACGTATGAGATTTCATTCGCCGCGTCTCGGTCTCCTGATGGAGAACTGGTTATTTGTTTTCTGATCCGGCAAGAAAATTCAAATAAATTTCAAAAAAAGTATTTTTCGTGTTTTGGCAATCTTAGCGATAACGCCAGGAGGCATTGATTATACACCAGTACCCAAACATATTTTTAGCAAAATACGCCATAATTTTCTTTCAATGAATTGGCAACAATGATATATCTAAGTGAACAATTGAATTACCACGTAAATCGCGCTGCAGATTGATTTCAATTTAGATTGAAATTAACGTATGTTTAAAAATAAATTTGCGGAAACCTACGAACTGTATTGCCTCGGAACTTATTAAACTTCAAGAAATTGACGTAAAAGACGTTGCGACATAATTTTCGGAACTAATTCGGAATTATCTGTATTTTTGCATTAAGCTTTGTGCTAATGCAAATGTGCTATGTGCATTTTTGTGGGTATTAGCAAAAAATGTCGTAAAAATATAGTTGTACTAAAATTTAACTATTAGCATCAGAATAAGTAATTAATTGTTACGGCGATTATAATTTTGTAATTACAAGACCAGTTCATATCCCATATGGAGGTAACACACAAGGCCATTGGGTGTTGGGAACTTTTGAACGTGGATATAATATTATCAGCTACTACGATTCATTGGAAAGTCCAATGCCAGATACTGAAAAAAATATATTTGAACAAACCTGGGCATGGAAGAAATGAAAGACGAAAGACATTTTTAACATATGAAGTTATTTTTAAAACAGTTTACAGAGTCGGCGGCGCCACATTTTACTTCTACTATTACTAACAATAGAGAATGGGTATTGAAAATGTGTCGTCTAGACAAGAACATGTCTTTCATTTTTTCATGCTACGTAAAGGAAGTTGGATGGCTGTCAAAAAAATCACGAGATATCATTATTAAGGCATGCAGCGTTTTCCTAAACAAAAGCGGATGTCGACAGGAGATTCATTATTTGACTTAAAAGCCAGCGCCCACGAGGCACCTCGAGGCGCGCAGTCGCGGCCAAGCGGCGCGGGAGGAACTTGACGATAGTCGACCGCGCGGAAAACGGGGGGCGGCCGGCCGGCCGGCCGGCGAGGGCGAGAGCGGGGGCGAGGACAATAGGCGAGGGCGCTGCCACCTGCAATTACCACCGGGCTAATGAGGCGCTCCAGGGCTGCTGAGGAGACGGCGCCGAGCGCCGGTCTCGAGTCGGCCTGCTGGAGGAGCGCGCCGGTGCATGAGGAGGCCGCCCCCGCTCCCGCCCGCCCCGCCCCCGCTCCCGCTCCGCGCCTCACGGGACGCGGCCTCGCCGCCCGCGCGCTCACGCGCCGCCCGAAAAATGCGTGCGTTTGTTGGAGGCCAGTGCCGCACGGCGTCGTGCCGAGTCGCTCCACCCAGATCCGCCGCTTTCATGAGCCTCTTTCGTAGCTTCGGCTAGACACGGACGACGAATGTTCTCACGCAGCCGGTCAGCAATGCACGATATTCTAACCCGAATAGATCAATCACAAAAAAAAAATGAATTCGTTGAACTTTCCTTTTCTACCTAACCTACAAGGTAGCATTGCAATGCAGTCGATAGTTTCTTTTTACAGACAAAGGTGGCTCAAGGCATCAATGCCACTGCAGTTCCTCTGGCCGGGATGTTGTGGGGTTCGACTGCTGACGTTGGTAGAATTTTCGACACTAGCTTCATAGCTAGGTAGAGTACAGCCGCTGCGAGGATAATTCTAGCGGCCGGCGTATCTGATAGGTAGTTTTTCATGGTTTTTCCGATGAACACTAGGCGAATGCTGGAGCAGTACCCTAACAAACGGGCCACGACCCGCGTACGATCTTTCCTTCATCCTCCTTGCCCTATCCTCGCCCCTAAATTACACACACTTACACTCACATGCACTACAGTATTACAATTCGGGAGATCAGTCAAGAGCTCAGAGCTTGTATCGGCTGGGGCGTCGCCTCGCTGGTGGAGATATCTGGTTGAGGAAATCCCCCAAGCCGACCTAGGTCGGCGTCGAATCTAGCCAGGCACCTGCGAAGAGCAGTGTCATCATCCGCATTTAAAACATGCACTATACCTTAGCACTTGATGCGCCCGGAATCACCAATCAGAACCATTTTGCGTGGAACTTTTTGTTTTCCGACTACCGTACTCACAATCCTGTTGGTCCTTTTAGCTTTCTGACACACGATTGTATCGTATCCTAGTAATTTTCTGGATTAAATGTAATATGTCTTGATTGTTCACGGTTTGCACAAAAGTTGTCAGTTTTAATTTCAATATGTTAATCCACATTACGTTTTGGATTATCATGAGAATTAATAGTTGACTGACACGCTACTTTTTCTGGACATATTAAAAATGCTAAATCATATACATTTGTAAATATTTTTTCTTGCATTTTTTTGGATAGAAATTTGATTGCAATTTAACAAGGAAATTCATCATATTTTAGAAAAAGATCAGTACATATAAACACATATTTCCGTGGAAATCTCAGACCTTTATTCAAGTTTCAAATATTATTTCGAATTACCGTTGTTTAATTATCCACATTATGTCTAGAACATCTTCAGAAGTAAAATTATTAAATATTTAAAGTGGTAATCGGTAGTTGAAAAGAGAGAGAACTTCTAGAAAGTTACTTGGGATACAATTATATGATAATGAAATCGACAGAGCTGAAGTTAAGAATTACATTAGGTAATAATTCATAAATGTTAACGAATGAAAAAGGGGACGGATAAACTTCAGAGATTCTTTTACATTGTATTGTGGGAGTGTTAAACGCTTTCAGTGTTCTAACTTTTGTAGCATCGTTTGTTCTTTGAGTGTCCTTCTCTCATATTTTTAGCAGTTATGTCCATTCCTGCTCATTGCTTTTTGAATTTCATTAAATATAATCGACTGTTAACCTTTTATAGATATTTTTTATACCCATTGAATTCCTATAGAGATAGTAGTTATATCAGTAGTATTTCAATTTACAACAAACGTAGCAAAGTTTACCCTTAATCAAAAAATATAAATAGAAGATTCCCACAAATTGTTGTAATACATGGATGAAAGATAAAAATTTGGAGTGTTAGCTCTTACCTCTGGGTTCAATTAAGTTTTCTGATTCGTAAAATTAGTTACAGATTAACGCCAATAACAATTTATTACTCCTAGCTTTATAATCACGTAGAGAACGTAATTGAAAATAGAATAAATAAGTTGGATTCTCATAATGCAAGCCACGCAAATCTTTCTATAAACACAAATGTAGTGCAAAACAACAGCGAAATGTTAATAATGTAATAATTACTTACGTAATTACATTAATAATTTCTTACGTAAACAAAATAATTACGTAAAAAAACTGATTTTTGTTTACGTTCACGTATACGTACGTATATACGAAGTATTGGGAAAGTTATGTAACGCTGCGGAAAATCGATGTCAATATTTCAACGGAAATGTACGTTTTGGGTTTCCCTGATACCATAAAATGTTTTTTTAAACGTTTGGCCGTCTGCCTGACCGTCCGTCTGTCTGTCTGGTGTATGTGAACAACACTAGCGCCTAAACCATACGAAGGATTGTTTCGAAATTGAAGAAACCGCTGACTATTTGGATTGAGTCTAAGCTCTGCGATTTTGAAACTCATTTATAAGTTCTTGAGGGAAATTTACCTGACATTTTCGAAATTTTCTCAAAAACGGCTCCAAATATTCTCTTTAAATATCTTGTAAAAATAGAACATACACTCATAAAGGTGGCATATGTACGATTTTTACGGTTAACTCTGACTTTTCGAAAATATCAAACTTTTTTTTAATGTTAGTAGATTTCGCAGAATATTGCGTGCAATTTGCGCAATTTTAAAAACTTACAAAAACATTTTTTTCTCAAAAACGGCTATAAGTTTTTTCTTTAAACTTTTGGTAAATATATTCTATAAGATGACATAGACGCTCTATTCTTTTGCTTTTTGGAAAAATTACAAAAATGTATTTTTTTACTTGTCTCTTAGGTCGATAATATTTAGACTAGTGACGAATGTTTACATTAATGTATTTATAAGTGCATGTGCTTTAAACAATATCAAACAAAGTTTGCCGAAACCTCAAATTTATTTCTGTTCAAATTAGCACAAAATTCCGCATTTTTAATAACATTCAAACGCCATTTTCTCAAAAACTACTCGATTTTTTTCAAACGTTTTGAAGAATGGTGATAATTGCACGCTTTAATATGAAGTAAAGCTCATTCTGAGGTATTTTTTTTCCAAAATTCACTCTAATGTACTTTTTAAAAATATCTCTCACGCCGTTAATATGCACATTTCCAGCTATTTGTAAATACATTTGCATTTGTGACTGGAAGTGCTTGAAATGATTTAATATGAAGTTTTGCGGAAACTCAATAGCTTTTTTTGAAAAGAGGTTCAAATTTCGCATTTACAGTAGCGCTTAATTGCCAGTTTTTTAAAAGGGGCTCCAAATTTTTCAAAGAAAATTGCCATTAAGGACGAGGTTTTATTGTTTTTTAATAATCTTAAAATAGTATTTCCTCTCTTCAATTAGGAAACCGAAAAATGAAGAAAATGTCAAAAAATGTACTTTGGGCGGCGATAGATGGCAGCTGGCAAGAGTAAGTGGCAAGTCCGAGTCGCTAGTCGAAACCAAAGGAAGTAGAAAACAAATGCGGGAAAGATTGTGCCATTTGTAGCACCACTAGCTACAATTCATATTTTGTAATATTGTGTCGAGTTACTAAGTATACACTCTTCTAAACTTTTATAATTTAAATTTACATGCAACAATTCTACGTTTCTTTCATGTTGTATTGGAATTAAAAGTAGCCGCCCTGTAGTATCACACCAAAGACGCGTAGCCCTTCCCATTGCGAACCCGTGGAGCAGGGGCACGTAGCCCACGAGCCGCGGAGCGTCGCTATGGCAACGCGCGGCGGTCGGAGCCGTCCTGCTCCGCGCCGCGCCACGCCGCGCCGCGCCCACGCCGCGCCGCCGCCCGCGCTTTCGGTTTGGCCCCTGCGAGGCGGTATCCCGCAAACAAATTTGGATTTTCCGCATTGGTGCCAGCGCTAACAATGCAGCGACGCCCTTCCGCGCCACG
Source organism: Gryllus bimaculatus (assembly GCA_017312745.1). Lineage (NCBI taxonomy): Eukaryota > Metazoa > Arthropoda > Insecta > Orthoptera > Gryllidae > Gryllus > Gryllus bimaculatus. The sequence goes on along the minus strand of BOPP01000177.1, from coordinate 2,777,355 downwards.
CCCCCACCGCGGCGCCCCCCCCCACCCACGCTCCAGCGTGCACCGCCGCCCCTCTCCGCTCCCCCGCTCCGCCCCCCCCGCTTCACCTTCTTTGCCCGCTCCGCTCCGTTCCGCTCGCTCCGTCGCCGCTTCGGCCCCCCCCGCCCCCTCCGCCCCGCCTGCGCCCCCCGCCCCTGGCTTCCATCTCACCCCACCGCCCCCGGCCGCGCTCGTACCCGCCCAAGCCCTGCCCCCCACCCGTCCCGTCCCATCCCATCCTTCGGCGCAGGGCGACCGAAGTCAGGGTGAGCTCCTCCGCGCACCTTTTCCGGCGCCGCGGTGCCGGCAGGGTGAGGGAAGAGGGGTGGGGAGGCGAAATTATTCACGTGGCACCGTCGCCATGGGGCGAGGGCCGGATTAGCCAGCGGACAAAGTAGGCATGTGTTCGCAATATGCGTGGAATAGGATTACCAAAGGAAAAGCGACGTGGTTTATTGGAAATTTTGCAAGGTTAGAAGGTTGGAATATGGAGTGTCAGTGGTGTAACAAACAAAAAAAAAGACTTTGAGGTTGATATATATTACTGCACGTGTAGGTAACTAATAGAACTTTGTCTAATAACATAATACTGCAACTTTAACAGATAACTTTTATGTTCCTTACGACCAAATGACAAAAAGTGACTATATTGCAGAACCGTGAATGCTCACGTTTACTAAAAAACGGGGAAGAAAAGAATTAAGACAATTTGGTGATTGCAACTGTTAAGTCGAAAACAGGGACGGGTATTGCCCAATCTGGCAGACATGCTCCTGCGCCAGCAGGCAATCGAGGGCAAGGGAGGAAAGCATGGTAATTGGAGAACGGAAATATCGCTGACAGGTCGAGAAGTGAACGACCAACAACAGAAGGTTATTAAACCGCCTATTAAACATAATTCAGATATATTGGTAAAGATAATTACTCATAAATAAAATTAATATAAAAAATATATTATTTATGATATATTTTCATTATGTTATGATTCGTATATGAACAACAGTTCGAGAACTGGAAAGGTTAGACGAATTTTCCAGATTGTATTCAGAGATCATTTCCGTGTTTTGATTTTACCTCCTCTCTTCAGAGAAGACTAGTTCGCAAACGTAAGTAGTAAGTCAAGCACAAACGTACGTTTGCAGCAGATTTCAAAAAATGTTAAACAGGTCTGAGGTAAACTTCTATAAAATATTAATACATTCATTGCTCAATAAAATCGATATTTTAGCTATTAAACTGAGTTCATTTATTTCTATGGAAAATAAGTAGGTATTGCATCAAAGCCAACTGAATAAGGAGTAGCAACGTTACACAATTTTACCTGCAAAATCTTGTTTGCAATTTTTATATTCTCTCCGGTAAATGGGAAGCATTCCTACAAACATTTTTTTGTTTGAGAATAACGCACGTCGGTGTAAGGGATCACACTTTAGCTTCCGTATCGCTCATTTTACGGCCGTGTCCATGTCGTTGCTGCAAGTGTTTGAGCGGCCCTCAGGTTAAACTATTCGATGCTACATCCGCACCTTCAGCCAATCTTTGCGACGCCTCATTTTAGCAATTTTCGCGGGCCTGCCAGCCGTTTTGCCCCGCGCCCATGCCCACCCTTTGCGTATGACCCAGTCACTAGGCTAAAACGTGGATAGAAAAAATTATAACTCAACCATCTTTAAAAAAAATTTCAATGCGTCTGGCGTTTTTGGTAGGCAAGTTTTTCTTTTTGCAAATTTTCAATTTTTCTATCCACATGAAGCAATTACACAGAAAAATTACTTTATATCAAATGAAATTCACATGCAGAGATACCTCAGGGAAAGAACTGTTGTCACTGCAATGTCTCTGAGCGGGAAGTCCTAGTTTTCAGTCCCGAATGTGGTTGATTCGTAGATTTCTCTAGCTTCTCCGATCAATACCAGGCAAATAACCGTAGCAGTACCTTCACAAAAAGGCCACAGACCGCGGCGATCTTTTCTTCGACATCCTTGTCCCGTCCTCTTTTCTTACACACCCACACATGTACACTTACATGCACTATTTTCTCCGTAGAGAGCTCTAAAATCAACAACTATAGCAATAATAATAATAATAATAATAATAATAATAATAATAATAATAATAATGGTTTTGATGATAATGATGATTCGGTTTAGGTGGTTCAGGGCATCAATTGACGTCAACCGCAAGATCCTAGGGTTAAGTCTCGAGAGTGTCAGGATAATCACTCTGTTTCATTTAGTATTTCATAATTTAATGCATTTGTAGATACAAATGCTTCAAATGATTAGAAGTTTTCCGAAATCTAAAGTTTTAGAATATAGAAGAGATCAAAAAGATATATTTTCAGAAACACCCAAATGATATTTTCTCTAGGGTTCTATATTTGTTTTGAAAATTCTCTTTGTCTCTTTTTTCACCTCTTCTACGACAGCCCCAAAGTCTCAACTCAATTTATCTACTAGCAGACCACAAAATTTGAAAAAATGTGAAAAATTGTACGTGTATTTTCTATAAAACACAATGTCTACCATACAAATATTTCATCAAATAACAATAACAGAAATTACCTAAATATTGCATTCTACTACATTTTTGTATAGTTGGCGAACTTTGAAAATGAGTGTGAGATTTAGGTTTTTATATGTAAAAAATTATTGGCAATGACTTCTGTAGCTTGTCATTCAGATGTACAGATTCATTTACCAAGCATATTATGAAGAAAAGTATCGCTTTTCCTTCTTAGGTAGGTCTAAGAAGATATCTTCTTCTTAAATAAATGGTGTGTTGTCGTGCGAGAAAAGTTTTGTAAATGTATATAAACTACAAATAATACATGACATTCAGTGCAACAACTCTTGTTTTAATACCCAGTTTGTTTTCGTGATTCGCATATACTACACACTAGCGCCATCTGCAATGACTTTGTTGACCACCACATACCACCAAAAAAGAGTATTGTGTCTTCCCTACATGTTATACAACTGTATACTAATAATTCGTAGTATAAATACTGATTAAGAGTATTTTATATTTATCGTATATTTATTTATATTATTTGGTTGTTTATTGTAGACATTTTTAATACTTCGCAACGTAATACAAATTTGTTAACCTTAGCTGCGAGCAGTGCTTTGAAAAACTCAGAGCTGAGAAAAAGCATATTTTGAACCATCAAAAAATTCCTTACGTTACATTCCAAGGAGAATACACAACGCCACAGGTCACAACAATGGATTTTCGCAGCTCGCTTCAACAGCAGCTCCAGCGCGCACAGCAGATCAAATTTCACTCGGTACAGGTGCGTTCTTGATTCAACACCGCCCCACTGACCAAATATATGAGCGGAGGTCTGACCTAAGCGAACAGCCCTGTTATCATAATTCAGCCTTAGCGCATCGCGGCTTGACGCAGGTTAAATATGGCCGGGGCGCCTCCGCCGCGAGGTGAGGAGCGGAAGGGAGCGGAGTGGCGGGGACGAGAGGGGAGGGGCGGTGCAAGGCATCGAGGCGAGCGATGGAGGTGAGGAGGCGAGGCGGGGAGGAGAGGGCCTCAGGTGACGAGGTAGTACAGCGCCACGGCGCATTTATCACAATAAGCGTCGCCGTGCCGCGCCGCCCCCGCGCCGCCTCACTCCACCCC
>BOPP01000177.1:2748408-2773287 GCA_017312745.1 Gryllus bimaculatus | reverse complement strand
GCCGCCGCCACCGCTGAGATCGCTCGCGACGACACTAAGGCTAAGGCTTCGCAGGTTAAGGGGATGTAACGGCCCGGAGATGCAGAGCTACGATGCCTGTTAGGTGGGTTCTTAGTCGCTCTCACGCACTCGCCGTCTGAAAAATCGCAATAACAGTACGAACGACCGAGGCGATAGAGACGTTAAAGCACGGAGAAACCTCATGGATTTCAATTTCAATTGTGATTTCAATATGAAAGTGCACACAATAGAATGATTCAGGCATTAGATATTTTCAAATAGTTGAAAGGTCAAAAATCTTTCGCGACTGTCTAATGACATGTGATTACTTGCTTCTTTCTAAGACTCGTTTATGAGTAATTCTATGTCACTAATTTCAGTAATAGCTTCATGGTAAACCGAGAACAAGTGAAAAGATGATACATTGCGTACTCTCGCGCGTGTGTGAACATATTGGCTTAGCCTCCTCTACAATCTACACTGTAATAGCTGCAGGATTTGATCGGCTATGCTAGTGGGTCTTGCAGGGAAGACGCCAATGGTCAATGGGGCTGATATGGATGTATCTCGACAATGATCGTAAGGGTCTTGTATCACTGAAGTTTGAAAGGAATATATTTTAGAGGAATTATTAGGAACATTTTAGAGTAAATTTCGATGTACGTATTGGTATTGAGCAACACAATATTTTATTACAAATACAGCATGGGTACAGGAATCTTTTGATGAATTTTCTTACAATAAAAATCACAAAAGTATTCACGGTTTAATGTAAGCAACCATAATTTCGAAGCGTATATACTGTTATTAGACGCCAATAATTGCAAGTGAAGTGCCAATAACTTTTATCTTGTTATGAAAACCGTTATGTAAGTAATGTGTAACGTGATAGAGTATTCCTGAGTTCCTTTATTATGAGACACTGGTTCTCGACACAATAGTCTCGTTTTCGTGTGGTATTATTATGCGAACATTTAAAGGTGACAACAGATCGACAGGACATGTGCGGAATTAAGGGGCACTTCATGCTGAGAAAGACTTTCCTGACCAGCTGAAGTCTAGAAACAAGACGCGAATAAAGCACCAAAATTACATAGTTTAAGTACCTCCATTGAAAAAATATTTCATGAAATAATTTGATATAATTCTCTTGTATTTGTTGTTCTTGAACAGTTTGTGAGTTTGAGTACTTTTAGGAAATTATTTTGTGCGATTTTGTTCAGTAGCATTTTTGCTGCAGCAGGCCTATAAAATTGATTTGGCCTATAGAAAACATTGAAGGTATAATGAGGAGGAGAGAGGAAAAGTTATCTTCTTTAAATAAAGACCAATCTGTAATATTTACATACGCACTGCAAACCATTTTCAACACCGTGTTGCTATTATAGTTTGCATAAATATATATTTATTTCCCCAAACAAAACTACATAAAAGGACACATTTTTAGATTACGAAAATCAACCTGATAAATCTATAATAACAGTAATTCCTATAATAATAACTTCCATGTCAAGTGGTCTAATTTTAGATAACTGCCCCTGTACAAACACTATTTCGAGGCATTTGGAAGAATTCATCAAATTTACACAAATTTTTACAGTAACGGCAGGAGGAAGGAAGTTGATATTATGTATTTAAAAAAACTAGGTTATGTAGAAATATAAGGTACTAAATTACACATTTCTTACTTGAATAATACAACAATAAAGAATGGAATTTTCATTGAATACTATTTCTTGTCAACATTTTACTACATTTTTGGTGATGTATGTCTTTGGTGGAGAATCAAATTAGCTTATTGAAAAGATGCAAAAACTAGTCTTTGTAATGAGAAAGGATTGAAAAAATTTTTAGAAGATTCTTTTCTCTAAAAGAAGGTGGAACCTATCCTATTTCGGGACTTTGTTCCAGAATTGTCAATTTTAAACTTAATTTGTGAAGATATGGTAAGTTATGAAATTGAAACTATTACGGTCCAATTTTTTTTATTACTCAAATATTAAGAAAGCTATTCAATGTTAAAATCTGGACTATTTGCGTTCTTGTTGCAATGTTCCCACTGAGATAACAAAGGGGGAAAATTATATTAGTTTCATTTAAATGAGCGAAAAAGTTATGGAAGTAAATTCAATTTCATTAGATTAGCAATATCAGAGAAGGAAACATTGTATCCCAAATTTGCGAAAATCTGATAGCCCGACACCGATGCAAGGGGTCAAACAAGTCCCTATATCTGAAACAACTATTTTACCTAGTAAGCGACAACTTCACGTAAGCTACTTTACGACACGGCATACAGACTGCATACATACTTTCATCAAGATCCGAGAAGGTCGCATGGGGAGCTCTGATCACTTGACATTGAATGACACAATAGCATCCCACCTTGGCTTGTGCAAATACACAGGTCTGAAGACTCGAGTATTTTGGTCGGGGCCGCGCTGACGCCCCCACCAAGCAGGCGAACGCGGAAGACACACTGGAGGACCCGAGCGTCGGGAAGCAGCGAGGAGGAATGCGAGTGGGAGGAGGGAGGCGAGGGGGCAGCGTTGTTAATAGTCGCGTCCTCGCCGTTTAGAGCGCGCCGTTAGCAGCGGTGATGCTCGGCGCTCTCGCGGGGCGGAGGGGAGGGGAGGGGATGGGGAAGGGAGGGGATGATCGCGCCGCGCCCTCGCTGCGTAAAACCGTCCGTAATTGACGAATCGACTCTCTGAATGGGAATGATCGTCGCTGAATGCGGGTAATACCGCGCGTGGTGCGGCGCGGCGCGGCGCGGCGCGGTACGGTACGGCGCCCCGGGCGGGCGCCGGGCGCGGGTGGCGAGGAGATGACAGCGACGTGGTTTGATTCGCCGCGATTCCTCACCCGGGAGTCCTGGAGCGCCCGTTTGGAGGCGCCCGCTATTAAAGTAACATGGCTGGGCGGCGTAAACTCAACGACACACGGGAAACCAAGTACGTGAGAGATACGTCCGATGGAAAAATATACAATGGACGCGGTAAATAAAAACAATATTCCATATAGCTGATAAAATCTTTACTTATATAATCATTATTTGTCCTAAAAATAATATCTTAAAACGTTTTGGTAGGCAGAATTAAATTGCCTAATTCTTTACATCTGTACAATCGACCATTTATTACGTTGTGCTTGGCAACATAAATCACGATTTTACTTTTTAGCGAATTAAAAAAAATTGTGTTGAGAAAAGGATTCAATGATTATTTTGTGTTTCGCGACATTGTTATGGTCATTATTCCAGTAAATGTAATGCGTGATTTATCACGGGAGGGGGTTGAGTTCTTCCCCTGCTGGATGGAGAGATTCGGTGCGGCCCTACACATCGGCTTGCCGGGTTTTCCTCACCCAGGTATCTCACACCAGCGGAGCACCGCTCCAGCAGGATTGCCTCTAAGCTCCCAACTGGTCTTCTCGACATATGGTAGAGTAGTGCATGTGATTGTAAGCGTGTGTAGGAAAGGGGTAAGGACAAGGAAGATGAAGGCATGATCGCGCGCGGTTGGCATATACAGTACATTGTGCTAATACAGTACAATGTTTCTAGCAACGAGTCAATTTCTTTGCGTCATCTTGTCAATATTCTTATTGCATCATTGAAGAACGAGTGTTTTTTAGCATAAGTGTAATATTTGAATGTTTGATTTAAATTTTCTCTTGCATATTGGCAATGAATAAATATAATGATGTATGGCAATCCAGACCAAATATTTTTTCACTGCAATATCCTAGTATCACTTTGTAGGGCTAAACTTTCCTGCCTGAAAATAACATTTTATTTTACTCCCATATAATGTAAATTACAATGAATATTATAATTTGAAAATTTTATTTTACTTAGCACTACCTGGTAGTAATCAGAATGTGCACTAAGTCCCTTTCATATTGCAAATACACTAGTAATAGCTCCTGTCAAAAGAGTATTTATGACTCTCTCAATATTACTTACGCAGGTAAATAATGATAATTGGTAATTGCAATATCCAATATACCATCCCATGAATATTACTGAATACAAGAAAACAGTGCCACATTCATTTAGGTCAGTGAGTGATATAGTTTGGATGAATCGTTCAAAGCCACGCGTTACACTCACTACCTTCTTATCTCCGGTAGAACATCACAAAAGACCTGGTCCCCGCCAATTCAATCGTTTACATTAATTAGTTACTTATCTCCGGTAGAACACCGACAGCAAAACGCGACCCGTGTGTGCATCGGAAACGAGCGTGTAAACGGGACCACCGTTGGAAATAAGGACTCACGGACGTTAAATGGAACCCGTTGTCCCTTTGTCCGTATTACGCAAGCACAAATCTGAAATCAATTGAAAGCAACCATAGAAAAATCTATAACAGAGGAACAAACATCTAGAATTTTTCTCCGGGCTGTATTACGTAGTAGGCTGTGAGCCAATGTATTAAACTAGTTTTGAAAATCCGCTACTGCCAAGTGTAGTTTCCATATCACTTGCACTACCGATATGCTACTGCAACAAATTTTAACATTTTGTTCAATATAATTAAATAAGTTCTCTTACACTTTTATAATACTATATAATGTTATATTAAGGATTAAGGAATAAGCATGTTGGGGATCTTCATTTTGTTCTACAATTTTATTCCGCATGCTACTGGCGGGTATTCAAGAAATGAATTTTCTTATAATAACTTCGCTTACCACCACGAAAGAAATGAAACTTTATCTATAAATTAAACATCATTTGGCATTGACAAGCAAATTACAAAATCCTGCCTGTTGATCAGTTCTAAAGATCAAGAAAAAAGAAGAAAAAGAGGTGTGGGGCAAGGATAGCATATACTCTCTTGCATTATTTTTAACGGCTACACAGTATTATTCTATTATATGAACCTGAAAATCTGTCTTCAACCACCCAAAACGTTTTCTCACACACTTCGAACTCAGGTTCGTTTACTTAATTTGCCTTGGGTTGTATCGCATCATCACGCAATCCCTCATTAGTACTTCCATTTGTCTCGCTTAAAATCCTAAAAACTCTCCCATTATTTCTAACTTAGGCCAGATTCAAAAATTAAGACATTTTAACGAAAATGAAACCAGCACCATTTTTAACGCCCTTTGCCCCACCCGCAAACAAATAAAAATTAGGAGACGTTTTTGAAAAAATGAATTTTTAAGAAATTGCATTATTTCGGGAAAGAATTATAACATATTTCAGGAAACGTAGTTATAAAAAATACATGATTTTTTTTAAGATATGATTCTTTAATACAATATTATTTAAGACAAAAATGTTTATATTCAATATTATGCATTTGCAATGTACTTTTTCAATTTTCTAGAAAACAGTGGGTATCTGAAATAGGACCACAACCAGTTTTTTAGCGTCCATAGCGTCCACGACAAGAAAGTATAAAAAAAATCAGTTTTTTTTTGAGAAAATAATTGTTTAAAAATTGACTACTTTTCTCGCAAAATTACGTCAAAATTATTCATATTTTCGAAAAAATTGTACAGGAACTCATTTCAAATTCTCCCTTTAAACACAGATTTCAATTAAGAAAATAGTGGTACTGCAACAACACATACTTTCTCACATTATTTCTAACTCTTACAATTTATGAAAATTCAAAAAGTCCTACGAAAATGACACATGTACCATTTTAAGCTTCCTTGTTCTATTTGTGAATAAATAAAAGAAAAAATATGGATAGGGTTTTGAGAAAATATTTCTCACAATATGCATTAAATTCAAACAAAACTACTTGTTTTTACAAAAAATGTACATGACCATTTTTAAAGATCAGTTTTTTATAAGATAGTTCATTTAAGACAAAAATGTTTCGTCTAAAATATTGTACTTTTGTAACGTTAACGTTTTGCAATTTTCGAAAATATGCGTTTGCAGAAATGAGACTAGCAGTATTCTATCGTCCTTTGATACATACGAGGACAAATTTTAAAGAATATTCAAACTATTGATTCATAAACAAAAAATCATTAAAAGAGTATGGAAATGCATAAATGTAAAACGTACGAAAGTTTAAAGTTTAAAACAAAAAAAAGACAGTAAGAAGAACTAATGTAAATATTTTTATTTGCATGTTGAATCATGTTTATTGTGCTTAAAATCGGGGAGAAATTGTTCCTATCCTTTCACTGAATGAAATGTGAAATCAATTTCTCTTACATTCTAAGCACACATGATATTACGTTCTCAATTGCAAGAAGCTTTCATGAATTATCATCAGTTTAAACGGCTCTATGATAAAAATCACATAAATACATAATTTTAGCCTGAAACTTCACCTATTAGTGCAAAGCAGGGATAATTATCTTCATTAGTATGAATTGAATTTGTAATTCCCGTTATTAAAAATAGACTGATGAGTTTATGTAATCTTGTTGTGCTTAAACCTTTAGTTTCAAACAGAAATAATGAATTACCCTATAGAATTACTTCATCACTATTGCTAACAGTTTTTTCGTTTCGATGTTACTATACGTAAGGAAATAATTTGTGCAATGCTAGTTTTACCTGACAATGGGCACCAACAAATCGGGTCGTTCGTCGTAGTTGGCGCGTTCGCCGCTAGAGGCCAGCCATGTTCCTGGCAGCAGTGTCTTCTGCAGCGCCGCCACGCGCTCCCTGCAAATGCCAACACAAACGTAAGAGAATTATGCAAGGCGCATTCATAAGCTCTTCTTCCTTATAACTAGAACACAGCTAACTTAAGGCATAATTTCATTGTTTTACATTAGAGTCTACGCAAATAGCATACCAAGAGCTTCTTCAGAAAAAGGTTGCGCGCAGGCACCTCTGCCAAAACCTTTTGCTTCAGAGACATATCGTAGAGTGATCAGCGTCACCTGCAGAGAACAATTTCGAGCGACTTTTATCAATCATCGCCTAGGGTGCCGTAGGTCATGGTGCCCACCTTGCTGGCGGCATGACAGCTGTAATGCCTCCATCGCACTTAAATTCTGTGCTATTGAAATAAACGTGTGACAATAGGGAAATATTATGAAATATACATGAGCTGACGACAGCTGGGCAGCTGCCCAGTAGACCCTAGTAACTTCGATAGAAAACTTTTCATATGCGAGCAAGAGCGTGAGGCTTACTTTGTTATCAAACAGCGTCATTCTCTCGAAATTTTCGCGGCTTCCCAGACCCCTGTACCACTCCTATTTACGATTATTTGTGTAGGTGGTGTAACTAGTACAAGGGACACGGAGTATGAGAGGAAGTTTGAAGAAGGTGGTGGTGATACAGTTTTGAGGAACACGGAAATAGTAGAAGACATCGATCGAAAATTTTCACATTAACATCCTTTTTATGCACAGACACCAATTAATCTACATATTCTATATCTATATTCTATAGTACTAACATATAAAGACACAAGGGCGTTGCGTTGCAGCGCAATAACCTGTGAATGCACAGGACCAATGTCGATGACATGTTTGTGCGAGCTTTCTTTGAAGGCCAGGAGCACTATGAAAGTCAGGCTATAATACACAACCCTAAACCTTAATATACTTACAATATAATTACGATTCTGGATATTTTGCACCTAGCATTACATCACAAATTCAAAAGTCCACCAGTGTCTTTAGTTTAGCTGCGCGCCACCAGAGGATGACGATTGAGATCTACGATTGAGTTCATCAGTGGGCAGAAATGTGTATTTATAAGAGAAGACTGTATTCTTTCACTGTCAATTGTCTAATCCAAAATGATTCTGAGATTTTCTCTGCTCTATAAAAGGAGTTTGATTTTAGGTACGTCTAGGCGTGAATGTATTAAGTGTATCCGAGATATAAAGTGATCGGAAGAAATAATTTGCTTATGGATATGCTTAATATTGTCGTAAAAGGTATGAATACACACATGTTCAGTTGTAATAAGTTAAGCATTGTTATGTATTTACGACTTGCACGAGCGACAGTGCGAGCAAAAATATATTAATAGTGATTTACGTGTTATGCTAAAACTGTGACGGATAGATGAATTTTTGTAGCGAAATGTTTTATTATAGTTGAGAGTGAAAAAATAACTTTGGTTGGTAAAGGTATGTTTATGTAAATTGATGAAAGTTCAGCAAGAAGTATTATTAAAGTAAAACAGTGGTAAACGGGTATTTGGAGGAACTGAAAATGTGTCAACGCTGGTTTTCAAGGTTGTTGAAAAATGAACAAAAAAGTTTATTAAGGTAATATAAAACTTTTATCAAGCCGGAAGAAACTGCAAACTCGGAAATTTGGAGGTAATATAATTGTTTAAGTGGTTAATAGCTCCTTTCTATCAGCCACTATTTACCAAGAACCTTACAACGCGCAATCCAGTACAATTAAATTTAATTATATTTAAACGTTAATTGCCGCTGCAAGATCAATTTCAAACTTTTCTTTATAAACATGTGAAACTATATATAATGTTTTGAGTAACCTGCAAATGCTAGTTTTAATCTTAAGACTTCGAGTCTTCTTCAGAAAGTTTTGTAAATAAATGAGATTTAACAATTATCAACATGTATCGGCTAACTTTAACTCTAATTTGATCAATATTGGTATCAATAAATATTGAAGGGTACTTACAAGTTAATTATATAAAGAAAATTTAGCCCACAGAATGTATACGTGAAGAGGTAGGGTACATAAAATTAAAATTTAAAAATGCCGGATTGGTTAAATTGGATGTAATTGAGAAGCGATGAGGTACAGATGTACTTACTTCAACAATACATAGCCAATTTATACCGGAATATTTTTGTGGAAAAGCTTTTGCCATTTTGCGGTGCAAATTTGATCTGTACCTCCGTCGGATCATTACCGCAATTCTTGATCATGTGTGGATGCATGCCCATCATTTAAACGCGTGAGCTTCAAAGGCACCAGTAATTAATAAATAATTCCCCGGTACTGAAAACAAGTTGTCCAAACAACTGACCCCTAACAATCCCTTAACCCTAAGCGCTTTACAGAGAGTAAACGGAGTTGGATAATTTTCTGTTAGCTCGAGCCCGAGGAAAACCTTGGCCTTGCGGTAGTTTAATAATTAGAACACCGAAATGTAAAAGAAAGCAGAAGCCTTCGCAGTACACAAAATAGTAGAATGCTATAAACATTAACTAACTGAAAGTCACAGAGTTAATAACGGAATATAAAATAGTGTTTGACGCAGAGAAATTGAAATTAATGAGAAAAGAATCATGTTTTTGAATTGTTTATAATAGCTTAATGTATTAACTACTCGTGTTAAAAATAATTAACCTACAAGGGGGATTCGTATAAAAACATACAAGGCATCTATCGTGCGAGAATAAACACAGTGTATGAATTGTAAGGACATAGTATTCCACAAAACAAAATAATACATGATACTTTATTATATTTCATACAATTATTCCATAATAATATTAATAAATACTATTTAATACTGACCCACTTTGGTACCTGTGACTATTTTATCAAGTAGATTTTTCACAACGAACATTTGTAAACAAATATAACAGAAAGTAGAAATGCAAAATTGTGAGAAGGCCAAGGGAAGAAGGAAAACGCGAATAAAAACCAAAATATGTTGCTCATTTGCCGTCGCAAACAGTGTTTATTACACGGGAACGAATAGCATCTTATTGTCAAATGATGCCAAAAAAAAACTCATCGCAACCTGAATTCATAATTAAACTTAGTATAGTATTAGGGTCCCTGCACAAGAGCTTTGCGTTGACGCGCTTTAAGTAAGAAAAGGAGTAGTTAGAGAAGGGATTCCGGAGCTAAATAAAACGAGCAAATATCGCACATTTCCCCCTATATTGTCATACAATTTTTAGCTGTTGTGTGACGTTAAATAAATAAAGGGAAACGCGTGGGTAACAACAAATATTTAGTTACACGTTTCGTTTATCGTGAGTTCCACCCCTCACGATAAGCAAGTATCTAGGCATCTGAGATTCGGCTCTAGGGGTAAAAACGTATCATTCTGAATGGTGCGGGCAAATCTCAGGATTGGCTTGGAAAGGTTGCACAGCGCGCCCCTGAGACTCGCTAGTAGAGCAACTCTTGCCGGTGTTGTGATATCGTAAACTGACCTCCACTCCGAGGCAGCTCGTCTTTCCGCGAGTTGCTTAGCCGCCGTCGTTGATTATCAGGCGTTCGAAACCCTCTGTAACGAAACAACTCGACGAAGAGGGAGGGACGAAGAATCATTGGATTATACGCCCATGCATTCAATCCACGCGCCGCTTCGTCCCCGTGGTGCAATCTCAGGCTTCTTCCCAACCCACAAAGCACCTCCCCCATTATTTACATTTCGGCGCTCTCGGGGGCAGGCGCCCGGCTCTTGAATTCAGAATGCTCGCAGAAGCAGGCGTTGCGCAGGCTGCCATAGGTAGTTTCTCGCCTGAATTTACTAGGAAAGATGACTCAGGGCATCAACTGATGTCACTGCAGTTCTTCTGACCGGGAGATCCTTGGTTTGAGTCCCAACAGTGGCAGGATTTTGACACTAGCTGGTCAGCTAAATCGAATTCAGTCGCTATTTGGAGGAGATTTCTAGCGGCCGGCTGCCCTGGTCGAGTGTTTCGTGATTTCTCCGACCAACACCAGGCGAATGCCGGAGCTGTACTCTAACAAATGGACCACGAACTGCGCGCGATCTTACCTTCCTCTCCCGTCTCTTTCTCGACCTTCCGATTCGGTGACGCGTCTGACGACCAAATAAATTAAACAATTCATGAAGCAACAGAAAACGCGGAAAATAATAAAAAGTATATTAGACATGAATATTTAGATGCGTATTTCAACAAGTCCTTCATATTTTTATAGTCAAAGTGCAATTCATCACGTCTCCGCGACATTTTATTTCTTTAGACACGTTATTTGTAAAGATTGGTTGCGGGCGAGAGTCGCAAAAAGGTATGTATACTACTGAATATAGGAGACGATTCTACATCATCACTGAAGCCTTACCTGGAAATCAATGAGCATCACCACTCGATAATCATAAATAAATTAAGACCCACATTCATCATCAAACACGTCAGTTACTGAATCACACACGATTATGAATGATAATAAATAAGTCCCTTCAACATTTAATTTTAAAAAGTGCCTGTTTAATAAATGTATTTACCACTGAAAGAATATATGGCTGTTAATTTCAATGTTAATGTTTGTGACATCAAAAGTTGACTTTAAAGCAAAATAAACATACATTTTGTGTCATGGTCTGTATATTCATTTGTTTACCTTGATTTTGCTTACGTATCGACCGCACGGTTTAATTTTGCCCATCTGCTACATTAGCAGATGGCCATGAAACTAAAGAAACTAGAGAAATATAAAAGGGAACTGAATAAAGTACATTAATATACTATTTACATACGAATAGTTTGTAACTTTGTTGGAAGTAATTTCGTTCGTGGAAGTGTCCTATTAAATGCCACTCGTGCTTTGGAAATTCTCAGATAAATTCCAAAGCATTCGTATTATTACCAATGATAATTTTTAAGGCCACAAAAGATTGCAAACGCATAACTCGGGATCTTTTCTAAAAGATATGATATCATGCTTTAATTCATCATGTAAAGCAGGCATTATATTCAAATAAACGGAGGAGTGTTATATCGGAGAGATAAATAAGGAAACACTGCTATAGACTTGCAAAATATGGACAATTTGGGCTGCTCGATTACAGGATAGTTCATTGCAAAAGCTTTGATAGTTTCAAATGACGAACAATGAGGTGTAGAAAATTTTAATTCAACTTCTAATAATGCCTCAAAGTAACACGTGCATTTTCAACCTTCGCATTATGGATCTAAAATGTGTGCTCTTGATACCTTCAACGTCAATCGCAACAAATGCAATTTCGAATTCAGAGTCATCTAGAACTCCTTCACTGCCAACAAATTAATGTTCAGATAACAAATGTGGAAGATACTACAAAAATATCTCAAGTGGGTACTCCAAATCAAAGTGAATGCAGTAATTGTAAAAGAACCCGCATGTTCATAACAACCCAAAACTGAAAATACAAGTTAGCGGAGTATTTGGGGAAGCTACTGACTCATTTAAAATCGTAAAAGCATCTTATGCTTATTTCATTGAAACATCTCTACCGAGTGTGGTTGTAAAGAATGTGATTAATCAATTTAAAGCTCCTCGGTAGGAACGGCGTGCTGGCCTTTGGTGAAGTGGTTCCGGATTCGACTCCGGGCCGGGGCTAAGAATAAAGCTGTAGCATTCAAAAACAAATCCTCAGTTTCTACAACTGTATGACAAAAGGAAAAGCTTAGAAAGGACACGTAAGCTAGGTACGGATATATGAATACGTCATGCTCACCACTTCCTTACTCCCAGGATGGATAATATATAAATAAAAGAATGAAATATTCTATGAAATAAGTATAAGATGCTTTTTACGATTTTAAATGAGAGACAACTTCCCCAAATACTCCACAAAACTATATTTTCAGTTTTCGGTTGTTATGAGCATGCGTTTCCTATTACAATTACCGCATTCACTTTGATTTGGAATACCCACTTGAGATATTTTTGGTAGAATCTTACCCATGCTCGGAACACGGCTAGGTGGAAAAAGTTGGATTAACCAGACCATAAAATATCAAATACATTCATTAATCAGTTAATTTACGGCAGTTCTACAGAATTCATGATGTGAACAAAGAGTATATCAGAGGCGGTATTCAATGTTAAAAGGGAATGCCTTATTTGCCCAACTTCCTGTGCCGCCATATTGTTCTGTATAATTTCTATTCGGTAAACGGACAGCCAATAGCAAAGAAGCAACCGGTAAATTTGAAATAGACCAGCAACATGGGAACTTTAAAATGTCACTCCCATATTTTTCACGCCGTAATTTATTAAAATATTCACAGTCATAAGGATTATATGGAAGAAGAAAGGGCAGTAAAATCTAGTATTTATTGAAATTTTGATATTACACAACTTCAATAGAATTAACAATTTTTATTACACGAGGCAATAAACACAGTACAACTCAAATGCACCTTTACTGGCTTGTAGACATGTCAAATTAATGTGAATACTATGGAATATTACATTGTTACAGAGCATTATACATTAACAATACACAGTGTGCAATGAACAGTGTTGAAAAGAAACAAATAAACACATTACCGCACATTAGCCCAGGTAAAAAAAAAATAGTTATGATACAAGTGCCAATTTATTTAGCGAGTCGGAAAGGTAGCATCACGAGGCCAATATGCCCCAATCCTACGAGCAAAATAAAATCACTTTCATCATTGTAAACAGTATTACTACCTTTCATTTAATTTTAATCCAAAAATAAAAATCACTTAACAGTTCACTGCCCTATGAGTCACACGTGGTTCAAAAACCTTAACACCCAATGGTTTTTAATGTCTGTGAATCATATGCGAGTCACAAACATTTACAACTTCTAAGGCAAATATTTCCATGGAACTTGCCGTAGCTGCGTCGATTTTAAATTGTACTTCCTAGGATGGTCATAGAACTTTGAAATACACCTGGTCGTGTAGATAAATATTTCAATTACAAAAATAGCAATAACATTATGATAATTAAGTCGTTTGGACCTGCAAATATATTTTGAGGTTTTCATAGGGGCAGGAGATGTGTTAATTATGAACAAAGTTACATTAAGGTCAATAGTATCTGATTAGGAACGAACAAAACTATTTTGTTTACTTTGTTGCTTTCAAAGTCTTTCCTGAACATTTGAACATTGTCCCACTTTTAGCCCCGGTGCAAAAACTTTAACTTTTAGCATGCTACGTATGCCTTGAAAGATCTGCTTTTACTAGTTGCAGCCTAAAAATTTTTTGTTAATAAATATTTGACAAAATTATTTTATTTACCTATGCCTAACTTACACATGCACAGGTTATGGCCGGGCTGTTCAAATATGGAATCCACTGTAACACTACATTAATTTTTAAAACAATGATTTACAAAGTGTGGAATGTAACATGTCCAACACAGCTTATGTACCACAATTTAATTCTGAAAATGGATTGTCTTAGTTCAAATATTTGATTGCACCAGGAAACGAACACTTACTGTCATTTAGGGTCAATTGTGAATGCTTCACAAGCCATCGCTGGAAGAGGATCTGAAAAGCAAAAAATTCTGTTAAAGATACTATGTCGTCAAATGAATATTCTGAAAACTAATCTTCCTGAAAATGAAAATTGTTTTTTCTTGTTAGCATCTAGACTTACGGAATTAGAAACCACAGGAATATCTTGCATTTACCATACACCGAAGCCACAGATTCATCTTCCAGAATGGCGTAGGTCACCTGTTCAGTTGTGCAAGGATCTGTAATCACGAACCACAAAAACATTTGTTTTTTTTTATTTTCTATAATTTACACATAATTGATAATAATAACTGTATATTCAAAGGAAAAACTTACCACGAGAGACATCCAAAAGAACTTCAAGTGACACCTCTCATGGGTTTAAAAGATCTGAAAATGGAGACAAATATAAAATTTTCCCCAGCTTCAAAATATGCAACAAAGTGATATTTAAGTTTCTTAAAAATTATAGCGAATAGTTACCATTTAGTAGCTAGCATATGCATCTGCCGCACATGATATAGCAGCATATTGAACGATCCAAGAACCTGTATTAATCAACAACAAAATATTACCAATACATTATGCTTTCAATAGCATGCTTCTATTGGCGTTTCACACACATACAAGAAACTTACCATTTTAAGTATGAATTGCTGCCTACGTACAAGGATCTGAAAATTGAAAAATTTGAGTTTAAAAGTTTCCCATCGAACTATTATGTAATTAAAACGAATATCACAACACCAAAATTGTATGCACATTTATAATCTCAAACAAATCTGTCCTGTTTGTAGTTCTATTGTCAACTGGGACAGAAACTATAAATTTAAGAAAAAAATTACACTAGAAATTAAGTCTTGCAAATTACACCCATTTCTATTGTGAGTGTCACCTCAGTTAGTTCAAACAAGGGATCTGCAAATGACAATGAACATTAAAAAAATCTACAATTTACAATTGAATTATTTAAATGCATTTTTCAAGGCAGACGCAATAAATACTGGCAGCAAATGTACCAGGCACACTTGTGTAATGTACCATTCACTGACATTACTTTTTGAAACCACTAATGATTATTACCTAGGCTAATCTGATGAGAAACTTCAAATTATTTACTATTTTTTGCAATGCATACTGTCACAAACTGTTCTCTGAACAAATAAAGTATGCTTATTTCTATTGAAAAGAAGTCTTACAAGGAGTAACATCCACTGAAATTTGTGGTGAATTTTGAATCTGGATAACAAACTGAAAATGAACATTAGAGAATCAATTTACGACGCACTATTGAAATGCCTGAACGCCCATCGAAGAAAATTAACTTACTTTTACTGGAAGCTTGCATTGAAATCCTGCAATACTTCTTCGCAAAGGCACAGCATGATCACACGTCCCACACGGCAGGTATAATGTTGTTCCAGAAAATTATCCATGCATATTTACTTCTCGTGAGATGCTTCCATGTGCATTTTTGGAGAGAACAGTTCCCATTAGCTTTAAGCCATTCTCTACTTCTAAAACAAATATATTAACTTTACAGGCACCATTCAATAAAAGTATAATAAAGAAGCAGTATTAATCGATGAATAAAAATGCATAAAAATGTAAGATAAAAAATGTAACTTACCGTTTCACGTATCCTGGAAACCCAAATAGACGTTTTAATGGCTAATTTCGCTTTCGCATTTTTGCAATTGGGCACCCAGCACCTTCTTGAAGCCATAATGCACGCTTCAGACTTCAAACGTAGCAGTAAATCACAAAATTTCTCGAAATCACTGGCCGCTAAATCCCGTAGACGGCGCCATACAGCACGTGTACGCAATGCCGTTCGGTCGCGGAGGAAGAAATCCAACTGTCATCAATCGTTTCGAACGCAAAGAAATTTCAAAATGCGTAGTTCGCCAATTCACCACTAGAGCGAGTTAGTGTTGTACAGATGTATATGGTGTCGCACTGAACTCTGATTGGCTACTGTAACGATTTTGAATAAGGGTCGGACATGGCCTATCTAGTGTCAGATAAATGGATGTGATAATATTTTTTCGAATTTCGTCTCACCCAAATGTTCAAAATATAACATATTTCCATTCTAACACACAGATATTTCTTCGGCATCCTATTATGCGTTTTGAGCACAACTACGAATACATGACATATCGCATGGCTCTTGGTATGCTAAAATTCTCAACGATATCGCACAATTCATTTTTTAAGCTTCCGCTCCGAAGCCATGCGCGTTTGCCCTCCTCGGGTATAGCCAAACCAATCCCACCGTCTCTGCCTTCCATCCCTGCATTCGTTCCGCTGCCTCTGAACCCTTTCCCTCCCTCCCACTCCGTCGGAGGCGACGGCCCTCCGCCCCCGTGCGCGCCGGAGATGAAAGCGTGGCGCGTCCTGCGGCACCATCACTTTATGCCGCCGCAAGGTGAGTTTATTCCCGAAGGCAGCGGGGCCGCCCCCAGCGCGCCTGAATGAGAGCAGACGTCGCTATGGCGACCGCCACCGCCCACGCACCCTCGCCGCTGCCGTCCGCCCGCTGCGTCGACGTCTCCGTTGCTCCAATCGCTGCCTGCCGGGGATTCCCACGCCCTCGGGCACTCCATCTTCTTCCCATAGCCACGTTCTTACTGACGGCCCCGCTGCTGGTTCATGACCACCGTCACCTCCTCACGCCGCCGCCGGCCGTCCGGTTATCGTCATTGCTTGCGCTGACCGTGGGTTCTGACGCCAATGGTGATGCTACTTACAGCCATCCCCCAGTCACTCTGTGGCGTACATTTTCCTTCATATACAACACACCGCTCTTCCCTGGCACGTCTGGAGCCTCGACTCGGCCCCACTCAAAGCTGTCACCGGCTCCGTCAGGGCTGTGCCCATTGCAGCCTCCTCGACATCCCGGCCCTTTGCTACACCTCTTTCTCAATCACATCGCTTTCTCACCGCCACATCCGCTCAGCGCGCTCCCGTCGCCACGTCGCTCGACCGCTGGCCTCGACCTCCGCTGCCCTCGCGCCCTGTCGCCGGCTCCACGCAACTAGCGACGGCGACCGACCAGCGAAGCGACGCAAAGCGACGCGAACACCGAACGCGACACGCCGAAAGTGGCGCGGCGTGGACCTGCCGCCGCAGCCGCCCTTGGATTTCCCCTGGAGGCGGCGCGATAGGCCGCTCTCGGCGGAAGCGAGAAACAAGCTCCTATTTCTTTTCAAGCTTGCCGAGGATGTAAAGGGAGATATAACCCTATGGTTGAGAAAGTTTCACGTATCTAACTCCCCACTTGTACATGAATAGGAATGACAAGAGGTTTCCCGAATTTCTCGGCGAAGACATTTTTCTAGCTTGCTTCCATGGGTGGAGTTTATCTCAATTATAGAGTAGTCTCTTGACGTTGAGTAATAGCTCTTTGCGTGCTTTGAATGGATATTTGTCTTCAAATTTTGAGCTGAAAATCTGTTTTTATACACCCACTAAAGACGCAGTCACAAGGAGCTGTAAATTCAAACCCATAAAATCTGTTGAAACAATTCGGACAATTATACTAGCAACTTTAAAAACAATTATATGTCTTTTCGAATCGTTAGAGAATTATTTTGTCCTCGCTTCTAAAACTTTTCGTTTTGGTTACCGAAAAATATCAACATACGAATTTATTTCATTAATGAATGTACTCTGTTGAAGCTTATTTATATCAGTTCAGAGGAATTTCCGATGTTGTCAAGCACGTCGCTTGTGTGAATGAAATAAAGCTGAAATGTATTTTTACTTTCTCGTGTACTACTTACAACTCGTAAACGTTTTAGAACTGAGAAAAATCATTGGTGATATTTTTCATCTAAATTTTGCTTCAAATAAAACAAATGTCAAAAAAATGGAATTTTGTGAAAAAAAATTTCGAAAAATTGCAAAAGGTTTTAATTATCTACAAGAAACAAATATTGAAAATGATTTTTTTAAATAAAGGGTTTTTTTTAAAATTTTGGTGTTTAAATAGGCCCCTGCACAAATTTTTGAAAAATATGAGGAAGCTTTCGGTAATTTTGCGTGGCAAAAAAAAGGCAACTTTATAAAAACAAGTTCTTAAAAACAATTCCAGTTTTTTCTTTCTAGAATATTGAGAAGTGCGATTACAGAAATGAGCCACAAGCCTGATTTTCGTAGAACTACTGAATTTTAAAAAAATTCAAAAGTTACTCACATATGGACAAGGCATCGTGTTGTTTAGGCCTAGCGAATAACTGAAAAGCCGACCAAAAGTAAAGTCAATACAGCCTTCATTATTATTTCCTTTGATTAAATTATATTCGTTCGAATTATATCATATGACGCCGATGAGCTCAGTCTACGACAGCGCGAAAACTTCTGAAGGGGCCCATTTAGTTAGCAAAAAACAATCAAGATTTGCTTTCTTTACTTGAATAGTGAGTAAAGACTGACGCCAACCCATTAAAATCTCAATCAATATATAATCTGAGCCTGTCGGTCCTCAAAATCATTTTTAAATCTAAATGTTGCTCATGACATGACTTAACTACACCTATTGTTTCTTTCTGCCTAATATATCAGAGTAGCAAATTCGATAAATTCAAAAATTGGGAAATCCTATGCTCGGTCACTTGTTGCAAAGTCTATACCTACTCTGTTCTCATTCAAAATGTACCTACAAAATTATTTCAAGTCAGCATCAAAAGTTATTACAAAATCCCTCTTGCTCCATTGCGCTTAATTACTGTGATATTGGTGAACAGTAATGTCAAGAAATCAACTCCTGATGCCTCTTCAAAGACCTCAAATGGTCATGTGTTAGGTTCAATATAATATCAGAAAGTATGATCACATCTCGGGATACTACAAAGAAATCACATGCTAAATTTGAAAATTCGACAGGTTTCACAATTTTAATGAACTGTTCTTCAAAAATATGGAATTCGGGGCGTACCACTTACTTCTCTAATATGTCTTACCAATATAAACAAGAAGATTACAGAAATCCTTGCAATGTAATATATTAAAAATTCAATAACAAATTTTACAATAAATCTTACTTAGTGTCAATACCAGAAAGATTGAATAATCTTCCAGTAAATGTTGGAAATGTAAAACATTTTAAATAAGCAATGGCTGAGCTAATATGGTATATGTACAAGTCTGTATAAAAAATTGAAAATAATAAGGGAAATTTGTAATGTTTTATACACCATTTTTTCAAAAATAAGTTTCTCTTTCAAGGTATCTATTCTATTAGTTTTGATTTTAAGTTTAAGGTTTAAGTTAACGTTTAGTAGTAATAGTTTAAATTAAGTCAAATGATTAGTTTTGTTTTCGTATTTTCTAGTTATACTCATTACTCGTTTTTACCAGTCATGTACTGACTGCGGCGTCTTTTCCCTTGGTACATGACGTTTCTAAATTAAACAATTGACCTGAAGGCCGTCGGTACAGACAGGGTGGTGGATGCACCTCATGACTTTTAATGCCCTTATATTATTCTTTAAGTGTTAGTGTTTGTGTCAACTTTTTTGACGCATGTCGCAAAAATCAATCTTTTTTTATAATTTAATTTGTCTGGTTACGCGTTTAGTGTTCTGTAATGGTTTTTGTAAGTTTCTTTTTAAATATTTTATTTTTGTTCCACAATGTTGAATAGCTTGCATACTTCATTTGTTTTCTCTGGTTTCCCTCGCCGGCATTAAGGCAAAAGCTGGGGTCCATTATTTTCGCTATTGTGAGCTGAGGGCAATACATGTTTGTTTGTCCCTTATAACATTGCAAAAATGTATCTTAGAAAAATTCTTATTCTAAAGGTGTTATATTCATACATTTTGTATTCATGTGTTAGGCGGAAGAGCGGGGGCCTGATGGCCCGAGTCTCACCACATTAATAATAAATAATAATAATAAATCCTTATTATTATTAATAAAATTGTTTTGTTCAAAATGCCTTGCGAGTTAAAATTACAAGGGGAGTCAATGAATCAACAACGTTTTTAACCCATAGACCTCCTTCACGTTTGTGATTTTAAACGACAGTATATTTCCAATTAAGACAAAAATGTAACCTATTGTAAACTCCACAATGTTTTTACAATAACGAGCCCACGATATAGTTTTTGAAAAAAAGATTCCTAGCAAACATCGAAAATGTAAAGCAAAAGAAAATAAAATTATTTTGTTGGTTAATATTTTAAGGGTCTGTTTTGAAAAAAATAAGTTCAAATAATAAACGCATTATAGCTTTATAAAATAGTTTACTTTCCTCCTGCGAAGTTCTTCGTAAGAAGAGAAAGTTATTAAATCATGCCCGCAAAAACGGCCAATTTTCGGCAGAAAAACACTTATCTAGTAATATGTAATACAATAATATTTGTTAGATCTTAATTTCTTCCACGATGCCAATCGCCACTACTCTGTTCTGGACAAAGACTTTTCGACCCGGCTTTCCGCTGTCTTCAGTTGCACCTCTCGCAACTCTCGGTTTCCACGCTTCTGTCTCCCGCCTTCGCCACGCACGCACTTCACTCCCGCACGCATCCTTTCAGTCAGCCGGCGCGACCGCCCCGACACGCGGCGCGCGGCGCTCGCCGTGATTCATCTGTCGCTGCGAATCGCGTCGGGGGCCTTTTTGCGAACGCGGCGGCGGCTCCGCGCCCCCGCGGCCCCGCGCCCCGCGCTCCCCTTGCCCCCGCGCGCCCCAGCGCCCCGTGCCATGCGTTGCCCTGCTGCCCCCCTTGCGCACCCGACTCACCCCGCCCGGGCCAACCCTACTAGCCACTCCATCTCGAACGGTCTCCTCCCGCCCGTAAGCTCTGCCCCGTGCACTCCACCTCACTCCGATTCGCCCCCTTCAAGCTACTCCCCCGCTCAAGCCACACACAACCCCGTCCGAACCCCACACCCATTCCCGCCTTATGCCATGCCCCGCCCGCGTGCAGCCGCCGCGCCGCGGGATCAAAGGTGGCGCCGACTTCCTTTTTACACGACATTGCAAGCGGAGGCGATAGAATTTGGGCGAGCGGCGAGAGCGGCGCTGGCAGGTGGGCGTCTGGCGCCGAGAGCGACCTGCGACATGCCTCCTCCATCCCCTCGCACTCGGCGCCTTGTGGCCGCAGCCTGGCTCCAATCAAATGCCTTCTCCTGCCCCAAGCGCGAGCGAGGCCGCGTTTTTGCCAGCTACGCGAAGGAATAGACGGTTATGGAAGAATCACCGTGGTTTTTGTCAGTTTTTCTTTCCCCTTCTCTTCTTTTTAATCCGATGAACTGATATTGCATTTTGGCGATTGTTTTCGGATACGTGTGATTATGATTTACGGTATGCAAATAAGAAAAAAAAATTAAAGCTTACCAAAACATCATCAAGTGATGCGTTTAATTGTACTTTTGCGATATATAAGTTTTAGGAACGCGTTTTTTTTTCTTTCACATCATTTAATCGATTAATTTCAATTTCATTGCCATCACAATCACTGACGACAAATCGGCGTCGGAAACCATTATCACCTCCATTCTTCGTCATTGCATATTTGGCGGCTGCAATCGCCTTGAGTCTGCCAACCGATACTTCATCCTTAATTTTCATCCACAGCATTGAACACAGCAGAGGTAGCAAAAATGCGACATTTCTACGGCGCTTCAAGAAGCCACGTTGCCACTTTCAGTGTATTTTGCCCTTAGCCTCCACCATATCATTCCATTCATCACCATCTCAGAGGCTACTCCCTCGAACCTTTTCACCGTATCTACCAACAACAAGGACTGTTCTTCTATTAAAACCAAGAGCACTTGACAGCTGTTGGCAAGAGAGAATTTGATACTTTGAATTTCAACTTTTGACGCACCTGCGTATCGGATTCCTCAACCGAAATAAAACACTAGTTTATTGAATGAAACCAGCTCACGATTGAACATCGAACTTACACCCACTTCAGGTGTCAAATTACATTGACTAGGGAACGAAGTGCCAGTGCTACCCAGGGCGCTTCATCGGCGCTTCCAGTATAATGTATGACTGTAACGTCCTACCAACGTGCCTGCATACGGACATGGTGGAGGTGGCTGTGGTAATGACTGCAATCCGCGATTTTCATCATTTTATCTTCAGTTGCGTGCATTGATATAGTAAAGGGTTGAGGAAGATTGTTGTTTTTGAGCATCTTTACTCGACATTAATTGAAGAAGAGTATCAAATATCTAACGGTATGTGAGAATTGACGCCAATAAAGAAATGTAATCGGAGTTAATAGTTAGTTTTCAGACTCATCCAGATCCTTAGAAAAGAAAAGATGAAATGTTTGCATAGAAGTTAACATTTGCAACATTTTTTCACCGCCACAAAAATAAGCATTGAAAGTAATGAAAAAAGGTTGAAAAAAATTGTATGAAAAACCATTTTTATGTTTCAGTGTCCCATGTTACATAGTACAATAAAAATAAAAATATATAACTATGGAAAATCTCAACTTAAAAATAACAGAAGAATTATACTACGCAATGTAATTTTTGCAGAATTGGCTAGAGGGTCCGTTGAAGAAGAACGCACAACAAAAAATACAAATTTTTTACCCTGTTCTTTCCTTCAAAAGAATTTTTAGGCAACAATCTCTTACCACTGCTTCTGTATTCGTAACATCATTCACCTCTGAACGACTAAGAATATTACAAAAATGTTAATATGAGTTATGAAATTTTATGAGCATTAACGTATTTTTCGAATTGATTCGTTAGTCATCCAATACATATAAATGAGCAGAGAGAGGTTTTGAAAATTTGATAGTATGTTTTGAAATGATGATGATAATGATGAAAATAAATATAAACTAAGAAAATGTGTATCTAAAAATTATCACCGTTTTCTTAGTTTAATTATATATACTCTTGCTTTCATAGGTCACCAATTATTAATATATTGACAGTGTATTGGCTAAGCCATTTACTGTGTACCTAACGGATCTATCGAACGAACATTGCGAATAGCACAAAAATTATATCGCATTATTGTTAATTTTTCTGAAGGAACCATTTTGAGACAAATGTTGAGCGTCCTGACAATATTCTTAAAACTATAAACCTCGAATTAATTATAGACGTTGTCCATTGCCAACAATATTATTTTAATGTAAGAGCAGCTTTCGATGGCTTAGCCATCATCATCAAGGCCATCGAAAGCTGTCTTACATTAAGTAAATATTGTTGGCAATGACAACGTCTATAATTATTTTCATGAAAATGCGCAACGCTAACACATCCACAACACCTATATTTATATAACCTCACTAATCGTAGGAGAAGAACTTGAAGTAGAGCCAGCAGGTAACCGACCGACTTAGCAATACCTACGTGAGTTTCCTATTTGCCGTTCGTGCCAATGGAGTACTCCTTGGGAAGCAAAGTTTGAGACGAAGGTGACTGTGGTACGGGGAAAAAAAAACCCCTTTCCCCCGGGGGTTCAAGAGGTAAACAAAATATGATAGATTCAAAATCGACCGTGTGAATTATTTTCTGGTCGACCTAAAACGTTTTGAATCTTCACGCATTAAACAGGTAAGTTTTCCTTGGCTAAAAATGAAAAAATAATTCAATAAGTATACTCTATGATGTTTTTTATCCTTTATTTTCATAACATATAATTTGATTATTAAGAATTTACAATTACATGATATAAACAACGAAATCAATCACCTAAACAAACGTTTTTAAAGGTTTCAAACATGTGGTGCTAGAAAAACATAACTTTCTATGAGACCGGGACCAATTCCCTTAACTATTCTAGAACAAAATTTAATGCGAACAATTTGAGACTCTTTTTGTGAAATAATCGAAAATAGTGTTGAAACGTGTTGTAAAGTACACTCTCTAATCAAAATACCCATTTCAAACTCAGAGGGCTTCGAGTTTAAATTCGATTTCATATAATCGATCGGGAACTGTTCATTTGGAGAAAACCAGCTACACAATGGTATGCGTGACTAATTGTCGGCAGACGCACTGGGCAGACACTTTTGTCGTCCAGTTGATTTTTCGGTATAAGAGCCCACAAACACATGGATTCTGGACCACACGAGTGTTCGAAAAGAAGTAATTAGTATATAATGTTGGTGTGTGTGTGTGTGTGTGTGTGGTGCTGACTACATTTTTGTCTCTTCTTAATGAAATAAGAGAGAGAAAGTGAGAATTCTGTGTCCCATGTTTTGGTAGTAAGGCCCTTGTTCGGGTGCCCGAGACGTCCCTGGAAATTGTGGCGGAGTGGTCGCGCCGTCATGGCAAAGTGACACGCCGTCACGGCAGCCCGCCGCGCGCCCGGGACCTCCCCGGTTCGCGTCGAGGCGGGGCGCTGGAGGCTGGCCGGAGGGCGGGGGTGAAACGCTATCCGCGGGGAGCCGCTCTGGAGGGACGGGCCCGCCCCCCCCTCCCGCGGCCCTTGTTGATTGCTTTCCGAGAAGTTGCGCGCACGCGTCGGATTTGCCAAGAAATGCCTCTTCGCCATTTTTGAAGGTTCTTTCCTTCACGTAAGGCCTCACTAGTAACACCATGTTATCTAGTTTGTTTTGTTTGTTTTGGTTTTTTTTTGCTTATTTTGTTTTGTGGTTTGAATAACACAAATATCAGTGTTAAACACAACTTTGTTATGATTGCGTAAATCTACAAGTAACATCTTACTAATAATATTAAAATAACAACTTACATTACCTACTAGGGTGGTTGATGTATATTTTACATGTGGTAACTCTACATTGGGTCGAGATCTGAAGAAAATCTATTGA
>BOPP01000177.1:2721176-2748383 GCA_017312745.1 Gryllus bimaculatus | reverse complement strand
CCCTGCGGCACATCCACTTTATGCCGCCGCAAGGTGAGTTAATTCCCGAGGCAGCGGGCCGCCCCCGGCGCGCCTGATGAGAGCAGCCGTCGCTATGGCGACCGCCACCGCCCACGCACCCTCGCGGCTGCCGTCGCCCGCTGCGTCGACGTCTCCGTTGCTCCAATCGCTGCCGCCGGGGATTCCCCACGCCCCTCGGGCACTCCATCTCTTTCCCCATCAGCCATCGTTCTTACTGACGGCCCCGCTGCTGGTTCATGACCACTCCGTCACCTCCGCCGCCGCCGCCGGCCGTCCGGGTTATCGTCATTGCTGCGCTGACCGTGGTTCTGATGCCAATGGTGATGCTACTTACAGCCATCCCAGTCCCTCTGTGCGTACATTTTCCCTTCATTACAACACACCGCCCTCCCTGGCAAGTCTGGAGCCTCGACTCCGGCCCCACTCAAGCTGTCACCGGCGCCGCCAAGGCTGTGCCCATTGCAGCCTCCTCGACATCCCGGCTCTTTGCTACACCTTTTTCTCGATCACATCGCTTTCTCACCGCCGCTCCCTCAGCGCGCCCCGTCGCCACGTCGCTCGACCGCTGGCCTCGACCTCCGCTGCCCTCGCGCCCTGTCGCCGGCTCCACGCAACTAGCGACGGCGACCGACCAGCGAAGCGACGCAAAGCGACGCGAACACCGAACGCGACACGCCGAAAGTGGCGCGGCGTGGACCTGCCGCCGCAGCCGCCCTTGGATTTCCCCTGGAGGCGGCGCGATAGGCCGCTCTCGGCGGAAGCGAGAAACAAGCTCCTATTTCTTTTCAAGCTTGCCGAGGATGTAAAGGGAGATATAACCCTATGGTTGAGAAAGTTTCACGTATCTAACTCCCCACTTGTACATGAATAGGAATGACAAGAGGTTTCCCGAATTTCTCGGCGAAGACATTTTTCTAGCTTGCTTCCATGGGTGGAGTTTATCTCAATTATAGAGTAGTCTCTTGACGTTGAGTAATAGCTCTTTGCGTGCTTTGAATGGATATTTGTCTTCAAATTTTGAGCTGAAAATCTGTTTTTATACACCCACTAAAGACGCAGTCACAAGGAGCTGTAAATTCAAACCCATAAAATCTGTTGAAACAATTCGGACAATTATACTAGCAACTTTAAAAACAATTATATGTCTTTTCGAATCGTTAGAGAATTATTTTGTCCTCGCTTCTAAAACTTTTCGTTTTGGTTACCGAAAAATATCAACATACGAATTTATTTCATTAATGAATGTACTCTGTTGAAGCTTATTTATATCAGTTCAGAGGAATTTCCGATGTTGTCAAGCACGTCGCTTGTGTGAATGAAATAAAGCTGAAATGTATTTTTACTTTCTCGTGTACTACTTACAACTCGTAAACGTTTTAGAACTGAGAAAAATCATTGGTGATATTTTTCATCTAAATTTTGCTTCAAATAAAACAAATGTCAAAAAAATGGAATTTTGTGAAAAAAAATTTCGAAAAATTGCAAAAGGTTTTAATTATCTACAAGAAACAAATATTGAAAATGATTTTTTTAAATAAAGGGTTTTTTTTAAAATTTTGGTGTTTAAATAGGCCCCTGCACAAATTTTTGAAAAATATGAGGAAGCTTTCGGTAATTTTGCGTGGCAAAAAAAAGGCAACTTTATAAAAACAAGTTCTTAAAAACAATTCCAGTTTTTTCTTTCTAGAATATTGAGAAGTGCGATTACAGAAATGAGCCACAAGCCTGATTTTCGTAGAACTACTGAATTTTAAAAAAATTCAAAAGTTACTCACATATGGACAAGGCATCGTGTTGTTTAGGCCTAGCGAATAACTGAAAAGCCGACCAAAAGTAAAGTCAATACAGCCTTCATTATTATTTCCTTTGATTAAATTATATTCGTTCGAATTATATCATATGACGCCGATGAGCTCAGTCTACGACAGCGCGAAAACTTCTGAAGGGGCCCATTTAGTTAGCAAAAAACAATCAAGATTTGCTTTCTTTACTTGAATAGTGAGTAAAGACTGACGCCAACCCATTAAAATCTCAATCAATATATAATCTGAGCCTGTCGGTCCTCAAAATCATTTTTAAATCTAAATGTTGCTCATGACATGACTTAACTACACCTATTGTTTCTTTCTGCCTAATATATCAGAGTAGCAAATTCGATAAATTCAAAAATTGGGAAATCCTATGCTCGGTCACTTGTTGCAAAGTCTATACCTACTCTGTTCTCATTCAAAATGTACCTACAAAATTATTTCAAGTCAGCATCAAAAGTTATTACAAAATCCCTCTTGCTCCATTGCGCTTAATTACTGTGATATTGGTGAACAGTAATGTCAAGAAATCAACTCCTGATGCCTCTTCAAAGACCTCAAATGGTCATGTGTTAGGTTCAATATAATATCAGAAAGTATGATCACATCTCGGGATACTACAAAGAAATCACATGCTAAATTTGAAAATTCGACAGGTTTCACAATTTTAATGAACTGTTCTTCAAAAATATGGAATTCGGGGCGTACCACTTACTTCTCTAATATGTCTTACCAATATAAACAAGAAGATTACAGAAATCCTTGCAATGTAATATATTAAAAATTCAATAACAAATTTTACAATAAATCTTACTTAGTGTCAATACCAGAAAGATTGAATAATCTTCCAGTAAATGTTGGAAATGTAAAACATTTTAAATAAGCAATGGCTGAGCTAATATGGTATATGTACAAGTCTGTATAAAAAATTGAAAATAATAAGGGAAATTTGTAATGTTTTATACACCATTTTTTCAAAAATAAGTTTCTCTTTCAAGGTATCTATTCTATTAGTTTTGATTTTAAGTTTAAGGTTTAAGTTAACGTTTAGTAGTAATAGTTTAAATTAAGTCAAATGATTAGTTTTGTTTTCGTATTTTCTAGTTATACTCATTACTCGTTTTTACCAGTCATGTACTGACTGCGGCGTCTTTTCCCTTGGTACATGACGTTTCTAAATTAAACAATTGACCTGAAGGCCGTCGGTACAGACAGGGTGGTGGATGCACCTCATGACTTTTAATGCCCTTATATTATTCTTTAAGTGTTAGTGTTTGTGTCAACTTTTTTGACGCATGTCGCAAAAATCAATCTTTTTTTATAATTTAATTTGTCTGGTTACGCGTTTAGTGTTCTGTAATGGTTTTTGTAAGTTTCTTTTTAAATATTTTATTTTTGTTCCACAATGTTGAATAGCTTGCATACTTCATTTGTTTTCTCTGGTTTCCCTCGCCGGCATTAAGGCAAAAGCTGGGGTCCATTATTTTCGCTATTGTGAGCTGAGGGCAATACATGTTTGTTTGTCCCTTATAACATTGCAAAAATGTATCTTAGAAAAATTCTTATTCTAAAGGTGTTATATTCATACATTTTGTATTCATGTGTTAGGCGGAAGAGCGGGGGCCTGATGGCCCGAGTCTCACCACATTAATAATAAATAATAATAATAAATCCTTATTATTATTAATAAAATTGTTTTGTTCAAAATGCCTTGCGAGTTAAAATTACAAGGGGAGTCAATGAATCAACAACGTTTTTAACCCATAGACCTCCTTCACGTTTGTGATTTTAAACGACAGTATATTTCCAATTAAGACAAAAATGTAACCTATTGTAAACTCCACAATGTTTTTACAATAACGAGCCCACGATATAGTTTTTGAAAAAAAGATTCCTAGCAAACATCGAAAATGTAAAGCAAAAGAAAATAAAATTATTTTGTTGGTTAATATTTTAAGGGTCTGTTTTGAAAAAAATAAGTTCAAATAATAAACGCATTATAGCTTTATAAAATAGTTTACTTTCCTCCTGCGAAGTTCTTCGTAAGAAGAGAAAGTTATTAAATCATGCCCGCAAAAACGGCCAATTTTCGGCAGAAAAACACTTATCTAGTAATATGTAATACAATAATATTTGTTAGATCTTAATTTCTTCCACGATGCCAATCGCCACTACTCTGTTCTGGACAAAGACTTTTCGACCCGGCTTTCCGCTGTCTTCAGTTGCACCTCTCGCAACTCTCGGTTTCCACGCTTCTGTCTCCCGCCTTCGCCACGCACGCACTTCACTCCCGCACGCATCCTTTCAGTCAGCCGGCGCGACCGCCCCGACACGCGGCGCGCGGCGCTCGCCGTGATTCATCTGTCGCTGCGAATCGCGTCGGGGGCCTTTTTGCGAACGCGGCGGCGGCTCCGCGCCCCCGCGGCCCCGCGCCCCGCGCTCCCCTTGCCCCCGCGCGCCCCAGCGCCCCGTGCCATGCGTTGCCCTGCTGCCCCCCTTGCGCACCCGACTCACCCCGCCCGGGCCAACCCTACTAGCCACTCCATCTCGAACGTCTCCTCCCCGCCCGTAAGCTCTGCCCCGTGCCACTCCACCTCACTCCGATTCGCCCCTTCAAGCTACTCCCCGCTCAGCCACACACAACCCCGTCCCACCCCCACCCATTCCCGCCTTCATGCCATGCCCCGCCCCGCGTGCAGCCGCCGCGCCGCGGATCAAAGGTGGCGCCGACTTCCTTTTACACGACAATTGCAGCGGAGGCGATAGAATTTTGGGCGAGCGGCGAGACACGGCGCTGGCAGGTGGGCGTCTGGCCGCCGGAGAGCGACCTGCGACCTGCCTCCTCCCATCCCCTCGCACTCGCGCCTTGTGGCCGCAGCCCTGCTCGCAATCAATGCCTCTCCTGCCCAAGCGCGAGCGAGGGCCCGTTTTGCCCGGCTACGCGAAGGATAGACGGTTATGGAGATCACCGTGGGTTTTGTCAGTTTCTTTCCCTTCTCTTCTTTTTTAATCCGATGAACTGATATTGACATTTTGACGATTGTTTTCGGATACGTGTGATTATGATTTACGGTATGCAAATAAGAAAAAAAATTAAAGCTTACAAAAACATCATCAGTGATGCGTTAATTTAACTTTTGCGATATATATTTTAGGAACGCGTTTTTTTTCTTTCACAATCATTTAATCGATTATTTCATTTCATTGCCATCACAATCACTGACACAATCGCGTCGAAACCATTATCACCTCCATTCTTCGTCATTGCTATTGGCGCTGCAATCGCCTTGAGTGCCACCGATACTTCATCCTTAATTTTCATCCACAGCGTAAACAACAGAGGTAGCAAAATCGACATTTCTAACAGCGCTTCAAAAGCAGCTGTTGCTACTTTCAGTGTATTCGCCCTTAGCCGTCACCATTCCATTCCATTCAACACCATCTCAGAGGCCCCCTCGAACGTTTTTCACCGTATCTACCAAAAACAAGGACTATTTTTCTATTAAAACCTGAGAGCACTTGACAGCTGTTGCAAGAGAGAATTTGATACTTTGAATTTCACTTATGACGCACCTGCGTATCGAGAACCTCAAATGAAATAAAACACTAGTGCATTGAATGAAAACCAGCTCACGATTGAACGCCAAACTTACCACCCCACTTCGGGTGTCAAATTACATTGACCAGGAACGAAGTGCCAGTGCTACCCCAGGGCGCTTCATCGGCGCTTCCAGTATAACGTATGACTGTAACGTCCTACCAACGTGACCTCATTACGGGACATGGTGGAGGTAGCTATGGTAATGGCTCGCTCCGCGGTTTTTCATAATTTGCTTCGGTTGTGTGCATTGATAATACGTAAAGGGTTGGAGACGATTGTTGCTTTCTGAGCAACTTTACTCGAGATTAATTGAAGAAGAGTATCAAATACATAAAGGTATGCGAGATTTACGCATAAAGAAACTGTAATCGGAGTGTATTGTTAGTTTTCACTCATCTGATCCTTAGAAAAGAAAAAAGATCAAATGTAGCTAGAAGCAACATTTGCACATTCACCACGAAAGAAGCATTGAAAGTAATGAAAAATATTGAAAAAATTGTATGAAAAACAATTTTTAGTTTCAGTGTCCCATGTTACACAGTAACAATAAAAATACTATGGAAATACTAAACTTAAAAATAACAGAGAATTATACTATGCAATTTGATTTTTGCAGAATTGGCTAGAGGTCGTTGAAGTAGAACGCACACAAAAATACAATTTTTTTACCCTGTCTTCCTTCAAAGAATTTTTAGCAAAATCTCTTAGCGTCTTCTATATTCGTAAACATCACTTCACCTCTGAACGACTGAGAATATTACAAAAATGTAATATGAGTTATGATTTATGAGCATTAACGTATTTTTGCGATGATTCGTTAGTCCATCCAATACATATAAATGAGCAGAGAGGTTTTGAAAATTTGATAGTATGTTTGAAATGATGATGAATAATGATTGAAAATAAATAAAATAAGAAATGTGTACTCTAAAAATTATCACCGTTTTCTTAGTTTAATTATATATACTCTTGCTTTCAATGAGGTCACCTATTATTAATATATTGACAGTGTATTGGCTGACATTTACTGTGTACCTAACGTATCTATCGATACGAAATTGCGAATAGAACAAAAAATATATCGTCATTATTGTTAATTTTTTTGATGGAACCATTTGAGACAAATATGAGCGTTCTGACAATATTTCTTCAAAACTTTATAAACCTCGAATTAATTATAGACGTTGTCATTGCCAACAATATTATTTAATGTAAGAGCAGCTTTCGATGGCTTAGCCATCATCATCAAGCCATCGAAAGCTGCTCTTACATTAAGTAATATTGTTGGCAATGACAACGTCTATAATTATTTCATGAAAAATGCCAACGATAACACACCACAACACCTATATTTATAAACCTCACTAATCGTAGAGAAGAACTTGAAGTTAGAGCAGCAGGTAACCGACCGACATTATGCAAATACCTACGTGAGTTCTCCTATTTGCCGTTCGTGCCACTGGAGTACTCCTTGGGAAGCAAAGGAGACGAAGGTGACTGTGTACGGACTCGGGTGTCAAGAGGTAAACAAACATCGATAGATTCAAAATCGACCGGGTGAATTATTTTTCTGGTCGACTAAAACGTTTGAATCTTCACCATTAACAGGTAGTTTTCCTGGCTAAAAATGAAAAATAATTCAATAAGTATACTCTATGATGTTTTTATCCTTTATTTCAAACATATAATTTGATTATTAAGAAATTTACAATTACATGATATAAACACGAAATCAATCACCTAAACAAACGTTTTAAAGGTTCAAACATGTGGTGCTAGAAAAACATAACTTTCTATGAGACCGGGACCATTCTCTTAAACTATTCTAGAACAAAATTTAATCGAACAATTTGAGACTCTTTTTGTGAAAATATCGAAAATAGTGTTGAAACGTGTTGTAAAGTACACTCTCTAATCAAAATACCCATTTCAAACTCAGAGGGCTTCGAGTTTAAATCGATTTCATATAAATCGATCGGGAACTGTCATTTTGGAGAAAACCAGCTACACAATGTATGCGTGACTATTGTCGGCAGACGCACTGGCAGACACTTTGTCGTCAGTTGATTTTTCGGTATCAAGAGCCCACAAAACATGGATTCTGACCACACAACGTGTTCGAAGAAGTAATTTAGTATATATGTGTGTGTGTGTGTGTGTGTGTGTGTGTGTGACTACATTTTTTCTCTTCTTATGAAATAAGAGAGAGAAAGTGAGAAATCTGTGTCCCATGTTTTGGTAGTAAGGCCCTTTTCGGCCCCGAGACGTCCCTGGATTGTGGCGGAGTGCGCGCCGTCATGGCAGTGACAGCCGTCACGGCAGCCGCGCGCGCCCGACCTCCCGTTCGCGTCGAGGCGGGGCCTGGAGGCTGGCCGGAGGGCGGGGGTGAAACGCTATCCGCGGGGAGCCGCTCTGGAGGGAGGGCCCGCCCCCCCCCTCCCCGGCCCTTCGTTGATTGCTTCCGAGAAGTTGCGCGACACGCGTCGGATTTGCAAGAAATGCCTCTTCGCCATTTTGAAGGTCTTTCTTCACGTAAGGCCTCCACTAGTAACACCATGTTATCTAGTTTGTTTGTTTGTTGGTTTTTTTTGCTTATTTTGTTTTGGTTTGAATAACACAAATATCAGTGTTAAAACACACATTTGTTATGATTGCGTAAATCTACAAGTAACAATCTTACTAATAATATTAAAATACAACTTACATTACTACTAGGGTGGTTGATGTATTTTTATGTGGTAACTCTACATTGGGTCGAGATCTGAGAATCTATTGAGAAATGTATGAAACGGAAATTTGTTCTTGGTGCAGGTTCTGTGTATTGGGTTTGGGCAGAATCGTAAGAGGGGTTAGATGGAATACTGACAGGTTTGGAAGAAGTGTAGGAATAAAAATAGTAATGTTGTTGGTTATCGCTTCGAACTGGAATATTTTGTGAAGTTGTACCATGGTGCATTCGTGATGGTGTGTAGAAACTGACTTTGGATTGTTTGGAATTTTTTGGAGTATTCGGTTTGGTTGCACTGATCCACATTGGGCATGCATATAAAAGTAGGAGTCGAATGATAGTTTTGTAAATCAGTAAGGCGGTATTGTACGGTAATTTAGCGGATCTATTGATTGTTGGTTTTAGTTGGAGTAATTTAATTTTTGCTTGATTAACTTTATTGTCGATGTGATTTTTCCAACTGAGTGGGGTATCTAAGAAAAAGCCTAAGTATTTTACGGATTTGTTATGAAAATGCCGTTGAACAGGTTCTTAGTTCAATTGTAAGGGGACAGAGGAATGTAAGATCTTAAGGATACTATTTTTGCTGCTGTTTTTGACATGTTAATTTTAATTTTGTTTTTGGCTTCCCAGCTCT
Source organism: Gryllus bimaculatus (assembly GCA_017312745.1). Classification (NCBI taxonomy): domain Eukaryota; kingdom Metazoa; phylum Arthropoda; class Insecta; order Orthoptera; family Gryllidae; genus Gryllus; species Gryllus bimaculatus. Next base: position 2,739,588 of record BOPP01000177.1, on the reverse strand, counting down.
CGATATGGTGTAGGTATAACTGCATATTAATTTTTATTGGGTTTAAAGTGGGACCTAATGAATATTGTGATGGTTCTAATTTTTCCTTTAAAGAGATAAATCTACTAGTAAGGAAAAACAAACCATTTATTTATTTTCGTCAATGATTTTAAGGCATACACTGTAAACGTGAATGAAGTAACTTATCGTTTGATTAAATCAAAAATATTTTTAAAAATTCAAATAAAAAATATTTATTTACAATATTAAATAATACTCAGAAAAGGAAACAATAACAAACGGAAAGACTTTACACAAGCAACTAAAGGATTCAGACTGGAGAGGTAAGAAAGAAAGGACTATTACCAAATAATCCAACAGGGTTATTATCAGAAGTGGTATGGGAGTAAAGGACAATAGTATTTCCACATTGAACTTTATTATAGGAAGGGAAATAAATGTTAAAAAGGGAAGCCTGTGGGCTGTATTTATTGATCTGAAGGCGGCCTTTGACAATCTGAACAGGAAAGAGTTGTGGAGCATAATGTTGAAATTAGGAATTGATGAGGAACTCGAAGATTATAAACAAAGAAACGAGTAGCAGGGTGATGATAGAGAGTAAATTTAGCAATAAGATCTGGATCAATAAAGGACTAATATAGGGCTGACCATAAATTCCACTTCTTTTCAATTTATATATGGTTGATTTAGAAGAGAAGTTAAGAAAGGGCCAGTATGATAGGTTATTGATAGTTAAATTGGGAGATGGTGTGGTATTATTGCCTTAACTCATCAAAGACTTAAATCAGATGAAGGGAAGTTTAGAAAAAATTCTAGATAATAGAGAACTTGAATTAAATACGGATACGATCAAAGTGATGGAGTTTGAAAAAGGCAGAAAGAAGAGTAAATGCGAGAGAAATTAAAAGGAAAGGACGCACTTTGGAAGTGGTGAACGATAATAAGTATCAGGATGAGGTCTGTTATTAGATGACACAGATGAAAGTATCAGTGTGACTGAGAAATACAGGAAAAGGCTTAGTATGAAGCATATATTATAATCTTGTATGAATGTATTTTATGTCTTATAAGTATCTTGTGTGTATTGTGTATATTAAGTACTTGTATCATTCAACTGCTGTATTTTTACACAGTTGTAAAATAAAATTTATTCAACAACTAAAGGAAACATTATTTCATATTTTCAATCCTGCTCCCGCCTTCCTGCTCACGTGCACAAGTCGTCAAACATGATTCACATTTTCCCAAATCTTCCAGCTTCTCCAAGACATATATTCCTTGCCGATAATTAAGTTATTCAATCTTAACCTATAACTGCACGTCTTACGTTCCATAAAGTTTCGTCATCCACCTGACAATGTATCACACTCCATTCGGTAAGACGTCCATTCTACCTCCGGTTATTGATTTCTCTATTTGGTGCATCTTCTCCGTTACTATAGTATCCGTCAACATATCCCTTTACTACAAGTAGACCGTGCACACGCACATCCTCTTGATATAGAAAGTCTTTTACAATCTTGACTTTGCTGAAACCATTAGATAATTGAAAGTTTTAGAATGTCGATGAATTGTCAACATTTCTGCGCATTTTAATTTTTTCACTATTATTTCTAATTTTGATCTTATAATTCATTTGATTAAAATACCTTCGATTTGATTCCGTATACGTGTGAGACATATCTTTATTTAGTCGTGGAATTGTTGACCGAAAGGCAGTAAGAATAACAGATGCAAACCCCACACAAAGCCTCACAGGAGGCGGAGCAAACTCCCAGCCTTCCGGAAGCATCGGCGGCCGCGACCGCGCGTCGCCCAGCTTTCATTAAAACAAACGCCGACGCGTCCGCGCGCGCTGCCACCGCCAGTGCCTCGCGTGAAGCCCGCAGGCAAAAAATACTCGCGCGGCGGAGCGACGCGTCGGCCCGCTCGCCATTCAATCATCGGAAAGCCACGTCGGGGCGCGAGGCGCGCTGGGCACTCGCCACACATCAGCCACCCCCGCTCGCCACACCCTCGGATCCCTCTCCCGCATCCCGCTGGAGGTTGGACTGGTCCGAAGCCCTGGTTGAAAACGTCCGCCCAATCCCTGAGTTTCTCGGCAATACGTCGTTAGTGCCAGTTGCCGGCTGCACTAAGCTATTTGAATCTCGGGTTCATGCCCTGGCGGTCTCCAGTTGGGTTCCTACATTGTGGCCCAATGAGGGCACAACCCACATAGGAAAGTCGTCACAGGAAATTGAAATACCCCGTTTTGTTTCCAGATTTCCAGCGATACTCTTGTTGTGAGTGCTGTTTGTAAGGCTGTGCAGTGAGGAGATGGAGTGGGGACTGTGAGCTGATCGGGCTTCGTCCTGGTGAAAGGTGAAAACGCTCCTGGGAGCGTTGCGTGTTAGCGTTTCCGGTTGCCAGGCCGATGGAGTTTTAGAGATACCTGACGGGCGGGGGAGGGGGGGGAGAATAAGCCAAAAAGGCAGGTGTGCGCTCTGAGGTGAGTAAAATCCAACGTGGTGTGGAACTAAAGTGTACCTTGGCGGCTTGAGCACGAATGAACACTACCCGCGCCCAGCATGGCGTACGAACCTATGCCCGCCACCCGTGTCTGCCGTCGGCCCGGGCACTCTCCACGACAGCCGTCACCGCCACACACTCTCACCACTCGCCCCCGTCCCCACCCCCGCCACATGCACCATTCACTCGCACCCGCGCTCCGTATCCGTCTGCTCACACTCGACACCGCTCAGGACAGGTCAGCTTAAAAAGCTTTCACAATTTCCGGAGATTTTTGAAGAGAGAAAATGTTCATATAAACTCACCATATAATTAACATCTTTCAAAAAATAAGTGAACACATGTAAAGTACGGAGCAGCGTATTGAGATACTTATAGAAAAGGCCAAATAAACTCCATCGAAATAGTTCAGAAAATGGCAGCAAAATTTGTTAAAAGGGGAAATTCGTTAGGGAATATATCCAACAGAGTATCGACATGGGAATCATAGGTGAGCTGTAGAGAAGAAGCAGTTGTTTATATTTTACAAATCGTTTGCAAAAAATACGGCATGGTGGGAAATTAAAGGCAGAATGCGAGAACCCGCGTTTACTCAGTACGTTACAACCATATTAGAAAAATACGACCAAGGAAACAGAGAACTGATGTTGGAAAATACTCTTTTGCAAATAGGACTATCGAGTCATGGAATAGCTTACCTGCAGCACTAATGGATACTTTACCCACAAACATCAAGACTTTAAGGTTAAGATTTAATTCTAGTAATAGTGTCGTAAGCGATAAGATCACTAGTCTGTAAAGGGCCTCTGCATTTATAAGGCATGTCTTAAATGAAATAATAATGTACTATGTATTGTATTGTATGTGTATTTATTGCATTATATGATTGTACTAGATGTATAAAGTGTGAAGTATTTGACACCGGGCTTAATACCCAAAGCAAATCAAATCAATTATCTATCTACCTGTATGAAAATAACGCTTGGAGTGATATTGAAAATTACCTAAAATTGAAAATTAGCTGAGAATTTAGGAAAAAAAGTAATTTTGCTGCTTCTTTTTGAAATCACGTAAGTAGGTAGAACCACTGACGAGAAATTGAATGGAGCAAACCAGACTCCAAGCCAACTAATAGAACGAAGAAAGGCGCGCAAGAAAATGGTGCCTAAATTGGGCTATTGGCTGAGAATTTTGGAAAAAAATCTAATTTTGTCGCTCATTGTTGAAATTACGTACGCAGGTAGAACCGTTGATGAGAAATTGAATATATTCCTAAAAAGCATTGACCTAAAACGAAATTTAAGGGAGAGTTCTCTGGTTATAATCATATTTACATCAAATACTCTGCATTTCCAAAATTCACAAAATCGTACGAGTAAGAGATTTGTAAAAATTATTTAATGTAAAAGTTGCAATGTTTATAACAAGTTCGTTATGACTTAGAGTATTCATTTAAGATTCGAAAGGAAGGTAATGAACATGTAATATTGTGTAGAAATCTCTCAGCTGTTTCTTAATAGTTTAGAATCTTCGGCGCGTCAAATATGACCATTATTTAATGGTTCGATCTCTATAAAAAAACAGTTTTTGATAAACGTCTCTAAAAAGCACATATTTCCTCGAAATGTGGCAAATTATGGCATTTTCTGAAAATTTATGAAATTCTCAACGAAAAAATAGCAGACAAAATTGAAATATTATGCATGGTTTGTGGAATATAGGCAGTACTTTCTTGACTGAAAAAATTTAAAAGTTTAATTATACACGACCTGGCAAATTATGCGATTTTCAATATGAGCTGGGTTTTTCCCATAAACAATGTCTTAGCATGCAGTTTCATGGAGAATACATTGGTTATAATCATATTTTCATCAAATGTGCAGTTTTTTCGAAATTCGAAAAATCATACGAAAGAGGAGATTTTTGTAAAATATTTAAGGTAAAAGTATCTATATTGAACAAGTTCTTTAAGACTCAGAGTACTTGATTAAAGTTCAAATTAAAGACCAATGTGCATATACTTTCGTGTGGAAATCTCACAGCTGTATATTTAACAGTTTAGAATCTACGGCGCGTCAAACTTTGACCATTGTTTTTAAGATTTTCGATTTCCCTTAAAATTAAATTCTTGATAAACGCCTTAGAAGAGCACATTTTCTTTTTGAACGTCGGTAAATGATTGCATTTTCTAAAAACTACATGAAATTTTGAAACGATGATATTACACACAAAATTGAATATTTTGCATAGTTTGTGAGATATGGGGCAGTTCTTTTGTCTGAAAAAATGGTAAAAATTTAGCGATCCATGACTAGCCAAATTTTGCGATTTTCGCCATAAGCCGAATTCTTTCCGAGAGCAGTGTCCTAGCACACAATTTCGTGGAGAATAAACTGGAGTTCTTTTTGTTTGCTGAAAAAAAATTAAAAGTTTAACTATCCATGAGCTGTCAATTTTGCGATTTGTGACATGAGAGGAATTTTGCGTAAAATCAGCTTCCTAGCACAAAATTTGATGGAGATTACGCTGGTAATAATCTATTTCCATCTAATGCACAGTTTTTGTGAAATCCGCGTTTTTCGAAACCAAGAAGATTCATATAAAATATTTAAGGTAAAAGTTTCCATGTTGAACAATTTATTAAGATATATAGTTTTCGGTCAGTATTTCAATAAAAGTTTAATGAACAAATAATATCGTGTGCAAATCTCATAGCTGTATCTCTAATAGTTTAGGATCAATGGCGGTTCAAATTTGACCATTTTTTCAAAATTGTAGATCTCTCTAAAAAATGAGTTTTTGATAAACGCCTCTAGAGGGCATATTTTACATCAAATTGTGGCAAATTATGTCATTTGCTGAAACTACATGAAATTCTGAACGAGGATAAAACACACAAAAAAATTTTGAAATATTTTGCATACTTCGTGAAAAATGGGCAGGTGCTTTTTCTGAAAAAATGTAAAAATTTAACTACATGTCAAATTTTGCGATTTTCGACACGAGCGGGATATTTACGAAAAGCAGTAGCCTAGCACGAAATTTCATGGATAATACAATGTTGATCATATTTCCATCAAACGCTCAATTTTGCCAAAATTCGCTAAATCGTACGACGCGAAGGAGATTGGTATAAAATCTTCAAGGGAAAAGTTTCTATGTTGAGCAAATTCATTAGAGTTTTCGTTAAATGTTCAAATAAAAGTTAGATGTATATTTAAATTCTTGTGTAAATCGCACAGCTATATTTCTAATAGTTTAGGATGTACAACGCACCAAATTTGACATTTTTTCAAGATTTTCGATCTAAAAAATGAGGTTTTAATAAACGCCTCTAGAGGGCACCACTCACATACAAATTGCATGGAGATTTCATGGAAATTTCATGGATTCATAGTGATAATCATATTTTCATCTAATGCACAGTTTTTCCGAAATTCGCGAAATCGTTGGAATCGAAAGAGATTTGTATAAATATTCAAGGTAAAAGTTTACATGTTGAATAAGTTTGTTAATTTCATGACTATATCTAATAGTTTAGGATCTACGGCGCGTTATAATTGACCCTTATTTTCAGATTTTCGATCTCTCTAAAAAATACGAGTTTTGGATAAACGACTCTTGAAGGCATATTTTACGTCGAAATTTGGCAAATGATGGTATTTTCTAAAACTACATGAAGTTATGCACGAGGATAAAGCTTACAAAATTGAAATATTTTGCATTGTATGTGAGATGGACAGTTCTTTTATGTCTGAAAAACTGGAAATGTTTAACAATCTGACAAATTTTGTGATTTTCGACATGAGCTGAATGTTACCCGAAAGCAGTTTCCTAGCACAAAATTTCATGAAGAATACACTGGTATATATCCATAATCATATTTCCATCAAATTCTCAGTTTCTCCAAAATTCGTGAAAGAACACGAAACGAAGGTGATTTGTTTTCAAGATATGTTTCCATGCTGAACAAGTTTATTAAGACTTAGATTATTCGTTTAATGTTAAACGTAAACTACAATGTACTAATAATTTCGTAAACAATTCACACGGCTGCGTTTTTAATAGTTTAGGACCTACGGCGAATCAAATTTGACCATTTTATCAAGATATTTATTATCTCTAAAAAAACACGAGTTTTGAAGCGTGCCTTTATAGGAGTAATTTTTAATCGTTGAGAAAATGGTCAACTTTGACGCGCCGTAGATGCTACACTATTAAAAATACAGCCGTGAGATTTGTACACGAAATTAAATGTACATTACACATTAATTTGATTATAAAATGAATACTGTAAGTCTTAACGAACTTGTTCACCGTGAAAGCTTTTTACATTCATTTTTTATACAAATCAACTTTGTTTCATATGATTTCGTGAATTTCGGAAAAACGGAGTATCTAATGGAATTATGGTTATCACCAGTGTATTCTCCACGAAATTGTGTGCTAGGACACTGCTCTCGGAAAGAATTCGGCTTATGGCGAAAATCGCAAAATTTGGCTAGTCAGGATCGCTAAATTTTTACCCATTTTTTTCAGACAAAAAGAACTGCCCATATCTCACAAACTATGAAATATTCAAATTTGTGTGTGTATATATCAATCGTTCAAAATTTCTGTTATGTTTTTAGAAATCCCAATCTTTACCGACGTCAAAGAAAATCTGCTCTTCTATAGCGTTTATGCAATTAATTTAATTTTAAGGGAAATCGAAAATCTTAAAAAGTTGACGCGCCGTAGATTCTAAACTGTTAAATATACAGCTGTGAGATTTCCACACGAAAGTATATGAAGGCGAAGATTTTACTATCATTGAAATATCTTATGTTTCGAAAAATGCATAAATCATGCATTTGCATAATGCATATGTTACGAGGAGCCACTAGTTTTTAAGCAATCGGAAAGGTAAGTACAGTCATGCGAGTGGTGGTGTGGCGTTGACTCAAAGGACCTATGGTTGAATTTTGGCGCAATGAAAAAAATTCTGGTTGGAAACACTTCAGCAGGTACATGTAATAGAGTGTAGTATTACAAAATATTGTGTAGCCATTACAAAATGATACAAGTAATTATGTGCTTATGTAAAGGGATCACTATACTTATATTCATTATTCAAATTAACAAACAGTATTTTAATATTGTTTGTCAATGGTTACTGAATAAAGAATAATAAGTTTAATCGGTTTTACTTACGATTCTTTCGTCAGATAGAATCTCAATAATCCGAAAACATCCACATAGTATTCGCGAATTAATTAGCTAAACATTTCTTTTCAACTTCTGCAATACTGGATGGTTCTCGCAGTGATTCCATATCCTTCAGGCAGTCACATGATCTACAAGGAAGGTTAATGGAGATTGGTTGCCCTTCCCCTCCCTCGTCCATAGGCCGAAGGCAGAGGCGCGGGAGCATTTGAAAAATGTAAAGCCAATTACCCGTAGTAATTGAATGCGCCGAAGAGCATATTCCCTGGTAACTGCAGGCCGAAATTCGATCGAAGGAATCCTCGGGGCAAGTGGGACAGTGCGTATCTCTGGCCAGAGAACGTTCCCGCGGGACAGGGCCAGTGGAATAGCGCACTGTAGCGTAATCGAGTTGGCAATCGATTTCGCCCGATCGACCCGTTTGCTGCGCTTACTGCTCCTAATTTTATTTTTGTAGGAAACGGAGCGCCCGTAACGCGATTTCGCAGACGCGATGGCGCGCGCGCGGCCGCCCGCGTCGCTGCGCGAGCGCCCTCTGCGCACCGACGGGCGAGCGGCGAGGACGGGGTAGGGGTGGGGACGGGGCGAGGGACGGGGCCAAGGAAGTGGTGGACGGGTGAGGTCAGGGAAAGGGTGGGGACGTAGGGACGGAACGACGTGGGGAGGGCGAGGAAGTCCGGCGAGTGGGAGGCGCATCGGAGGCAGGGGTGGGCTAGAGAGGAGTCGAGATGGGGTGAGGACTTGGGCGTGGAGGCGTGTGGGCATGGGATAAAAGCGGGCAGGGCGGAGGCGGAGGGGGAGGAATTGACGTGGGGGGTGGGTGGGCGGGCCAATCGAGAGGCATAGGCGGGCGAGATAATGATGAATGTTTCATAAGGAGGCGGAGACAGGGGGACGATGAAGTGATATGTCATTAAGGAAAAACATCTTACTTCATTTTTTTTGTTATTTAAGGTCGCATCAACTATTAGGTCAATTACAACCACTATTGCGAGTAACGGTATGGTAACACGATGTATAACACGATATGACGATGATAGGGGTGTGAAAGGAGAAACACAATACAACCATGCCCGAGGCGGGCACTACTGCCTTAGCGATCTCGGCCATCCGGACCGGCATTACTTCATTCTAGTAGTAAGTCGCCGAAAAAAGTTTGCATTTTGCAATTTTCAAAAATTCAGAGAATTAAACGAAAATTAAAGTTCTTCATAATTTTTAAGCATCCTTTGCTGTAAGTGAGGAAAAAGTTGAAGAATAAATTGAAGTTATTTTTCAGAAAATTGTAAAAATGTTGTTAAGACTCTATATAAATTACCATCAAAATGAAAATACGAGTTTCAAACTGCCATGGATTGAGTTCGTCCAGATCGATTGGGGAATATAAAATTTGTAGAAAATGGTCTGAACGGTTTAGGTCATAGCGTTGACTACAAAAGACGAGCAGACGGCCAGGCACAAACGGCGAGCGGGCGGGCGGACGGACGGGCGGACGTTTGAATGGAGGGGGTTCTGCCTTCAGTTTTGCAGACCCACAAAATATTGACCAATAGGTGTAAAGGATTCTGACGTGTTGACAGAAGTAATATAGTTCACACAGGCACAAAATCTACTCGTATATACTTTTTTGAGTCCCACAATACGAGTTTTTTCTGTTTTGAAATAGCTGATTTTGTCGCAGCAAGACATTTCCTAGTCTTCTGGATGGCCGAGATCGTTTAGATAGTAGTGCCGTAGAGATCTCATCGTAGGGTTCTAGGCCCGCCTCGGGCATGGTTGTATTTGTGGTCGTCCTTTAACCCCCCACCATCACAACATCACATCATACTGTTAACCATATCGTTAAACTATAATGGTCGCTAATGACCTAGCTGTTGATGCGACCTTAAATTTTTTTAAAAAATATTACCTCTTTACTACTCATGTAAGAAGGAAAACGTCAGATCGAAAAGAACATTGAGCAGGAAAACGAAGAGAAAATTGTTCGTGAGGACAACTGAGATGAGAATAGGGTCATAGAGTTAAAACAAGGTTTTGAGTGAATTATCTCGTCGACGTAATAGGTCGCAAGACAAGTGATGAAGCTTAGAAGGGAAGGAGAATGCGATGCACAAAAGAGACGTCGGTAACGGACAAAAAAGACGGAAAGGGAAAATTAAGAAAACAAGAGTGTTATAGATTTAAAGAGTAAAACATTACCAAAAAAGCTAGAGAGATATTTTGATTCTATTTACAATGAATACGCTCTACAACAACTCACCACATTGCGTACTTTTCAGTTGTTCACTAACACTGCAGAATGTAGTGATATAACTGTTTCAGAAAAGTGTCTTTCATGTTTTCTGTTTTATTGAAAAAGGAAAAACAATTTAATTTTATTAAAACAGATAGCGTTCTGATAAACACCTTCAGTAATAGATTCAAGATTATAAAGTTCATAATTTTTTCTTCACAAGACAATTTGATATTAGTTAATACGAAGTCATATTTCTCATTTATTACAAAAATAAATGAAAATGATCAAGAAATAATAGTTACGCGTATTTTCGGTACGAGTGACAAAAATAACATTTAATTTTGCGAGTAAAAAACGTTGCTAAATAGAGCCAACAGGCTGACTGGTGCAATCCTACGAGCAAACTAAGATCACTTATACCACGTGTGCCATTCACTGTTTTAGACTGTCTTTGTGGTTTTCACATTATTTTCATTTAAGTGTACATATCACTTAATGATACATTAAGGTCACTATTAGCTAGCGCGATCAGACGTGGGTATTTTATCTTTGTTGGATTCACAGATTTATCTGACCAAGTGAATATGTGAATATCGTCTTACGTTTAGCACTAGTGCTTAAAATTGAACTTTCGGAGCGCTATACATGCTCTGAAAGAACGGCTTTTACTAGTGACCATCGAAAACAATTATATACTACAATTCGCCCACATTGCGTCATTCCCAACGGCTGATAGGCTGATTAGTGTTTCTGGGTACGTTAACTGCTAAGGTCAATGGCCCCGTAGGTGTAGTGCATGATTTTTATCGTGGGAGGTAGCTGTGATCTTCCCCACTGGATGGTGAGACCCGTCCTACGTCGACTTGGGGTTTTCCCTGGGAATTGAATTGAGTTGAATTAATGTCTTATTTTACGTGGCGAGACTCAAGCCTTCAGGCACGCTCTTCCGTCTGACCATGCAAATTTCGCTACTTTCACTAACTAGTAGAGGAGGGATGTATTATTGGTCGAGAAACAGGCGATTCTTTCGAATTTAGCTCAGAGGCGTCTTTTAAGCTGGAGGATCTTTTTCATGCAAGTAAATCAACTAACATGGGACAGCCGGCTTTACTTCCCCTCCGAAGGAAGGCGTACGAAAGATTTTTTTCAATGACGCACCGGCCCAGCCGGGACAAGCTCTACGCATCCGACTGATCTCCAGAAATGGAGTGGAAGTGGATGTGAGTGTGTGTATGTAAGGAAGGTGAAGAGGTCAAGGAAGAGGAAGGAAATATTGCGCGAGATAGATGGTACTACTGCTCTGGCATTCGCGTGGTGCTTAACGAAGAAACCGCGGAAAACTACCGATCAGATCAGCCGACAGCAAGAATTTTCTTCGAGACAGCAGCTGAATTCGATGTAGCTATCTAGCTGTGGTCGAAACGCCTGCCACCGTCAGTACTCGAACCCCAGAACCTCCCGGTGAGATGCGCTGCAGAGCCATCAGTTGCCGCCCCGAGCCACCTTCGGGCGGGGCCAGCCCTAGGTATAACACTGGGGACACAGGGGGGGGGAGGGGGCGTTTCCGTGGAAACGCAGCGCGTGAGGCCGCGCGCACGGAAGTGGCTTCTGATCCGTCGGCGGGGGCCCCCAGCGGGGTGGAGCCTCTGGGCGCGTGGAACGCGGGCTCGCAGCTCGACCGCGCCACGCACGCCCTCTCCCGACCTGCGCGCTCGACGCCTTCTGTTACCGCCTCGCCTCCTCTGCGATGAGCTTGCGCTCCACCTTGGCTCTATGGGTGGTCAGTCTTATAGTAAGTGTTCGCACGCGAAAGGCGATTTGGTTTGCTGAATATGCACCAAACTATTGCCGTGTTGTTGATAATGGTCCGTTGACAGTGCAGTGAGATTAGTCTGGTCGCAAATGGTTTAACTTTGAATTTGTGTACTGGATCGCAGCTGTCTCAAAATGATTTCATTTCACAAATATAAGTAACCTAAGGAGGAGTAACTTAATATACTGAAGAAGTTTAAAAGATGATAACAACAGTATCCTTGGCGTTCAAGGGCGTGGTTGAGTTTTTTCTCTCCAATTAATATTTGCAAATACACTGAAGTGACAACAGTCTTCGGATAGAAATATGCAAATATACAGATGGCAGTAATATCGCGTACAATAGGTATAAAAGGACAGTTCATTGGCAGAGATTTCGTTCATACTCAAATGATTCATGTGAAAAGGTTTCTGACGTGAGTATGATTGCATGACGAGAATTAACAGGCTTGAACGCAGAATAGTAGTTGCAGCTTGACACATGGGACATTCCATTTCGTATATCGTTATGGAATTCAACATACTGAGATGCAGTGCCAATATTGTGCCGACAATATCTAAATTCACGAATAACCTCTCACCGAGGACAACGCAGTGGTCGTCAGCCTTTTTTAATGACCGTGAGAAGCGGCGTTTCCGTACAGTTGTCAGTGATAATAGTTAAGCAACACTATGTGAAGTAACAAAGAAATCAAAGTGGGATATACGACGAACGTATCCGTTTGGACCGGGCGGCGAAATTTGGTTTTTAGTGGCCTATGGGAGCAGATGACCGACTCGAGTGCCTTTGCTGACATCGCCTGCTGCGCCTCCCCTGTGGTTGTGCCCATATCGATTGGATCTATGACCACTGAGAAACCGTGGCTGGGTCAGATAAGTCACTTTGCTAAGTGCGGATTGTAGAGTTTGAAGGAACAGATTTCACAACGTCATATGTCCAAGTTGTCAGCAAGACACCGTGCAAGCTGGTGGTGGCTTCATAATGGTGTAGCCTGTTTTTACACGGAATGGATTGGGTCCAACCGAATCGAACATTGATTCAAAAGGGTTGGGTTCAGCTACTTTGAGACCATTTGCAACAATTGATGGACTTCGTGCTTCTAAAAAGCAATGAAATTTTTATGGATACCAATGCGCCATATCGCAATTCTTCGCGATTAGTTTGAAGAACATTTTGGACAATTCCAGCGAGTAATTTGGCCACCCAGATCGCCCGACATACATCCTAGAGAACATTTATGGGATATAATTAAGAAGTCAATTCGTGCACAAAATCCTGCAGGAGAAATACTTTTGCAATTATGAACGGCCAAATGGCTCAATATTTCTGCAGGGGGTTCTTCCAACGACTTGTTGAATTCAAGAGAGAAAAAAAGTTCAAACTGCACAGATTCTCCAGCAACTGTGGATAAATATTCTTTTGTTAAACATAATATTTCCAAATCAGTAACATTTGTTCATACAATAGTTGTCTCCAAAATGTTTGTAAACTGTAACTACACGTGTTTGCACATAATTAAATTTTTACAGAAGGTAAATTCATTTCTTGGCATCTCGATGAAATTGTATTGCATTCTATTTGAAGAATTCAATATTTGCTTTTGTAAATGTTCAATATAGTATTCACTTCAAATGATATTAATATAGTTAGATAGGTGAAAAATAACAAAATCATGGCATTCTACTAATACTCCTCTCTTTCCAAACAGGTGACCTGTTGCCTTCTATTAACTATGACGGTGCTGGAAGTGCATTTGAACGGTAAGCCCACAGAGAAAATATTGTGAATCGAGAGAAAGTATGAAAAAACTGCATTTATAAAAATTGTTCTATACAATCCCCATAAAACAGGAGGCGTTACTTACAAAACTTAGCTTAAGAGATAAATATGGAAACATTGCCGGCAAATGGTACAACTATTGGACCACTATTTAAGTTTTCTACAATTTCTCCTTCTATTGTTCATCTAGCCCACATTCATATTTCAGCTTTCAGATATGCAAACTAGTGGTACTACAAACGCCCACCCTTTCTCGCATTATTGAAAACAGCTACGTAATTTGAAATATTGTAATTTCTGCGCAACTATCACCTCATCTATTACTTGAAATCGTGCAATTCAACTAATTCAAATAAAGCGCCTGTGATGCATATTTGCATTCATTTCGATAATCAGGAGCAGCAATCATTTCTTCATTTTACAAATGAAACAAAGAGAAATAAATTTAACTGTGTTTGTATTTACAGTAAATTATACAGAAGCAACACGCGCTGCATTGTCAAATTGTACAATTCATTTAGCATTCATGTTTGGAGAATACTTCTTATAAATTCTTGGAAAATGTTCTTATTTCTTTCTGTATTTAAATTTCAACTTGTTTATGGATTAGTATCGTATATAATTAATAAATAAATAACTATAAAACCAATAAACTAACTAAATTGCTAATAACATAATAAAAGTTAATACAAATTATGGTAATAATTTTTTTCAATTTTTTCTTATTGTCCCTTAAACGTGCTTTCCTATAATTATAGGCATAGTTTTTCATTTTGGCGGCAACTATCATAGTTAAAAACGGCCGGTTTCACCGCCATTTCTTAAAATTTTAAGGTAGATTTTAAACATCTTGAAAATTGTAAGGTAGTTTTAGGAGATGTTAGCGTATCACCGTCACCTTTAAGGTGAACTTGAACAATAAGTTCGTCTTGAATTTCAGTAAACCTCTCAGATGCACTTATCCGTTTAGATCGTGCTTTCTGTCATAAAAACAGTCCAAATTGCGAGCGCGTGTTTTTGTTAATGATTGCTGGGACTAATTGTAAAGACGAAAGATATGGCAGTCTTCTGTAGGTCGAGGTGGATACGGGAACGGTCCAAATAATTAAAAGAGCTCGATGAACGAGATTTTGGAACCCGATTTCGCCAATCAAAGATGAAACTACAGGTTTTGAAACTAAATGAAGAAATGACGACGGACTGGAGTTTTCAAGTTTACTTCATTGTCGTTCATACTTTAAGAAATAAGCATTTCAAAACTTTGGTAAATTATTGCCTTGCAAGTAACAATTTCGCCTAACAACTAGTATTTGTAGGTAATATATACACGATCCTGTAGCTTCTCTCAACTTGGAAGTTTTAAATTCAGTAATTTTTATTTCATTTCTTTTTTCACCTAAACCTAACCATCTCCACAACTTTATTAAATATTTTTTACATTTCATCTTGTAATTCGTTGTTTTACAATCGCGTTGAGTGTTCTCTCTAACGCATCACGTTTTGTAGGTTTGTTTTTCCATTTGTAACTTTTTTTTATAATAAAAATGAACTTTCTCATAAATTCGATGAGTACTTGTTTCTTTGACAATGAAAATTTCGCACTCCCCTTTCTTTTCCCAACTACGAAAAATCAATAAAAATACCCTTTTTGAACCAAAGTAAAAAGCAGAACCCACACAAACAAGATTGGTTATGGTCACTGGCTGGTCCGCCACAGTCCAGCATTACCAAACAACTCTCGGATACATTTAAGTTATACTTCATTAAGCATTGCTTCAATTAGTGATGAACGACGAACAACAAAGCAGATTAACAGATTACAACTTGAATTGAAAATGAGGTGTGGTAAACTGTAGGGTTATGAAAGCTTGTACGGTAAAGTATTCAAATAAATTTGTAAAGTTTGTAAGTTTTGATAAGTTTTAAGTTCTGGATAAGGATTAGTAATACATCTATTCTAATCTAATTCCAGTTCGCGTTGGGCACTATCATATTCCGAGCCACAGATAGAAAATCAAATGAAGGTTCATCAAGACTTATCATTAATTTCATTGTCTATAGACAATTCATTTCGAAATGAAAGATTGCTATTATTTTACTCACCTGGTGATTCTTGACTTTTATATGTATTTTTTAATTTTTTAATGGGCATAGATATATAAAAATAATTGTCAGCTCCGAAATACAGATCGCTACCGATTTAGATTTTGAAAGTAACTTTCTACCATAAAAAGACTGACTATCCCTTTTCTAAAACAATACAGTGATGTATAAAATTAGAATGGGCATACACTTTTCAATCAAAATAATTTTAAGATTAATCTTAAACAACGAATTTTAAGGATGTTTTATTAGTTCTGTACACAGTAAACTTTAATTTAAAACATTAAGCGTATTTTTGTTTTATTTTTGATAGCGCAAGTTCTAAAACGTGTATAATCATAGAGCATGAAAATATTTTCATATTGCGTATTTTCCTAGGTGCCCCAGGGATGATAAAATGGCAAAAACTCCAATTAGATATAATAGTAGAACTATGTTCGGAAGGAGCTGGAGTATTTGTGGATATCGTGCTCTTAATTGCCATTTTAAAGGTACGTTTTTTCGAATATATTATAAAACAATACGTGATCAAATGCGTGGTGCTTAAAGCTTTTTGTGATTGGCGTGTGATTTTCAGAACACGTAATGGTGCCATAATAGGACGTCACTCTTTGTAACAGGTTATATTATTATATCTGTCAATATTCACACATCACTGACATCACATTAAAAACTCATTACAATTCGTCAAACATTAGAAGCAAAAAATAATTCTTATGAAGCTAACATATCAACACAAATACAATTCCAATACGTTTCGTAGAGTTATAATACGCAAAAGGCGCGCGCAGTCGAGTTCACAATCATCTGGAACTAGCAAATGTAGCCCGAATAATTGAAATTTACAACATAATTTGTAATTTGTAATATATTTTTTAAATAAATTGCATGACTTTTGAAGAACTGTTTTATTAAGTCCTCCAAATTTCAATACTACTCCGCTAAAGAGTGTTACATACTTTCTCATACTAGTTGGGTTTCTAGTTTCTTTGTTCTGCGCTAGCTTTTTGCTCCATCCACTCCCTAGTTGCCATCTATCGTCGCCCCAACGACATTTTTCTCAATTCCCCGATACCCTAATGGTAGAACTGAAATATAACTTTAAACATTTTATAAAAGAGCAAAACCTTTTCCTATATGAAAATTTTGCGACGGTTTTTCGAGAAAATATCGTTTAAGAGTTACTGTAAATGTGGAGTTTGAAGCTCTATTTCACCCAATCCGTTTGAGTTTCCGAGGAATTTTATGGGAAATCATCAGAACCACTACTACGAACAAATACAATAAAGAATACGAATTGCTGGTAATGTAAATATTAACGGCATAAAGGTTAATTTTAAAGAATACATTTCTCTCATTTTTGAAAATTCACCAAATAATACATGAAAATGGCATTTATGTCATGTTATTCAGTTTACCACTATCCCTTCAAAAGAAATGAAAATCATCTGGAGAAGGTTTCGAAAAAAAAAGAAGCTTTTTCACGTTTCTGAAAATGTGGAATTTATAGCTCATTTCCACAATAAACTTTGGGTTTTAATGTAACTTTATAAAATATTATTTAAAACACTTGTTATAACAAATGCAAAATTGTAAACAAATCTTTTTTAATGTAAATATTAATAACGTGAGAGGGATTACAACAAAAATACATTTGTGTAATTTTGAAACGACAAAAGAATACAAAATGACCTTTATGTCAGCTTATACAGTACATTCAGCTCCATCCCTACCAAAAGTTTAATGAAAACTAGTAGTGCTCCAACAGCACGTACTCTTTCGTGATATTGTGAATGGTAATGTAATATTGTAGAAAATTTCTGTCCAACACTTCAATTACCATTTGAAGAACACTTACAGAACCAAAGCGGGAAAAATACAGAAATTCGCGAGCAGTATGTGAAAAAGTAAAACAGCAATGTGAAAGACAAACCATGTTAAGGCCAGCAACTGATGTCGCTTGCAAATGACCCGCAAGTTCAGGTCAACAACTGATGTCACTGCAGTGGCGTCAGTACTGAAATCACTAGTCTTTCCTTTTTATAAAAGTAATCTATTCACAAATGTGTTTGTTAAATGTATTACCCATCTTTCATTCCAGGAATCGAGGGCTGTGGTGAGCACGTGGCTAGCTTTGGCCCCGTTTCGCATAGTATTGGACCTTGGTGGCGCGATCTTTTCTCTGGCTACAACGCCCAGAAGCATGATCTTGAGGAACATTGTGTCGGGTTTGAGAATAATATTTGGAGGTAAAAGATAATTCTAGTAGTTCTAAAACACACAAACACACACACACACACTCACACAAATTTTGAAATCAATTGACGACATTGAATCGATTTTAAAGATATCAAGTCATTTCTTATTAAATCGCACTCAACATCACTATTTTTTAGCGACTTGAAACTTTTTTTATGAGTTCTAGATTTAAAAATCGGTGACCAGCATTTTTCAATCTTTTTTCTAAACACACCCCTTTCAGAAATGTTAGCAAGTACTTTCTCCGAAGAATCATAGGCGCGTTTATGTTTAATTTGCTTGCGCAAACAGTTTACTAAAAAAAATATTTACACTTGAATTTAACTTCAAAAGATGTACTTTCAAGTTATATAAATATACTTTTTGTAAACATATTAATTAAATATTTAAGATATATTTTAGTTTTAAAATGCAAAGTTTTACATATCGACACTTAAATTAATTGTAAAAATGCTCACCTCTTTCTTCACTAATTTAACTATATATTTTTTAACTATTATATATAT
>BOPP01000177.1:2648649-2721155 GCA_017312745.1 Gryllus bimaculatus | reverse complement strand
ATATGCTAAATTTTAAAGTGGGACACACATAAATAACATTTTAAAATTAGTTTGTTCATCAGCGCACGTAGACAGCCGGCCGTTCGCCGGACTCGCTGCTCGTCAATGACACGACATATCGTGACGACTTAACATAAAAATACCATGAGACTTGTGCCAGGTTATGAATATCAGAAACACACACGTTGTTGAATGGAAGTCTTCTGTCGAAATGCGACCATTGAGTTTATTTATAAGCTGAAACAGCTAGAGTCTGCCTGAAACAGAGCAGCCTTGTTTCTCAGATTTCCTGGGTCAGTTGTGTAAGCAGAGGAATCCGCGAAACATATGCGTTGTTCTGTGAAGTTAGTAACCACAGATAGACTTGCAATAATATCAATATTATTGATATTTGCATTTTATTAATATGAAAATCTATAGTTTTCAAGGGAAGTGTACATTTTGATTGTTACAACCAGGACTCTTGAGAAGTTGAAAATTGACTGTATGCCGTCAAGAAAAGTTATTTTTATGGAAAAAATTGTTTTCAAAATTCGTGACGAGTTAAGTGAAGTTTTTTCAAGAAAGTGAGATTCGATCATACTTGTTAATGCCGCAAATATGTTCGGCAATGATAATGAAAACACGAGCACTGCTGGTCCTGGTCACCCTAACGTAGCACCCGATACAAGTAATAAAGAAACTGACTGAGTAAGTTCGTCATCTGTTTCTTCTGCTTTTGTCGCACATCGTTTTCCGACTTCTGCTCTCTTCATGAGACAATAAAATTTGGCTCTGGAAATTTTCATTTTGCGGTGTGATTTTTTGGGGGGGAAATTATTCATTTGTTCTTGATGATGTAATTCAGACACTGTTGTGAATCAATGTGTTAACTACTCTGCATCTTTTTGGGCTATATTTCAGAGAAAGCAGAGACTTTAAATATTTTAAAAAAATATTTATCTGGATGCCTGAAACACAACACGAATTCAATTCACCCTTTTCAGTGTAATCTCACAACACTTCTCAAGCCAGTTTATTACAGTGTAAACAGGCATATTTTTGGGATAGTGTCAGAGCATGGTGTTACAAGAAATAATTGTAGACGTTGTCATTGCCAACAATAGTATTTAATATAAGAGCAGCTTTCGATGGCTTAGCCATCATCATCAGTTGTCTGATACAAGAAGAAAAAACAAAACATTAAAACGGGAATATTTCTTTGATTTTACAACACGATTATGATAAAGGTTACAAATAATTTACGAATATTTTGGAAAATATATTTAACATTCTAGAAACTGGAATAAAGAAAAAAGTGGGGGGTGGGGGTTAAGTCATTAATACTAAAGAAAAGCGAATGAAATAGAAATAGAACACGTACAATTTTTTAAACAGAAAACATAGAAATGTAAGTTGAGCCATTCCTTACCTGCTGGATGGAAGCCACAAAACGACTACGCGGGGTCGGGCTCTTATATTCTTATATGCTCTTATATTAAACACTATTGTTGGCAATGACAACGTCTATAATTATTTCATGAAAAATGCCAACGATAACGCACCACAACACCTATATGGTGTTACAACAAAATGCGAATTTATGCTTCCACAAAAGATGCCATCAATGTATGTGCTAAATTGCATTTTTTTCCTTTTTTAAAATTTTTAAATATCAAAAACACTTTGGGCAGGAAAGAATATGTGGCAAATTCGAATAGCTAGCCGAGATCAAAGGAAGTAGAAAGCGAATATGGGAAAGTCTGTGTCATTCTGTAGCACCTCTAGTTAAGACTTTTTTCCGTGGCGCTTACGGTTTATGAAGTTAATGACCTCGAAGCTCGCGTTGTCAAAGTCAAGAATCTTTCGTGAAGATTCCCGTCTACCATTAATAATATTGTGTCTTAATATTGAGTGCATATCTGCATTTATTTTGCTACTCAGGAACAGTACTACACGCGCAAGTTTTCTTGATATTACACAGCGGGGGTGCGGGGAGAGGAGGGCTCTAGCTACGTCAAGGCTTAAATGGGTGTAACAACTGTGGGCATGAACTTAACTCGCCAAAGCGTGACTACGATTGTTTTAAAAGTTCGAAATGGTTATTGCCAGCATTGTAAATTGGTACATTCCGTTCCGAATCGAACCTAAGTATCTCAACGTGCCGTGCTATTCAGCGCTGGGTGAGAACTAGGGAGGTCCTGTACCAAGAAAACTTGCGCGAGTAATATTTTTAATAGTCATTTCTTTCTTTCACAATTTAAAAAAAGTTATATTCCTGTTCAACATACACAGATGTTATTCATGGAAAGAATAACTTTTTCCTAACCACTATTTCCTAATTGTGGTTACCCTTGAGGGGAACGTTCATTTTTTGGTTCGTTTGAATAACTTTAATTTTTTGGGGGGAAGAGGAGTGAATTGAAACTAAAGAGAATGTTCGTTGACGTGATTAATAAGATTGAGATCGTATCATTTGAGGAGGACTTTCTGGTATATTATGATTGTTTGAATCTGTCTTGGAGAAATTTCACATTATGCGTAGGTTAGGTTTGGCTGCATGCCCAAGGTTGGAAATGGAGACTCTGGGGGATGTGGAGTATTTCCGCAATGTCGTCAGTTTAGAGCGCTATTTGCGAATCTATTAGGTGTGACTAATCAGAAATGTGTATATTGAACAATACTGCGGACAATAGTGAACCTGAAGTTTCGCATAAGGGTTATATGGTATCGGTTATTTTGACTTTTTTATTGGAAAAAACTTTTAATTATTTGGTATAAGTAATCTGGAGTGCTTATTTGTCTTAGTTTCCAGAGAATGCCTTGATGTTATATTTTGTCGAAGGCTTTGGTAATATATAAGAATATTGCGATAGGTTTTGTTTGGTATGGGATACTAGCGCTATCTATTCAGTTAATCGTAATTCTTATGCCATTTATCTAAACACAAAACACTGGTTTCTGGCTGCTTTAAGAAAGAATATGAAGACGTTTGAAAATGTCCCTTTTAAACTATAAAATTATTGTCACACCTATAATCTGACATATGAATCACAACTATAGTTATAAGACAAGATTTTTTACTACGACACATCAGCACAACGTAATGTTCCCGAGTTTGTTTCGACACCATTGTTGAGGCTTCAAAATATTGCTTAGATATTTGGGAGAGCATATGCAGTAATTACGAAGAGAGAAGTTTCGTGCATCGCCTTGTGTGTTCTCATCAGGCGAAACATTGTGAAAAAATGACACATAATTGACCAAGATTATTACTTTGCCGTAAGAATCAAACGTTCGCCTTACGAATTCGTTCTTTCTGCTTCTTTCCGCGTCTCAATGCGGGGTCACAGAGACTGCGGTAATGTGCTGCGAATTGCTTGCCAACGTACTGAATCAAACTTGCCATGCGCCCGATACCCGTTTCACTTAGCTTGTCTGCACGATCACTACAAAAAAGCTCGCGGCTCCTCTGACTTTCAAACAATACAAGCTCGTCGCGACTGATGTGGAAAAAATTGTATTCCGGATAATCTGACAATGAGTAAATCTCTCGTCGCTGTCGCCCAGGAGGTGGTGCGATCTATTGGTGGTTTTTCGAAGAAGTTGAAATGAATTTTTTGACAATTATGAAAGAATTCGCGCTGTGTTTGGCCGAAGTTAGACTATCTCGAAAACGCCAAGTTATAAATCTATGATCTTTTTTTCTTAAATGCCTTCAAAGACTAGCAAAACTGGGATACTCGAAGGTTGGCGCCAAACTTGAATTAATTTGCCCGTCCATGAGCCATCAATAAAACTTCCCCACTTCTTTACCAAAATGTACGTTTTCGACTGGGTTGTGTTGAACAACATTTCTTGATTTGGAGCTATAAGCTATATATTTCTATTTTCTAAATAGAAATTTGCCAATTGTGAGCCTAGTTAAATTTGTGAGAATGTTTGTTTTTGGCATTTTATTCTCTGTACAGAAGACATATATATGCCAACAAGGTGGGCTAATTTCTTTTAAAAAAGTTTGAATCTTTCTTTTCTCCCAATGAAGCACGTTTTGCCGTCAATCGATTTTTCGGTATCAAGGACCCACAAAATACATATTCTGGCTACATATCATGTTACAGGAAGTAATTTACTTTAAATAGCAACACAATGTATCCACTTTTTTGTTTGAAGGACCCGACAATAATGGTTTTTCTGTTTAATATTCGCCATTTTCTGCTGCGCGATTATATAACTTCCTCTTAGGAAGCAAGTGCGAAAGAGTAAAAATTTTGAGCCACTTTTGAGAAAATGTATACTGTCCCAGGGGTTTCGTGTAAAGAACCCCCCAAGATTTATGAAAGCTATTCAAATTCGCAGAGCTTGGAGCAGGGCCAGATCGGCCGAGTAGTATTCGGTTTGGAAAATAATTCAAAACATAGTTTTGGCGCTTGTTTTGTTCACAGAAGAAATGTGGACTGACAGCCAGCCAGTTAAAACATGACTTTAAGAATATTATAGAAGAGTAAAACCTTGTACAACAGAAATTCTCGTTAAAAAAGTTGGAGCAGTTTTTTGCGAAAATGTCGTTTGAGAGTTTCTGTAAAAGCAGAATTTATTTTGACACAAAATTTTGAGTTTTTGAGAAACGTTTTTAGTTATTATTTGAAGTACATATATTCGAAATTTTGAAAGTGTACTGTGTACAAATTTCAGACAATGTAAATATTAACGGCCTGCGAGAGATGTCAAAACAGATGAAAAAAGAGAAAAATGGGTGTTATGTCATCTATTACAATACGTTTAATACTAACCATACCAAATATAGAATTAAAAAACAGAGATATTTTTTAATATTGCACATATTTCACAAAATATTGTGAGAAAACTACTATTTTTTTTAAAAATGTGCATGACCTTAATGAAAGATCCAAAAATTGTTCGTAACTTTCAAAAATTGAGAATTAACGGTGAAAACTTTATGACATTTACGTTTAAAGAATTATGCCGTCTTTATAAGTTTATTTATACAAAAAAATACTAGAGTATAAAACTCGAAATTTCAAACACTATTCTTACAAAATATCAAAATACTATCATAAGAAAAAAGTTGGAGCCATAGTTGAAAAATGTTTGAAAATGTTCCAGTAAAAATGGGCTTCCCACAAACATTAAAGAATGTTTTTCAAAATGACAGAGCTTCCAGTCGAGACAGCTGGACCGGGAAAAATCAGTTTTGGAAAAAAATCCTACGAATAGTATAGGCGCCATTGCCATTCACAGTCGGACAGATGGACTGACGGAGACCCACAAATTCTAAAATCTGACAATATTAAGTGATAGAAGGAATCATTTACTATATATTAGATCAGGATTTATCTACTTCTTACTGTACCAGGGCGCACAATACCAGTTTTTTGCCGATAACATTACATAACATTACAAACAGAATTACATAACTTTCTGTATACTATTATATTGCTCTGTACATATGTATGAGTACGAAAAAGTGAAAATCAGATTCATTTCTTTATTGTTACATATTTAATTATATCAGCGCATCACATCAGTATTGTCCCTTCATATGCTGTATCAAGTAATGCGTCTATCTGTACAGTCATGCTTCTCTACACACTCTACGTGGGATATTACTATATCCTCCAGCTCAGGAGACGAGCGTACATTAACGTCGACAGCCACACTGCGGAAGATTCTTGGAACAAGACTCTGAGAAGACAACTATGGCAGCTATTCCGTCCACGTCTCGACGCTTTGCATGAAAGTACCTCCTCTTATCGACTCACATAGTCAATGTGGGCACTAAGGCACAATACGTACCAAGAAATGTGGATGCAAGATTGTACTAAAACGGGAGAACGAATATCCTTGTTAACGAAAATGGTCTCACTGGAGCTAGGAGTTGAGCTGAGAATATTCTCAGAGAATGTAAGTACTAGATCTAAAACGATTTAGAAAAATATGAAGAATAATTATTTCATCTAATTAAATACGAAATTTGTTATAATACTAATTGACCAAACGAACGGATAAAGAGGGGTATAATTTCATCAGTTCAAGGAAACGAGCCACCATAGAAGCAAATTTTCTTATTTTGCACGAGTTCAATTATACCTCTTTATTAACGTGTTACGTTCAGTCGTTTTTCGTTTCCATTTAAGAATTTAAATTTTGAGACATTTTTACTATTCAAGGCTTACACTTGATGACGTATTTATTCTGGAAAATACCTATTTTTGAGGGTCTCGTATTGTATTCGTTAGCAAGAAATAGAAAACATTCCGAATGAAACATTAGAAGAGGTTAAAAAAATCAAAACATTACTTCCTACAGAAAGTTAAAACAGACATGAGAGATAATACAATTATAAATATTTGAAAGAACGACAAAAAAACGACACTTTTGATTCAATTTTGGACGATTCATTTTGTTTAGAACGGCTAAACACAACTGACCATTTACCCTTTACATTTGTAATACGTTAAGACCAAACGTTTTACGTGCAAAATTTTTAATTTATTAATGTTAAATATTTTATGTTGTTTCTTTAGTTTGCTAGTGTCGAACCAACGTTTATTTCACCAAGCTGGTTTTATTCATTCATTGTTGTACTAGTTTATGGAGGTGCGTAATCTACGATGTACATTTATGTTCATATTTCATGACCAACTGAAAATACTTAGGCCACGTCTGTGTTATAGTGACTTTTTAGTTTAGTTAACTAAATATGCTCATTCATTTCATGAAAAATCGTTGATTATACCTATCTTAATAGCACACGTGTAATTAAAACTTAATCGTGCAATTACAAGTCCACAATAGACAATCAGAACTCAGAGAACAGATCGAAATCGTTTTTGTATCTATAATACTGATGTTTCCCGACGATCATGAAACATGAACAAAATGTACGTCACATATTACGTACATCAAAAACCTATAATCAATGAACGAATATAACAAAATTGTAAATAAACGAATAATTATTACCACTTCTTAGAGAGTCATGTTAATTTTTGTAGTACAATAAGTTAAATCAGAAACTATTACCCTACTCATAATTGGCATCAATCATCCTAACCCAGAAGTTGCTTTATATTACATAGATGTGTTTTAGTCCATCTATTTGGACGTGACTGCCCAATGAGAGCAGTAGATTTTTGGCTAAACTCGACAATTTGTGTGGAAAATGAAGTAAATTGTTTATAATTTAAAATTCCGATATTCTCCTTTACACGCCACGTTTCCAACTTAAGTAAGAATGATCATAAGCATGTTGGTTTGACACTAGCTGACTAATGGAACAACATGAAATATTTAACATGAATGTATTACATGAACAACATTTGGTCTGAATAAATGTGTTACGTGTACAACATTTCGTCTTAGCATATTACAAATATAAAAAATGCAATCGTTAGTTGTATTTACCCGCTAGTACACCAGCAAAACGTCTGAGTCAGAACTGAATTGTCTTTCTCCTTTCCAACATTAACATGTGTTGTTCTCTCATACATTCCCTTACTTTTCGTACGAAGTAATGCTTTCATGGCTTTGTCTGCTTCTTTAACCGAAATACGTTTAATAGCGTCTGTTTTCAACGTAAACGTAAACTATTTAACGTAATTATCTACTGCAATTATTCTCTACGACACTAAGGTATCGTAGAGACACCATAAAGGTGTCGTAAATACACGTTGTAAGGCCTACTAAAATAGGTATTATTCAGAACCAATATAACGTCATCAGATACATAGCTTTATTGGTAAAGATAAGATTGAATTTCTCAAAATTAAAATAATTCTTTAATGGAAACGAAAAAATAATTAAAATGTGGACAAAGGGGTATAATTGCACTCATGGGAATTAACAGTAATCGCTCTTATCGTCGCTCGTTTTTTTAAACATACCACTCATGAACTTATACACCTCTTTATACACTGTTTCGTTAATTACTAGTAGCCTAGATATTTCGTCAGCCATTAAACATGAACAACTAGTGGTGCTAAACCAGCACGTACTTTCTCGCCCGTTGTTTCACGCAAAATTACGCAAAAAGTACGCATAATTTGGAACAAGTGTACATGACCATATTTAAAAAATCTATCGCTAAGCAACAGATTTCATTAAGGGAAGAATCTCGATATTTAATATTTTAGTTGTAGTAGATAATGAAAAAAAAATTGAGACTTTTGCAATTTTCGAAATATCAGGGTTTTTAACGAACATGAGACTTGAACCATTCTCTTAACGATCATTATACTATCCAGCAACACAACTTAAACAAAAACGATGAGCCCTTTCTTTTTGACATTTTGAAAACTTTCCCAGGAAATCCATGTGAAGTAGCCACCCAATATTAAAATATCAGTTTCAAGTTCAATCAGCCACATCGATATGGAAACACGAATTTTGGAGAAAATCAGCTAAACGGTTGTTCAAAGACGGACGGATAGACGGTTTGCTGCTATTCGATTTTTTCTTCCCCGTAAATGTATCTATATACGAAGTAATATACGCAGTAGAGAGAAAGTTATGCTGCGGAAAATCGATTTCGAGATTTTGACGGAAATACACGTTTTGAGATCTCATGACACGGAAAAAGTGTTTGTTTTTTTTAAACGTTCATTTTTCCATCCGTTCGCTTGGCTGTCCGTCTGTTTGTTCATCTGTGAACACCAATAGCGTCTAAACCATTAGTAGATATTTTTCCAAATTGAAGAAACCCGTGTCGATCTAACATGAGTCGAACCTTTGAGATTTCGAAAAAAAATCTTTTTAAACTTCAGGGGTAGTATAGATGAAGTCCCACGGGCATTTTCAAACATTTCTCAAAAACTGCTCCAAAGTTTTTCTTTAAATTTCTTCTAAGAATACTGTAACACAGACTTACAAATGTGGCATAGGTCCGATTCTCACAGATAACACAGAATTTTCGAAAATTACAAAAGTATGAATTGTGTTCGGTGTCTTCTTACAACTACAAAATTGAAGATAGAGATTTTTCCTTCAAATAAGATTTGTTCTCCATAATGAGTTCAATCATTAAGGTAATATATATATATATATATATATATATATATATATATATATTTGAAAAATGTTTGTAGGTTTTGGCCAATATTGCCTGCAATATGTGCCATTTCAAAAAACACAAAAACAAGATTTCTCAAAAATGGCTGCAATTTTTTTCTTTCAACTTTTGTTAAGGATAGTGCTAAATGTACCCTATAAGATGACATAAATGCTCTGAACTTTTGTTTTTTTTCAAAAATGACTAAAATGTAATTTTTTGACTTGCCTCTCACGTCTTTAATATTTATACTGGCGGCAGTTTGTTCACATTATTGTATTTATGCGTAAATGTAATTTAAATAAAGACATATAAAG
Organism: Gryllus bimaculatus; assembly: GCA_017312745.1. Taxonomy (NCBI): domain Eukaryota; kingdom Metazoa; phylum Arthropoda; class Insecta; order Orthoptera; family Gryllidae; genus Gryllus; species Gryllus bimaculatus. The sequence continues at coordinate 2,711,789 of BOPP01000177.1, read as the reverse complement.
TTTCTGTAAAACTCAACTGTTTGCGGTTAAAAGTAGTCAGAAACGCCCAAACGTCATTTTATAAAAAATGGCTACAACTTTTTGCTTCAAACAATTCGTGCAGATAGTGGTAATTTCAATCTTTAATATGACCTAAATTTAATTTCGGTGTAGTTTATTCACAAATTACACGAATATAAGTATTTTAAATATCTCTAACGCCGTGCATATGCACATTTCCATTAATTTATAAACTCTATTGAATTTTCGAGTACTTTAAATGAAGGTTTTTTTTAAACTCAAAAACGATCTGTAAAAAAGAGCTTCAAATTTCCATTGGTGCTTAACCACCATTTTCTTAAAACGGCTTTAGATTTTTCAATGAAAATTACCGTTTATGACGTCGTTTTACTGTTCTTTAATTATCTTAAAATATTTATCCGAAACATTGAGAAAATGCAAAAAATATAATTTGGGCGGCGATAGATGGCAGTTGGCAAGAGTATTTGGGAAGTTACAATAGCTAGCCCAGACCAAAGGAAGTAGGAAACTAAAACGGGAAAGTCTGAGCTATTCTGTACCACCACTAGTTTCTTTCAAATTCTTGTAAGAATAAACTACAATACACTTACAAATATGGCATAGATCTTTTGACCGTCGGGAGTGGAATCCTATGACCTCCCGATCAGAGGCACCGCAGTGACATCAGTTGATGCCCTGATCCCCCTTTGCCGGTAGCGAATTTCGGAGAAAAATTATAAGGCTTTTTGTAAAGTACTTAAAATACTCATATCAAATTCCAGGAGCCGCTACATGTACCATACCAACCGAGTAAATTAACTTTGATGAAAATGATGCCTATGGTTTAGCCACTAGCTTTAATCACAGGAGACAGATGTCAGTTCTGTTCTTGAATGGAAGCCTTTTCCATTTTTGGGGGGGTTTGATTTTCTACGTAGTGAATTTGTAGTATTCTTATAATGTTTCTACAGCTCATCCTTTTGGGTGTGTTCAGTTAATATAATAGATGGTTAGAAATTTAGATGATGCAGTTAGTGGAGTAAAAGTGTCTGTTGTTGAATTGGTGACCAAGGCCACCTGATAAAGGCCTCCTAATATCGCGTCTATCATTTAGTTGTCGTTTATATTGTGTGACTTGTGTGGTTTTTTCCAATTCGACGGCAGAAGCAAACCAGTGCTCTTCTAGTGTTCTTCAACACAGGTCTACTACTAGTGCAGTGTTTTTTGTGCATTTAGACATACTCTTTTTGTAACTTCTTCCTAGGAAAAAAGAAAACTACATGCAGAGCCGAGATAGAATGAACTTTCTAGGGTATAAATAAATTAGTTTCATTTCTGTTGATATAGTGTTCTGATTTTACTATCTTTTTCCCAAAAAAATTTGGGCGTCTTACTTTATTTCACCTTTATTACCACTATTATGAATATTTCTGACAAAATCAAGAAATGGTAGAATATTGTATTATTTGGGTTCCTATATGATAATACAACAATAATTTAATAAATAAAATAATAGAGAAAAATAACATCAGTCTCTTGCGTGGCATGATAAGACTTATTCGTTTATGTTGAATAGTTGTCATCGCTACAAAACAATTCTACAAAGTGACATAACTTATGGGTCATTCCATGCCAAGTGGTCTCAATTTGGAGAAGTTTCCCGCCGAACTATCTCGAATTTATTTGAAATTTTGTATGACTCAAGAAAACTTTTGTAAAGTTGTAGTTTAGTGTAGATGATAGTTTTTGAGACAGTGGTTTCTTTGATCCTATGCTTCATCTTTAAACTGTATGTCTATATGATTTTCGCAACATTAGGATACAATATTTCCTTCTCCGTTCTTGTCAAACAAATGATACTGAGCTAAGTTGTACAACTTTTAGCTCTTTTCAATGAAACGAAGACCGAAAAATTAAGAGTAAAAATTTTTTGGTTTAATGATTGAACAACTTCCTTAGCATAAAACAACAAAGGATAAAAAACAAAATTTGTTTATTATTTATCAGTAAAAATCATAAACGGTCATCAATTAACGAGAGTGATCAAAGGCTAAAATATTAAAAAATGTTTTGAACAATTTAAATAATTTCACATCTCATTTTGAAATCATTAGATTTAATATGATTCAGATGCTGACTATCGTTGATTCACTGAACGCACCAACTAAAGGGACACAGAAATTATTTGGCAGTCAAAAATAATATTTGAGTTATTTATTTTTTAGAAACGTTCATAATTTTATCTTTAAATTGACCATTTATGTTGCTACAAGTTTTTTTTTATTATTTATATGTGAAGTCCTCATCTCATTAGGCTTAGGTGCTGGCTCCTTTACTTTTAAATTCTGTAACACAATGCACCCGATAAATACTGAAAGACTCATACATGCAGAAAGTAAATTAAAAATTATATTTTATGAAGGTAACCAACGTATAAAAATCTCAAAAGGAAGTAGTTATTGGAAAATGTTTATTACGATGAGGCAAGTTAACGAGCTTAGAATGTTCGGACGTTTCCATCTTTAAAGTCCATTTATCGAAAATTGACATTTTTAATACTAAAATAATATTTTATTCATCGTACATTTGTAATAGGAAACTGACATTTTCAGGAGTTTTTAGTAAAAGTCTCCTGCATTTACTGAAACATTTTTCTGACTAACTCAGTATTATTCCTTTCCAAATCTTTATGTAGTAGAAAACGCGGTAAAAAGTGCATGATTAGAAAATATTTTTATTCACGAAAATTGCAATTTTTTTTCAAAGCCGTTGCCTCGGTGTTATCAGTAATATGTCCGTAACTTGTAAAAAAATCATAAGCGTACCTTCAATAGGTTATAAGAATTAGACTCAAGCATTTAACATTGCTAGGATATGACCTTCCGCCTCTCTGTGAATTACTTGGTTTGGTAGCAAGCCGTTGAGGTGAGGGCGACTGTTGCAGGTTGTTTCCAGAGCAACGCGCGCGTCGGAGGGGCGCTGCTCGACTTCCGCCGTGCAAAGGCGACGCTGTGAAGCCGCGTCGTCACGGCGCAAAAGCCCCAAGTGAGGACTTCAGACGAGGATTTGCTCCCGGCAAGGTAATCCTCCCTCCGAAGCTAACTGCGACAAAGTGTCCACCCTCAGTCGCCTTACGAGTGGTGTACGGAAACGAAACATTTATTCGTTCACAATTCTTGTATCACTTTAAAAAAGGTTTTTCTCCGGAAGTAGTACGGGACAGAGCAGTGTATTCAGAAAATTGATGACAGAGAGCGCTTGAGTAGTGAATTTCGGAGTCAAATAAACAGTTTTAGATGGTGGTGTATGTAGGTTTATACATATATTATATGTTATATTTCTTAATTTCTTTCTTCATTACTTTATTTTATATTCTCTTTTCAAAAAAGAAAAATATCAATAATTAAAAGTAAGATTTTGTTTCGATTTACGTTTCCATTACAGAGCCCTCCTAATAGATAATTGGGCATTTCAAAAAATCATTTGCATGTAGAAAACTAAGAGGAATATTTTTGTTTGTTTGTTTATTGTTTATTTATTATAAGTTTGTATTATGAGTGTTTGTTGTAGAATCACGAGAGCCGTGCGAAGTTGAATAATCAGTAAGATACATTGCTATGGGAAAAGGACCTAACGCTGAAGAAGGCAACACAAAATAACCGCAGGTTAAATGCCTCACGAAGAACCCGGACTGGCTTTCCACTGTTGCGTTGTTTTCATCGGCTTCTGTTGTTTGGTGAGTGCTACAAGAAAACTCATCACATTTCAGTTAACAGGTTGATAATCGCACAATGCGAAAATGCAAGCAAGTGAATCTTGCAAACTAAATGTGAAGATAAATATTTTCTACTACTACTACTACTCTCGGCGTCAATTTCAATTACTTATTACCTCGTACGTTCAATAAATTATTTACAATCAAGAAAGTTGTAGAAGAAGCAACTCATAATGTAATATGTTTACCATTAAGCGCAGCTATTTTTCAGTACTGTTATCTTACGGTGACAATCGGTAGTACATGATCATGGCTCCTTTACTCAGATGAGATTCAGTTAGAATGATAATAAACTACGAATTATAAACTAAAACGTACTGCCCTATTGGGTAGAAAAATGGTGTGTCACTTGCAGAATTTTATTTGCTTGTGTAAATGAACGTATTGAAAAGAACTCGTAACAGCACTAGCCTGTTTCTCTCCTGACGTTATTTTTATGTAATGTCCTTGGTTCGCAGACGTCCAGTAGTATCAGCCTCACAATGGCAGCTCTGTACATGAGCGGCGAGCGTCCCACATACTCACGTGAGTTGTTCCCTTAAACTCTTATCCGTGTTCTTTGACGCTCTCTTAAAAATACAAGTTACGAATATTCATAAAAATATATCTTATTAAAGATAAAAAAATATATAATTTTGAATACCAAAAGTGAGTGTTCCAAAACGTATGTTTATCTTCTGGTGCTTTAAAACACACCGTCTACTTTTTACCCAATTTTCACAGAGACTCCCAATTCACAGAAGTGCATAAAAACCGAAAAAGGGAATTATCACAAGAAACAAAATCATATTTATATAGCATAATGATGCAGTCTACATGGACTTACTTTACCCTTAAGACAAATAGCTTTATTAGAAGTGTGTAAATAAGATAGTGTAGTGCATGTAGGGGCACGAAAGCGAGTGAATAAGAGATGGGAGGGAAGCGCGATCCGTCACACGTTGGGTAGGATACTGCATGAGATATTGATAGAAAAAACACAATTATTTACGAAAACTATCGACCAAAGAAGACGTCCTCGATAATGTACCTCCAGATCTAGCTACGAGTACTTAGCTAATGACAAAACAATCGCACAGCGAGAGGTGTTTCAGGTCATGAACTGATGTAACTGTAGGGCCTCTGACCGGGAGGTCCTAGGTTCGAGTCCCGACGGTGGCAGGATTTTCGACACTAGCTTCTAGCTAGGTCGGGTTCAGTCACTGTTTGAAAGAATTCTAACCACAGTCTGCTCTGATTGGTAGTTTTCCGTGGTTTCTTCGATCGACACCAGACGAATGTCAGCGCAGTACTCTAACAAATGGGCCACGATCCGCGCGCGATCTTTCGTCGTTCTTCCTTGTTCTGTCCATACCCCTTAGACACACACTCACATGCATTACACTATCACACTTGTTGGGAGGACAGTCGGGAGCGTACAGCTAGGTAGTAGATACCTGATTGGATATATATGATACCGTATTGGGTCCCCAATACGACAGTAGGTCGGTGCCGGATCTCGCCATCCAGCGGGGGAATTCACAGCCACCTCCCACGATAAAACGTGGTCTACACTTACGAGACTAATGACGTTGGCATTGTACGCACCCGGAATCAATCAAAACGAAAATTCGACACCGTCGGGTCCTAGGACCTCCCGATCAGCAACGGATGCCAGTGACCTCTCCCACTGGTTAAGGGGCACGGCGAGCCGTGGTTGGAGGGAGGTGCTCAAGGTCCATTCACAATGCAAACGTAAACATAAGCATAACGCACAGACGTAAATATTAACGTAAGTGATATACTGACGTATTCACAATGTATAACAGAAACCTAAGCAAAATAGCAGTTTCTATTGGCTGTGAGACGTTCTAGTTTACTATTGGTTGGATGTGAGAATCCATTTCGAGGTATCGATTGTTTCCATGGCAAAATGAAGTTAAGTTTGTCAGTCGACTTCGCTCCTCTATCGATTCTCGAATTTGAGTTGCCGCATTGTTATTGGTTCATTTCTTATGTATTACGTAAGCATAAGCACAGAAGCTTGAAGCTTACAAGCTTTTAAGTTAACGTCTTACGTGTTGTGGTTATTCAAACGCTTTGTGAATGGACGTAGTCCTAACTTTTATGTTGACGCCATGCTTCTGCTTAAGTCTGCATCGCGAGTGGGGCTTTGGAGCCAGTTCGTGTGCGCAGAGCCTGGAGGGGAGCTGGAGAACAACGAAGGCGAGACGCATCTCGTGGCCAGCGCCATCGTCGACATCGTGGGGCTGGCGTTCGACGCCGGCCTTCTCGTGGCCGTCGCTAAGGCGAGTGCCGCGCCAACAGTGTTGTCGCATGTGTTACATGTTTCATGATGCACTAGTTCACACAACGGGTGACAATGTATAGTTCACAACCGGCACATGTCAAAGGATCGAGTATGACCTCTATAGATGTCTCAGAATAAATGTTACAAATTTATAAGGAATATAGGGGGCGAGGTCAAAATGACCCGTTTCTGCAACATTTGCCCCTGATTAGTAGTCAGCCCATTTTACACTGTTGTATGGCACGTGACTACGACGGAACGTGAACGCAAGAGGGTTAATCTTTGACCCCCTTACGTGTTCTATAAATTCGTATCATCGATTCGTAGTAAATGAGATCAATTCCATATGTCCTTCTCTACTAATGTGAAACTTACACATTTTTCTTTATTCCAGTAACTTTCTAAGATAATTCACTAAAAAAATATTCTGCACCAGTGTGTATGTAAGACGTAGCGGCTAAATATTGTCATGCACGCACAGGAAATCCTCAAGGAATAAGCCTCCGGCATTTTTTAGGGAATTTCCTCGACGAAATACTTTCCCACACAATCCTGATGGAAATCCGCCCGAAAAATGACTTATGTTTTTTTTTCAGATCAATGCAATAGGTCTGTTCCTTTTAATTCGATCACGATAATCTTCAAAACTCATTTGCCACTAGCACACTTCATTCTCAAGCATTTGGATGAATTCTGTTGAAAATTCGCGAGACATGACAGATGACACGAAATCCTCAAGAACGACTGAGCATCAGCCACACACGTGATCAAGAGATGGGGAAAACCGAACTCGTGATTAAAAACAGATTTAAATTCGGTACAGGATTTTGCGGTCTCTCGCCTCCTCCACGGCCTTACCGCCACACACGTTGGGAAAATCCTCAAGGTTTGGACTGTTAATAATAATAATAATAATAATAATAATAATAATAATAATAATAATAATAATAATAATAATAATGTCTTTATTAATGGCGAGGCTCAGGCTATAGGACCTGCTCTTCCGGGTGTTCGGGCTGTTCGGGCCAAACCTTGAGAAAATCCCGCTAGTGTATGCGGGGGGGGGTAAAAAGCGGTGGAGAGGGGCGGGGGACGGAAGGGGTTTGGTAGTGACGGTGCGCGCGCGCGGTGAGCAGCAGCTGCCGTTCCTGGTGCTGGCGTGGGTGGTGGCGGCGCCCTTGCGCGGCGTGGGGCAGGTGGTGATCGCTGTGCTGGTGTGCGTCAAGTACCACGCGCGCTCTTCCATGGTGTACGTCGACGCCGTCTTCACCGGCATCTTTCTGAGTACGTATCCCCCCACTGATGTCGATGCCGGCATAGGTCAGTTAGTGCTTATGACTGGAGCGTAAAACGATACTCAGTCGCAGTCTAAACCCACAGTTCCTGTAAGGGAGCCAACAGGTTCTCTTCGCCTCTTTTTAGTAGTGGCTGATGAGGCTCCTCGATTCGATTCGCGGTAGAGAATATAACTCTAAGCGAACGCCAATCAAATTAAAAGTTGTTCTCAAACGTCATTTTTGTGCACAACCTCTATAAAATATTCTCAAACTTAAAGCAGTATGATGTCTTCAGAACACTCGAGAATTGTTGAATTTAATTTAAACTGATCAGGGGAAAAGTTTGCAATGCTCAAAAAGTAAATATTATACATAGATCCGTTTTTGTCAATGCTAGAAATTCATAAAACAGTAATTAATTCTTAAATTATCATCAAAATTCTCTTAAGTATTAAGCGCCAAAAGACTACTTTCTACTTGTTGAAAAAATATTGATTATACATTTTCAGGGATTCTTCACCAAGCAGTACTAAAACACTATCATTATATTAAAGACTCGAGAGAATACGACGCTCTTAATTTATACTTTTCGTAAGCCAGAGGAAAGACAAACATTGAAAAAATCTAGATATTTTTCAGTAATACCCTTCCTATTGATTTCTAAACACTTGTGTTTCTATGAACACCTTATGTAGTTTGAATCATAATGTTTGTTTTGGGAAAATATGTTACAATCTCTTTTTCGGGAATGTGAAATAGAGATTATTTATAATGATTCGGTTTCTTCATATTTGTGTGAAGAAAATTGAATTGTCTATTAGTGATTTCAAACTGACAGCTTTTTGACTCTTACTTGTTATTTACATGATGTAGAAACTCATTCAAGTGTTTTTACAAGGACAAATTACGGGACCACCTGAACCGATTTTGATGGGTTTTTATTGAAAGGAAAAAACATTTTGTCAGACACAAGTTTGGCTACATTTTTAAATAATTTAGTTATTTTTTGTAATATTGTAAATAGAATATTAATACAATATTTTACAGTTTTTTTATGTGTTAATCATTTTTTATACTTAGCCTTCGAAACAAAATAAATGAGATGACATTCGAAGAAATATCTATCGACACCCTTCCCATCACCTTTGCATAATATAAGTGCGCACTCTTTCAGTTTTGTGAATATCTTAAATATTTTAGAGTAGGCGGCACGCTCCGGAGCAGGAAGGAGATGACCAGAAGGAGGAGGGGGACAATGTGGATTGGGGCACGGCTGAGCGGAAGAGGGTGGAGTTAGGCGTGGCAGAGTGGGCAGGGGTGAACCTGAAACGGTGCGGAGAAGGCGGAGAGAAGGTGTAAACACAAATACGTTCATTTTATCCTATTCATAGTACTCATTCCTTTTCCTGCCTAATAAATGATTGTAAATCAATCGAGTACCCACGCAACGCTGTTATTCGATCGATTAACTTTTTCATGTTTCCGGGTGCGTCAACAGTTATAGCTATTACTCTCGTAGAACGCGTTTTATCGCGGAAAGTGGCGGTGTTCCTCCCAGATGGATAGTGAGAGCCAAACTATACTTCGCCTTGCTTGAATTTGCGACCTATCTATCTCCCACGAGAGAGACATCGCCCCTCCCACCTCGCTTGTTTCGTAGGTTTTCACGGCCGGAGTCAATATAAGAGAAATCTTCCGTGCTGGTAGGCCATGGTCTAGTTGACGTTAAAGAGCCATGGTCTATCTAGCCCTTTAATGTCAACCAGACCACGGCCTTCCAGCCCGGAGAATTTCTCTTATATCTAGATAGTGTTGAAAGCCGTGACCGCGTTGGGATTCGAATTCTAGGATTTCCTGGTCAAAGGCACTGCAGTGATTCAGTTGATAGCCGGAACTAGTATTGGACTAATTGATTCAGTCAGCCTTGGAGATGCCTAAGAGCTGAAGCGTGGCGTGTGCAGTGTGCCTGGTGTTCTTCGCCAACGTGTGCTTCAACTACTACCGCATGATGCAAGCGAAGAAGCGGCGCGTGGCGCGCGCGGAGGCGCGGTGGCGGGCGGCGCGCGCGGGCCAGGCCGGCAGCTCGCGCAACAGCCTCGACGTGCCCAGCGTCGCCACCTGGCTGTCGGGCGCGCGCTCCGGTCAGTCCCCCACCCCCCACCCCCACCCCCGCAACCCCCGTCACCCATTCACGCCGGGTTGCCACTACACCTTCAACCGCCTTCCAGATTCAAACCTTCTTCTTTGGAAGTTAGGTGACCCATAACGGGTTTTCTTGAGATAAATTATTCAGTTCCCGTTGCCTTCCCTGATACGATGATGATAGGGGGGTGAAAGGACGAACACAATACAACCATGCCCGAGGTGGGACTCGAACCCGCGATCTTTCGGAACGAGATCACTACTGCCTTAGCGATCTCGGCCACCGGATCGGCAGATTCAAAACAACACCCGTTATTTTAGCGTTGTACTACGTCCCACCACGCGCGCTGTACGACGGGGGCCTGGCGAGTGACAATGTTGAGATGCAGGCTCGGGAGCATGAGACGCTGTTTCGTTTTCATGCAACACAAACATTTGCTTAACAAATAAACTTTTGTACCTCTAACGATAAGAAAATATACTTTGTGCGTGACAAAACGTTGTCATACCCAAGGAAACTACGGAATATTTTTTTTACTATATGTCAACTCGAAATGGTTAGGTGATATAGAATCGCGATATCCTATGGTAAAAACTAGAACGAGATAATACAGCATTTCACTACTTTGCTGAAAGTACAATTTCCTGAATTTATTTACGTGAAAAAACATTAGCAGCTGCATTCAATGAAATATTTGCACACAGAAGATGTAAGAGAAATTTTAAAATAGTGCTGTAACATTACACATTTTCTCGTATCGTTTGTTCGGTTTGAAATTTTTTAATAATTTAATAACAATAAATAAATAATTTAGAGATTTTAACGAAAATTAGACCTGTGACATTTTAAAATGCGTACTTTGCCTCATTCGAAAAAAATAAAGAGAAAACTTGGAGCCACTTTTGAGAAAAAATATATTTGTAAAGATCATAAACTTCACGCACCAATTATGTATAAAGTTTATGCAATTTTGAAAAAAAATGACATTTAAAAAAATATATATTTTACCTTATTTAAAGATATACCTTTAAAGAACATATTTTATTTCCTAAAATCTTCAATATTGTAGTTTTACAAAGTAACCAAAAATTTGAACTTTTGGCATTTTTGAAAAGTCAAAGTTCAATAAAAATGGAACCTACGCTTCTTTAAGCGTCCTCTGTTTCATTTAAGAAAACAATTTCAAAACTTTGGAGTCTTCCAAAAAAAATGAAAATGTTAGGGCTTCATAACCAGAATATCCGTTTCAAATTCGTAGGGCCTCGAGTTCGGCCAGATCAATCGCGAAATACCAATTTCAGAGGAAATCGTCTGAAAGAATTAAAAGATTCAAGCACAAGTGTTGACCACAGACGAACGAAAAGACAGACAGACGGACAGACTGATGGACGAACAGGTAAACTGAAAAATGGACGGACAGACAGACGAACGAACTAACGGGCAGGCAGTCGCACGGACAGACGGAACGAAGGATGGACTGATGGATGGCCAGGCGGACGACGAACGGACAGACGGTCGGTCAAGTGGTTGGACAGACGAACGGACGGAGGGTGGACAGGCGGGCGAGCTGAAAGCCACAGGAGGTGTATTCGTAACCGAAAGCTATGTCCTCCCGAACAGGTGCAACGATGGAGAGCAGTGGCGCAGGGGCTGAGCGCCGGGAGATGGCGGGCGCCACTTCCGAGAGGGGGATAGCCTCGGCGCGAGCCCCGGATGTGGCTGTCTAGGCCCACGCGCCACCCGCTTCCACGACATTCGCATTTCTATTTATGCAATTTGCGATGACGAGTTTGCGGAAAAAGAGTTTTGTAAAATAAAATATTTTTACTCTACCTTGCTTTACTTTGTGTGCAATTATTGATAGCATGTGTATTTATGATAATTGGACGTAAAAATGTAATTTGAAGATTTGTTCAATTATTTCAAATGAGAAATCAGTTTATTGCAATTTGGTAAATTAAATTTCCTCGGTCAAAATCATTATTCTCGTAAAACTTTCATTTACATGATAACAAATTGATTAGGAATATTTGATTTTCTGTACAAAATATTTAGGGAAGTTGTCTAATGAATGTGTGGAATGCAATCGACATTTACGAAATTTCAGTGATAGAATACATTTCACTAGTGTCTGGACTGTGTCGGACTAGCACTAACAAATTGCACGCAACCTTTTTCCTTCATCAACCTCGTCTCCTCCTCTTCCCTTTTACTTTGGGGATTTTGCAAGATTATATGAACACAGGAAACCCTCTTCTGAGAAAAACGTAACGGCGTTCTTTTAGAGAGATCGCCATTGCTCCACGTGATTTGCTTCCACGAGTATATAAAAATATGTTCTCGAAGTGACAAGAATGTTATTCGAACCAATTGGCAACACACCCAGCGGTTAGCCGGGCGACCGACGCCTCGGTACGCCAGGCGTGACTTTCCGTTTATTCGACAACCAGTAAGTTTTCTGTACTGTATAAAAGAACCATTACACTCAAGGGAAATTTAAAGTATGAAAATTGAATTACGTGCTGTTTGTAATTAAAGGAATGTGGAACTTTAGTAATGAGGAATTGGAATTAAAAGAAAGTAACAAGTCGAAGCCGAAGAAAAGTGGCACATCTCAAAAATTGACATTTAAATGAGAACCACTGCTGATATGAGCGGAGTTGTTTATTTATTGCTCAGAGGCGAAGTATTTTACTTTATATATTTGCTTAGTTTACACAGTTCTACAAAAGTGTGAGGAATATGCTTTTACTCGGGAGGTGCGGTGATCTTTCCCCCGCTGGATGGTGAGATCCGGCGCCAACCTACCGTCGGCTAGTGAGGTTTCCCCTAATTAGGTATCTCCCACCAGCAAGACACCGTAATAGCCAGGACAAGGTCTTATCTAGGCTACCAACCGGCCTCCTTGGCATGTGTGAGGAAAGAAAGATCGCGCGTTGTCTGGGCCCGTTGAGTAATGTTCGGGCATTCGCCTGGTGTTGATCAGAGAAACCACGGAAAACTACCAATCATGAGCAGTCTATCGCTAGAATTCTCTTTCACACAGTGACTGAACTCGACCTAACTGACAAGCTAATGTCGAAAATCATGCCACCGTCGAAACTCGAACCTAGGTGCTCCCGGTCAGAGGCACTGCAGTGACATCAATTGACACACTTAGCCACCTCTCGCAGTACAGGGAAAAGTAGACGGGGCAGTTAAAAGAATGAGCATCGCGAAGGCGGCAAAGGTTGAAGAAAAAGACTAGATTGCAAGAACGATCTAATCACAACGGAAATAGAATCTACTTTTTAGTATCTAAAGACTGTACTTCGCTAAACGGTGTTTTTTATTAAGCCGACAGCCGGTTACCCGTTACGTCCTGATGGGTCGCATATTCGACCATATCCTAGACACCAACACATTTGCGGGCTCCTCTGATCCCGGGTCAGCAGAACGCAGGGCCCTCCACAGATACATCACATGCCCAAGGCGATACGCAAACCCGCGACCCATCAGACTGAAGCATTGAATCGGTACACGCTGTTAGCCACGGGCCAGGTCGGCGCGGTCCACGGTAATCAGGATAACAATTATGAGAAATGCTCGAAGAAAGTCTTTAAGGAAGTTCAAAGAGGAACATCATCGTTCGGCCGGAGCGGAGTGAGAGACAAAGATGCAAAACGCTCTAAGGATCCAGAATGAGTGGGACAAGAGAAGCCTGACGAGAGGGAGCTGGGGTCCTCGAGGTCCGGCGCGGAGTGATACATGGGCAGGCGGGGCGTGACGGAGCGCGGCGCGGCGCCGGGGGTCAAGTGGGGCTGCGGCCGGGGCGTCGCGACGCGGGCGCAAACACACGCGTGGGGCCGTGTGTGTATCTTGCGGCGCGTCGGTCAATACGGCGCCTAATCAGATATTCTAATTAGGGTACCCGCGCCAGACGCCCCGCGCGCGCTCTCATCTGTCACGGGGCGCGAGGTGTGTGGAGAGGGGGGGCGTGGCGGGGGGAGGGGCCGCGTCGCCGCGAGCGGCTCAGGCGGCCAGCCCGGCGCTGGGGAACGGGATCTACGGAGAGGGCGCTGGGATGTGACAATGGTGGCGCGGGCGGGACTCAAAGGGGTCATGGTGCGCGCCTTCTCTTCCGCTAGATTTCTCTTTGGAAGAGTAACTATTAAAATTACGCAATACCATGTGCATGCTGAGTTCACACGCTAGAACACATATTGTCTTATGCTGAATATTATGCGTTGAGATTTTGTTAAATTTAACACACACACACACACCATATATATATATATATATATATATATATATATATATATGGTTATTAATATTTTTATTATTTTATTTATTGACAATAATTACTTATTTATGATGAACATTGGTATCTTGAATATTTTATGACTTTCGAATTAAATCAGTCAGTTCAAAAACAGCAGGTCCAAGGAGAAGTCAGTTCGATTCTTTAATAATACACAGGCACATAAAAACACTTGTCATACTCAAAGACTTGACACATGTTTCTCTATGTATGTCGACGCGCTCAATCGAAATTTGTAGCCAGAATTTTACCACCACCCTTTAGTTTTTTAAATTATAGATTGTAAATTTCAAAACCAAAAATATAATTTCACGATCACGATGGTTTCTTGGTGTTTTTCAAAAATGAAGGCTGAGACACAATTATAGCTTCAGATTCGGATTCAGCACGTCGACATACATGGCGAAACATGTGTCAAGTATTTGAGTCTGAGAACAATCTCTAAAAACAAAATAAAAAAAACATTTCACGATGGAGATTTTTGCGATTAAAAAACGGAGGGTGGTGGCGCAATTATGGTTTCAGATTCGGATGCAGCGCGTCAAAATACATAGAGGAACATGTATTAAGCTTTGGGGTAGACATTTTTTTGTGCTTGCGTTATTTATTAATTAGATACTTGTTCCAACAATAAAACTTGCTGTATGGAGTATGATTATTAACAAGCTTTGCTACCCTAGCAGAAGGTATTTTTCGGATCTGCAATTTATTGCCCGTGGTAGAGTATTAAATTAGTTTTCACATTATCGTTTAACATCGTGATAATTTGGAACTGAAAGGAGGTAGGTACTGCATTCGTTCTCATTTTATATTCCTCCTCTTTTATGTTACAATAAAATTAAGTTACCTCATTGCGAATAATTACAACACACTATACGAACGCGGATGTAACACCTGACTATTATTAAAGTCTTTAAAGAAACCTACATGAGATTTATGATCCATCTATCATGTTTTTACATGTGCATTACGTAATTCTGTTAGAGTTGGTAATATTTTCTTATTCTATTTGCTCAATAATTAGCCTTTTCCACGTACACGATTTTACTTTTTCAAATTAACTCGCAAAATCTGAAAGTGCAATAAATTAAATCTCCTTCACTTCCTTTTTCCATGATTACTGACTCTAGGGAAAAGTCCCTTTAATTAGATATGTTCACACACAAATGACGTAAATGAAAATGTTCATTAGAAACGTTTACTTTTCTTGATGAGAGGGATGGAAAACGTCAGCACGCTAAGAAAATCATAAACTAAGAATTGGAAACTACATACACTTTTTAACCGTACTAAGGTCATATCTTATGCTTAATTATTAATTAATTTAATGTGATTTTCTAATATTTTTTTCATTATCAGAAAAACAGAAAAGTATATTTTCGAAGGAAAATCTTGAAAACCTTGATATAAAATTTGCTGTACTTCAAACGCAATGTTAAACACAATTTCCCCATCTTTTTTGGAAGAGATAAAAAATAACTTTCACCATCGCACAAGAAAGAAAACACGTCGATTGGAAAGTAAACAGTGGATAATAAATACACGCACTTTATCGAAAACACATCTAAGCTACTTGAAACTCCAACGCAACGTCCATAGTCTCCAACATTCGGATAAGTTAGGCATATAAGCGAAACTTTTCCTTGAAAAGGTGCGGGGGTGTAAAATCGGACTTTAAACGTGTTCCTCCAGGCACCTA
Source organism: Gryllus bimaculatus (assembly GCA_017312745.1). Taxonomy (NCBI): domain Eukaryota; kingdom Metazoa; phylum Arthropoda; class Insecta; order Orthoptera; family Gryllidae; genus Gryllus; species Gryllus bimaculatus. Next base: position 2,696,305 of record BOPP01000177.1, on the reverse strand, counting down.
AATTTAGGCAAATAGATGCAGACCTATTTATAGCAGAAGGAAATTGCGTCATGAATACAAAGTGCGATCAGGAGCAGCGGCTGGAGAGCGGAGGCGGTCGAGCGCCGCTGCCGTTCGCCGGGGCCGCGGGGCAACATAATCATCAGCGCAGGTATCGCGAGCGCTGGCCCCGGGAGCTGGCGAAGCAGCCCTGGGCGGGGGCGGGGGAGGGGAAAGGAAGAGAGGAGGGGATCGCGGAAGACCGAGAATGCGCTCTCCAGAAACGCACCAACTGATGAGACGAAGGGAAGCACGAGCAAGGAGAACTTCAACACCAAGTATTAAGGAGAATCGCCTTGCGCTACTATGCTCCGATTAAAATAAGTTGGTGATTGACAGTTGTGTGTGACGAAAGGACGCTTCTCCCGTTTCCATGGAAGCTGCCAATCAGAGAGTGAAAAGCGTGTTGAGTCAGGTCGTTGAGGTGCCACTGACTAACTGGAAACATACGAGCGTCAGACAGCGAATCTTCCCTCATGCCGCCCACGTTTGTGCCTTTACTGCGCGCGCATTCTGCTTTGTGTAGTGACAAGTAGCGTTGAGGATAGTTGTTCCAGGACATGCTGTCGCTTCATACAATATGAGTATATGATTCGGTTACTTTTATAAGTATTTATTTCCGTGTCCCAGTAGTACGCAACCCGGCAACGTCGCTTTTTTCTACACGCAACTGTCAATCAACAAATTCTTTTAATCGGACTATCACTACGAGTAATATTACGTCAGTATGTCCAGTTTGTAAAAACACAGATACAATCCCTACAAATGAAGCCCATATTCCCTACATCGAAGTGATGTTCATTTTTTTCGTTATTGCTAGTTTTAGGTATCATTACATTTTTAAGAGCTCCTCCACCATGCTGCGGAATATTGTATTAAATATTGGGTTTCTTTTGGAACGGTGTAAGAAATCTACAATAACTATGGACAAAAAACTTCATTTGGAGACTTTTCCTTCATGAAAAATTATATTCCTTGGAGATACGTCTCTGAAAACAACTCATCTCATAATTTTAAGTTTTACAAGCATAGCGTACTACGTGTCAGAATGCTAAGTTCTTCTTCGTCCACACTGACCATAATTCTAATATTTAATTCGACTAGTTAACTTTTGCGCGTCTACATTACCTTCTGTGTAATTCAAATTAACAAAATGAAAAATAATCAGATAAAATTTTCAAAAATTAAAGACGTTACAATTATGGTTGTGTTGGTTTAATAGTGAACTATCTCATTAATGGAATTTAGTTCTTTGTAACAAAATTAAAATAATTTGTTAACACATATTTCAGAGCCATTTTCGAAAACAGAAAATTTCATGCAACTCCAACACCTCTCTTTACCACTAAGTAGGTTTAATACGTTTTCCTTCTACATGTCATTGTGAAGACCATAATCTTCATTTGTAGTAACCACGAATATTTTTAATTATTTACATTACCAGGTAACAATTTTCCAACCATTTTGATTAGTGAAATCATTTTAGTACTGAAAATCTCGAAATTAGAGTACAATAAATAATTGATTATTTTCTCTTTTAACTAAGTCACAGAACAGTAAAAATGTGCAAAAGAAATCCATCTTTGAATTTGATTTTTTGCTTAATGTAATATTACCCATTACATTGTATGACAAAAACGGGTATAATTTTCTGTCTAATAAAAGATAGGCGCATACGTAGACAAATTTAAAAGAATGAACTTCAGTTTGATTTATCTCAAAACTTCTTTTTGCAACTCAGTATGTTTTACTTACATGCCGACAATGTTTTCTCAATGTTTTATTGTGAATATGGTTTTTCCGGTTCATCTGTTCGCTGTGTCAAACTTTTAGAAAAAATACTGTTTATACATAATTTCTAAAACGTTAGATTACGTTTCAACAATATACGCATTTTTATGAGAACCAGGATTGAAAATGTGCGTTTCTTATCTACATCTTTACAAAAAAAGTTTATTATTAAAAGTTAGGGAAATTAAATTTTATAACGTACATCTAAAAAATACCGGACAAGTACTAAAATTTTAACAGCAGATATTACAGACTCCTATGGCGATTACTGGTCAATCACAAAATTGAAGTTTTGTTTCTTGAAAAAAATGAAACAAACTTTCATCTATTAATTACAGAACATCTTGTATATTTAGGACATTTTATTATTTTTAGTCAAAGATAGGAATAATTTCGTTGCAGAAAATCATACGCATTCAGGAACACTTTAAAAATTTTAGTTACGACGTCAAATCGATGACTAAACCTGGGACACTACAAGTCCCTTAACATAACGTACTTAGTCTATTACACTCCGATTTAAAATGTTTAGTAATATTGCAAAAGGCATTAGAAATCTGAATGAATATTTCAAATACATTGAATAAAGCAAAATGAAAAGAGAAATGCCTTGTAGTTGGCAAAACTACGAGGACAATTGAAAGCAGCGTTCCGTAGGACGCCGCTCAGTAAGAATTGCGCCGAGGTGGGCCGGGGGAAGTGAGTTGGGGCGGGAAAACGCGGTTGCAGAGGCGCCGTATCGCCCAGCTCAATAAGGCCGGCGGAGGGCGGCGCGTTCCAAGGGCGGAGTCGCCTCCACACGCGGGACGCGCCCGGGGCGAGCGGCGACCAGGCGGCGCTGTCTGCCCGGGCGGGGGCGAGTGGAGCGGAGCGACGGGGCGGTTGGGTGGGTAGTGCGAGACAAGGCCAAAGGGGCGGGCGAAGCTGGGCATAGGCTAGGGCCCCAAGGTGGAGCGGTGAGCAAGGCAACGTGAGCGGGGCGAAAGGAGAGAGGGCGGGAACGAAGCGGTGGGTCTGGCGGAGGAGTGGAGCCTGCGGCCCCTAGGGCGGGGCGGGAGGAAGTGAGCGGAGAAGCTGGCGGAGGGATGGAGAGCGAGACGGAGAGGTGAGGAGTGGGGCGGGAGGAGCTGGGCGCTTGTTTGCTGGCCCCTAGGGGCAGAGCGGGCGAGGCGGGTCAGACTGGGAGTCGATCTGAGCGGCGCAGTGACTGCGATTGGATTCGACAGGCGCCTGCGAGACTCACCTTAGCTCCGCGCAGTCGGCGAAATCGTCCCGCGTCAAGCAGCAGGCGGCAAGCTGCGCCAAGGAGTCGATCCAGCGCGGGCTGCGTCTGCTCGCAGCCGCCGTCCTGCCCGCCTGGAACACGGAATGACCACCCACACTTAGCTACAAGACGCGGATTCACCAGTAGAAAAACTGGGCGGTTGAAACATGTGCGGTCAGAGATTTCATTTCAGAACCTAATGACTGCTACCCCTCCATCTATCCATTACATTTTAATAAGATTTACTTCGAAGCTAAGATGCCAGTTCCATGAGCTTATTCGGCCATGAAGTTCAATTTTAGCACTAATGCTGTAATGAGATGAAACTGAAATGTTCATATAAAACCGTGAATGCAACGAAGAACAGAAAATACGTTCGTCTGATCAGCTACAACTGATTTTGAGTTCAAATAAAAAGAAGTAATCAAATAAAAAGAAACAATCTAGTAATTTGTGAGTAGGGAACTATTTTCATCCCTCAATCCAGTAATAGTGATCCTGAAAACATCATACAGGTATTCCATTCTTTATGCTAATTCCGTAGTGGGAAAAAAGCCATGACGAAACATTCAGCAGTGCCTCTGACTTTCAAATTCAAAGTTTCAAGTCCCGACGGTGGCAGAATTTTCAACAATAGCTAGACAGGTAGTGTGGAAAATTATAGATGGCTTCTAGCAGGCGAGTAATCTGATCGCTTTTCCTTTGTATCTCCGATCAACAGCAGGTAATTATAGAGCAGTACCCTAACAAACTGGTCAAAGACCGCGCGCGATCTTTCCTTCCTCTTCTCTGTCTTATCTTCACCTCTTACTTACACACAGTTGCACTCACAAGCACTATACTATTACACTTGTCAGGAGACCAAATGGCAGCTTAGAGCTTGCCCCGACCGGGACGGTGCCTCGTTAGTGGGAGGTACCACGTTGAAGAAAATCCCTCGTTGGCCGTCATAGGTCGGCGCCGGATCTCGCCATCAAGCTGAGAGTGATAAGCGCCACCTCCCGCGAAAACATGCCTTCCACTGACGCGGATAAGTAATTTAGCAATTGACGCGTCCGGAATCATGAATCAATCGAAATGTGACCCGTAGAACACAACTGCAAGATGTGTTGCCGCCCAATAAGGGGCAAATGTAATTTGTAACTACGTTTCACCTTATGGTCATTGCCAAAGAGCGATTATTTTGGCCTCTCTACATGTCCTAAAAGTTTCTAACATTTATATTGATACGTCTTTATGTCTCATTTATGATTTTAAACTACATAAGCAATTTCAAAAAAAGGTAACAAACTACATTTGAGAATGAATTAAACTCTCATGACATCTGAGAGCTTCACACAGACACGCATAACCTAACATGTTCTACACAAGGTATAAATACTAACTTCTGTTGAAAGCTACTGGAAAGCTTTATGGACAAAACGAAATTGAAAACTATGCAGTAACAATGTACTACTCTTCAACATCCGTCATAACGACAGAGATGAATAACCCCCAAAACTGTGAAAAAGAGAAATTGCAAGCCAAGTGTGATCTATGGCTTCGTTTGGGTATTGCAAGTACGTGCAAACCCATAACACGAGCAAAAAATTGAGTTTCATGTAGAGGAGAATCTAATAAGTTACCAGATGGATATCCATTTCATTTATGTTACTTAAAGAAGTGGTATAGTTGCTACGATATTTTTATCTATTCTATTTGCTTATGAGTTTATTGTTGTGGCAAGTAGATCACGTCAACATGGATTTTTTGGGTTTATTTTGGCTACTTACGGAAAGATTTAAGTCAACATATCCTTCCGGCACATAGTGACTTTTGAGACCCGCAGCTAGTGTTTTCCTTGCAATGAATAACGAAGTGTAACTATGCCATCAGTGCTGGAAATATTTGTTTTTACTGTTTTTGTATAATTTATACATGAATTATAACGAACAATTTTCCGAGTCATAAAGTTGCTTGAAACATAATTACTCGTGGAACAAGCAATTGGGGTCTGAAGAACCAATATTACAATTTATTTTGTTCTTTCCTTTTAAAGATCGTTTTTAACTGCTTGGTCATATACCGACCACTATGATTTTTAACATTGGCGAACTGTACGTGAAACACATAGGAAAAACTTGAAGACACAGCAACAGTAATGCCTGGGGTGGGATTCGAACCCGCGACCCTTCGAGCAGAGGTAGCCATGGACCTTCAGCCTTAGCTATGCAGTCCGCCTCCAATTCATTGTTATTTTTAATTCACAGCTTTAGGTGTTTCTCAGAAATGTATTGTTTTTGGTGGATATGCAAAAAGTTATTGCAGCGCATTTTGTATGTATTTTTTAAAATACCACACCTTATTGCCGGAGGCTTGCATTCGAAACTACGAGTTTCTAATATTGTGTATTTTCATTTCCATTTTTCATGTATCTTCCTTCGACATTCATGCTGTAACGAGAATACGTAAGCGAATAAGTTGTGAGAAACATTTTCATTTTATACTGATTTTACTGACTTTTGCTTATTATTGTCTTCAATATGGAGCTCGAAATGCACTGCATAACTAACCTTGATCGACAGGATCGTAGTTACGAAAAGAATATGAAAACAATTGAATTTTCTCTCGTGTTATTTTATGGAAACAATTAAGAAAGGGAAATTATTGGAGGGATATATGAAAAGACGTAACAAAATAAGTAAATAAGTAAATCTGAATCATTAAAATTATGTAAAAAAATTAAATCTTGTTTATACCACGGAAGTCAACCACCTAAAGATTTCAGGCGCAAAAAAACCCTCGAGTCAAAGCCCCTCGGGCTTCTGAAGCCGCTCGCTCGTTAGAACCCTTATTGCCCTGAACGCTCTGGGTGAATAAACAACTTTTGATACATCAATGAGAAAATAGTTGGTTTTCATACACATTGGTGGAAAAGCGAATTTCAGCTTATCAAACATGTTTTACAGACCGTGTTCAGGTTTATGTACACTTGTTGTTTTTAATTATTGGTCCATTTCTTGAACAAAAACGTTTAATGATTAGGTGTCTCCACAAGACAGTACGAAGTGGTTTGGAAGTCTTGTGTTATAATTTATTATTTCTACTGGCGCGGGTAAATTACACGAGGGCATCCCAAAACAAGATTAAACATTGATGTATGTGACCATGAAGTGATGATAGGCAAATGAAGTTCTGTGGCAATAATTTCGAAACAAAAGTGCAAAATTAACTCGGAAAATTGTGTGCTTGACGTGTTTGAAAGACAAGCAATATTTGTTTAATGCTTCTTTGATATTTCACATTGTTATTTCAATGTTAATATTTGGTGCAGACAAATCAACCAAAAGATGATACAAGTTTGTGATCTTGATGGTATACGGAACAATAGAATATTAGTCTTATATTTCGTGTTGGAAATAGGTCGATTACTTATACACACGTGTGTGTGTGTGTGTGATTATGTTGTGCCGGTGTCGACTAATCGCCCACATCCAAGTCACTGATAAATTTGGTGAAGACGAATCTTTACGAACGTGTTGATTGGGTGATCCTATACGGATATACTAAACTCCCGCTGAATGACCGCCGTTATCTTGAGTGCATGATGTGTGCTTCCTCAACGAAGGGGTTATTGGAGGTAACCTAATCTACAGAACTTCATTTATGACATGTGTTCTTTACTGCAAGACATGGCTTCTCGACCGACCACTAAATTTCCATGTACCTCAATGCACAATTTGACCTAAGAAAATATTTGCTTAAAATGCGTATCGCCTTCTCATGTACAAATTTGTACTGTTCCAAGGAAAACTGGCATATTAACTTCCGAGAAACAAATAGTTGAGTGTGAGAAAACGACTTATTCGAGTATTTTGGCGATTAAAACAAGTCATCAGACTAAAAACGTGCTGCTAATATTAGCCAAACCGGTGAATCCAGTCAAAAAAGGATATATAACTTTGCTGATGTAAGCAAAAATTAATGTCAGTTTTGAAACTTGCAAAAGAAGCAAAAAGTGGCTCAGTAATTATTAAATGTAATAATGACGAGTATAAAGTAAAGGGTGCCGGTCTGGAAAGGTGTGGTTGTTAAGGCTGGAAGGTCGTACCTGCTTCAGCTGCCTCGGCTGGAAGGGTCGCGTGTCCGAAACCCGACGCGGGCATGAATGTTTGCGAGTGTTGGTGTTGTCCTTACGTGTTATTCCTACACTTGCCCATACAGTTAAAAGAATCCCTGTGGTCGCTACATGACCAACATGTTAAAAAGCGACCTAAAAAGTATAAAAATAAGTAAATGTTAATTCGAAACTGCAACATGTGTTTAGAGATGAATGTGAGGTTGATGTGATAAAGCCAGATTTTCTATAAGACGAGATATAACATACTAAAGGTTAAAGGTGAATACAAAATACAATTTGCGTGTAGGTTGATTATAATTTAAACAAATTTTGAGAGGGATTTTACTGTTTTGTACGTGAAAAACATTATACAAAAACACAAGGAGAGAGCTCGCGGAAACCTCTCTAAAGATAGAAAAAATATGAAATGTAAATACGTGTACTTGGGTTGGCAACGTAGTGGAATGTATGAGGATTTAAATGTAAATATCTGCTTCAAATGTAATGAGTACGGTACAGATAAACAATGCCAAAATGAGTATGCTCATGACAAAATGGTATAAAATCTGAAAAGAAGAGTAGCAATTGTAACAAAGTTAGGACTGTACCTAAGAATAGCAGCGATATTAAACACTGTGCTTATGAAGAAAATTATTGCGCCACTAATACTATGTACTAGTAAAATGTGGCGTCGCCGATGCTGTAAACTGTTTTATAAATAGTGTCATGTGTTGAAAATTTCTTTCATGCCCAGCTTTATTCAAATATGTTCTTTCAGTATGAGGAATTGGACTAACCATTGAATCGTAGTAGCTGATAAGGTTATACTCCCGTTCAAAGGCTCACAATACACAATGGAATTTTGAGTTACCTCCACACGGCATATGCACTGGTCTTATTGCAATTTCAAAATTATAATCTCCGTGACAAATACCTACAGGTTGAGATGCTAATAAGTGAATTTTAGTACTTAGCAGTACAAATAATAGTTTTACGTTTTTTTTCTAATACACACAAAAATGCACATAGCACATTTGCATTAGGACAAAAGCTAAATACAAAATGCAGATCTTTCCCAATTAGTTCCAAAGTTTCTGCCGAAACATCTTTTACAATTACTTTTTCATTTTTCCCCAGATTTCTTTAACACTTCCATTTCCCCCCGCAATGTTTCAAGAGATTAAAACTTCACAAACTCAGTCTTATATGTGTTCACTTCTACTTCTGAAATTGCTCTATTGTTTTGTATGCGAATCTATGGTTGCATGGAAATCTAACATTAAAAGGTGACTGTTTTGTATGTTTGTGTGAATAAGGTGTTCTTTAAGTTTAATATGAATAAATTATGGGTAACATTCATTTGAAAATCCGTATTTTCACACTTATTTAAGGACGTAAAAGTGCGAAGTCCAAGATAACGATCATTCATTCTCTATTATTGTTCACAGTTTTGTTTTCTCCGTTTTCACTTGAAAACCTACAAGTTTAATTAGTGTATATAGGTGTTTGCAAATTTATTTTTTTAAATACGTCAATTCGAATATAAATTCAAATCAATCTGCAGCGCCATTTACTTTGTAATTCAATTGTTCACTTAAAGATAGCAACATCAGTGCTGCCAAAGTCGTGAAAGAAAATTATGGCGTATTTTGGTAAACATTTGTTTGGGTACGCGTGATTAATCAATGTCACAAATATAGATCGATTTAGGAGGCATTGGTTCAATTCCTGGAAGTTCGCAGTATTAAAACATGAAAAAACACGTTTTGTAAATTTATTGGAATCTTCTAGCCGGACACGAAAAGAAATTATCAGTTCCCGATATGGTGTCCGCGATGCGTCGAAGACCTCATACGTCTCAATTAGTTCACAGGAAGTGGTCTAGCAGTCAGTGACGAAATCTCACGATTCCGCACATCTGCGCACTCAAGAGTTTTACTCGAATTCTGTATACTGATTAAAATCAATAAAATGTTGTCAGCTTCCAAACCGAGTCATTACATAATTCTATTCAATATCATTAAGATATTAATAAATTAATCTCATAAATTAATATGGAGTATTTAAACAATAATTTTGGAATTGACTCTATTGCACGTGATACAATTTTGGATTTAAATGTTTTTGTGGATAATATATTTGGTCTTAAAATATTAAATGCTTAATTAAAAGCTAATATTAAAAGCTTACCAAAGTATTTAGATACATTTAAATTATGTTTAAATACTCTTGTCAGTAAACCGCATGTTACTGTTTGCACAGAGACATTCAATATTGAATACACTAATGTGTGAATTTGATGAATATGATTTATTTTGTGTTAACGAATTAAATAGGAAAGAAGGTTCATTGATATTTATGAAAAAATGCATACTGCACGATAATTCTATTGTTCAAATAATGGAATCAATGCAGGTTTTATTAAAATTTGAGCTATAATCGTCTTTTTATTGATCTCATTTAATCTTATTTCAAAATTTGTTGATCATCTACTAACAAAATCAGTCTCAATAAAAAAATATTTTATTCTAAGAGAGATATCTCCCAGAAAGTTATTAGATAAGAAAAAACAAATTTTTACGAATATTTGTATTAGTATTACGATTTTTTTCTTACGTAAATATATACACTAAGTGGTAGGATACATAAATATGTTTAGAAGCTATTCTCACTGGCGTGGCTAGTGTTAAAAGTTTCGCTTCTCAAGGAAGACTTATTCTCGAAGAAGTGAAAATAAACCCTTCTTCCAACATTCTGGTACGAACAGCATTCGTTTCCAGGTATTTAAGATGCACAAAATTGTGCGAAAGGAGAATATTATTATTTCTCAAAACCACAAATTGAAAATTTAGAAATAAATAATTGGAGTAGTTTCCTCAATTCATTCCACACAAAGTGGGTTACGTGATATATGTACGCATTTTATTTCATTCTCCACTTTCATGCAACCAATAATAGGATACCAATTTTGATATTATTCAAATAAGTGAAATTTAATCATCCGATGCCTTACTCCACAACTTCCTCGTAATCATTTCTCCTCCGAAGTCCAATAACTTCTAACTAATCAACTTCAGCTGAAGTGGGACACCGGAGAGACAGGAGGGCATTGCAAATGTCGCCAAATCTCATCAAAGAGAGCGGGAGCGGCCGGAGGATGAGTCTTCGCGAGAGCGGGGGTGGGGATGCGGGTGGGGGGAGGGCTGGCATTAAGCCGTTTACAGCCGCACCCAGCGGCCGCCAGAAGCCAAGACTTGCCGGCGGGGCGCGCCTTAGCGCCGTATACGGGGGGCCGTTAAATATTAATATAAGCCGAACGGCCCGCTGTAACGCTCCTCCATTACCCGCTTTAAGGGCATGGGCACAAATGCTGCGAATACGCGACTCTCCTTAATGGAGTTTATGCGTTTCAGCAACTGGTGCGGTTGTTAGCGCATTCGAGAGGAAGTAGTCGCTCTCGTGTTTCGCCCTCTGCGAAACTAACTAGCCGGAAACGCGACGGCACTACTCCAAGTTGAAGGAAATTGCTACTGGAAAATTCATATCCAGAAGAGGGGAGCAAGCGGCGGGAATAACCTGCATAGAGGACAAGTTGGGTTCGGGTGATCTCTCACGAAAATACTCATCAGGAAATGTGATTACTATCAAGCAGGAAACCAAGTTTTCGGTTGGATTGCATGTGAACAACAATAATAAAAACTCGGGTGTTCTCAGAAGCGACCAATTTCCGATGAAAATCGTTTATCCAATGGATGAATGTGACGTAACAAAATGAAGCCGACGTTTTTTCAGCCAGTTTTCTGTCGGACACAAAAGAGTTGGAAAATATGAAAGCGTTAATAAAATAATAATTCTAGGAAATTAATGATCAAAATCTGAGCCCTGTGATGTCATGGAAGTAGCACAGCTCCCGCTACCGTGATCTTCAACGAACTTATCAGCTCAACTAGTGTTGTTGAAGAAAACTATCAGCGCGTTTTCTCGTTTTTTTAGCTATGGTACTGTCGAAAATTTGCAGCAGCGCGAAATGATAAGAATTATTTCAATTTTAGTTTGAATAAAATAGAAAGGGTACACATACAAAATAAAAATGTTAACAACTGTCCTTGAATTTATTTATACAAGCTGTTTATTTGTACTGTGTAGTCATATCTCATGAATTCCACAGCCATTTTTATTACGGCTCTCTAGCAGCACTTCCGTAAATAGCCCACAGTGGTTTCATCGAGCCATCAGGATACCCTGGCGCTGCAGCGGGCAACTACCTTCCCATCACTGTCTTATGGCTGATCCACACAATCCGCTTTCGACGAGGAGAGATCGACTGCTCATCCAATCCCGAGCAACCGACGTGCTCGGCAAATGTTCGCTTCCTTTTATGTGTCCAAAAGACCAACACACTTCTAAAATGATGTCCTGAATGTTTGACCCGTGGCAAACAAGTAGATACACACTACTCGGGATTCGACGAATGCCGATTCAGTGGAGCCACCTTTAGTCTCTTACTCGTATTATAACCGCGATTGTATGAGGACGATACATCTTACATTCGCAACCTAATTTCATAGGCAGATGAAGTACCGTAGTCTATTGAACAAGAGGTTCTTTACATTTTAGACAAAATCATTAGTAGCTAAAGCCCTCTTGTTGAGATTACTGGTAGTCGACTCGGCTCTTACATCACGCGATGGACGATTAGTTGCCTAGGGCAGGTGTGGAGAGCGCACGGAATCAAACCCATGCTATTTTATAGCTTTTAGTCCGTTCGAACAACGTGAGTCACAGCCCGAAATATTCTAATAATTAATTCAGCATGACCACATGAATATTGCATTTTGTTTGCTGAATGTTAAGCTTGGTAGGATTAAGTAACCAGAAGTTATTTGTCTAAAAAATAATTTTATTCATAATCAGTTATAAATTTAATTTACTTCACAGCGATAATAATATTATGTGTTCATTAAAGAAATTATTTATTAACTAATACTGAATTTATTTTGATGATTTCTCTTGAATTAATTGCAGAGATTTTCACTGAATACTGGTACTCTTCAAATTCTTGACCATTTTAAATAACACCCTCCGTTCAGATTGGCGACAAAGCTTACAATCTTCAAGATTTCTTCTAAACTTTACACGTTACACATGAACTTCAACTCTTCTAGTTCCTGAACTTAAGCCGTGAATTTAGGACAGATAAGAGCCATAGTATAGGGTCCCAACAAATTCCTAAACAATCTGGAGTTGACACCATTGACTCGATTAGAATATATGATTCACAGAGATGAAAAGACATTCATTGCACTCGGTTACTAGAATGCCAATAAATAGACAATACAATTGCTTACAACGGAAAAACTTGCCATATGCTGGTCATTTTAGTAATTAATTTTTGTCATCACCACTATCATCATATTCCAAATTAACACAACTATCGAGATATTCATTCATAAAACACTCGAAATTCCGACCATGCAAATTCATCATTAATTTTCCTATAAAAGTATAAAAACAAGTGTCAGGCAGGTTGTTAATTAACAAAATTCTTCAGCAAAACGCTGAGGTTCCTTTGCGCCGCAATTTGGTTATCTTTTAACTATTGGTGAATATTAATTTGAACACCATTTTCGAACCATTCAGCAAATATATTCAAAACCAATTATAAAATAACTCATCTTCTATTATTTCCACACTTTACGATACTGCACATATGAACGCCATATACTCTTTTACAACCACGACTGAAACGCTGGATCTTCTACGTTCATGAGCAAGCCGAGCTTTACGTTTCATTTATTTGTATGTCCATTGTTTCTCGCCAGAGTCGCTGCGACTTATATGATAAGAGTATTTATAAACAGAGAGCTTAGAGCGCCACCACCTTATATAACTTTTCGAATAGTTAACTACATATGCTCATTAATTCAGTTAACAATCGTCGATTATCACTGTGTTAATGGCACGTGTGAAATTAAAACTACATCGTGCTATTAAAACTACACCACTACCAATCAGAATTCAGGCAAAAGATCATTATCGTTTAATGAAGACACTATAATACAGACGTGGCCAAAGTATTTCCAGTCAGCCATGAAACATGAACAAAAATGTTATGTACCTACATCAACTACATATAAACAATGAATGAATTAAACAAAATTAATGAAGTAAACGTCAAGCTAACTGACTAATAATAATAATAATAATAATAATAATAATAATAATAATAATAATAATAATAATAATAAGCCATTGATCCCAGTGTTGGGCAAGGCCTCCCACAGTAGTGGGGTAGCTCAATATTAAATACGCTTCCAGGTGAGATAACCCTGGAGAAAGTTTTGATACAGCTTATAACCCACTGTCCATATTATTGACTACTGTTCATTGTTACCCATTTTCTACATTGTTGTTGGTCACAGTCCATTTTGTTGTCACTGACCATATCGTTCCACTTGTTGCCCACTGTCATCTGACTACATTACCATCATTGTACTCTGCCCACTTATTGTCCGCTGTCCATTTTGCTCGGTGTTGTTCACTGTTGACCCCACTCTTGACCTTATTGACAGCTGAACCCGCTACAGTTGTCGTGCGTATTACCTTCACAATGTTTAAGACGTTTCCACAAACTTCTATCTGTCGGTTTTCTTGACTACAGCTTGCCGGCTACAGGTCTTATTTCATCGCACCAGCGAGTTCTTTGACGTCCCACTTTTCTTCTGTAAATTCTTGTGTTTCATATAGTAGCTTAACGTGTCCACCTCTTCGGATCCACACGCATTATGTGATCTGTCCATCTCCGTTTGATCTTCTCTGCATATACCTTTTAATTTAGTTCTCTTGCGGTGATCTTCATTTCTTATTCTGTCACTAAGCGTGATCCCTAGCATTTTCCTTTGCCAAAGTTCAAATATTGTAATTGTTTGTTTTGACGTTTAGAAATCAGTCTGAGATCTGAATAATAGAACTGCCAGTATACTGGGATCGAATATCGCTTTTTTGTTCTTAATGCATTCATTTTTATTGTTCAGAATAAAATTTAGGTTCCAAAATTTCTTCCAAACCTATGAGATTCTAGTTTGTATTTATTTCTCTTGTCTATTTTCAAATGACACTGTCCCAGATATAAGTATTCACTGGCGTATTCAACGTTTAAATCTTTTATTTTCATGGAGAAACGTGGACCTCTCCTTTCCCCTCCAAATGTACAAGTGCCATCAGTGCTCTTTTAGTATTTGTACTATACAGTGGCAACGGTAAATATTTTCCTCAGATCACAGACAAGTGAATTCCTGCACACCCATTGACATGTCCAGATTTGCCCGCCTGGGTCGCAGTTTAAATCCAGTGGGAAAAGGTTTAACTGGTGCAGCAACACTTGAAATTTAAATTTGACTTCACAGCTTCAAATTAACCATTGATGCTGAGATATACGTTACTAGTGGTTTACGTAAATTATATTTTAGTATTTATTTAAAATTGTTGACTTCTGATTAAATAAGATTTTAAAAAGCTGTTCAAAAAGAGAAAAAAATAAATTTTTATGCTCAAAACGCATAAAAGAGTGGAGAAAAGTGTGCTGAAGCATAAAAAAGGAGGGAAAAGGTAGCAAAATATAATAATTTCACGAAAAGGTGCAACAAATTGTGTTCATTTCGCTTCATTTCATCCCCCCAAATAAATATATTAAACTATCTGTATGAAAACAGCTATGTTTTGAAAAAAATTAAAAGCCTTTCCCTAGTGATCATATACACACAATGCAAGGACCACTAAAATAGGCCTTTTTCACAAACATTACTGCTACTTTTAACTGTATGCCTCGAATGGTAAAGATGTCCTTGAATTTCTCAAAATTTAAATTATTCTTAAATAGAAATGAACAAATTACGTGTACATCTAAAAAAGGAAAAAGTAGTGTACGTAACATATGGAAAAGGGGATAAGATAACTGCAGTCGTGGTAAATAAGAAAACGTGCTCCTTTCGACGCTCGTTTTCTTGAACATACAACTCATGAAATGATACCCCTCTTTATCTAATCGTTTCGTTAATTACTATTATATAACGCAACTGTTTAATATCTTCTCACTGTGGGCGCCGCAAGGTAGATATCAACAGTTGAGAAGATATGGTAATAATTGGAGGCATGATGAAGTTATTAAATTAAATTAATACTTATTTTGAAAAAAAACGTTTCCCAAGACGCACTGTATTGCACAGTTTGAACTCTTCTGAGAACTGAATATAAACTGCGGGAATCGGCGGTACAAAGAAACGATCTAATACCGTGTGCAGTCTCTTCCTAGAGTCTATCACAGATGTGTCAATAACACTTCGAAAAATATGTACTTCATTTTTTAAACAGTTCCCCGACACGTTGTAAAGAGTATGAACTAAATTAAAGGTTTGCCCCCTCTTAACCCTAGCCACCCGTTTACGTGGCATGCTGCTTTACAATCGGTATCAACCGTTCGGAGCATCCCGGTAGCTCCTATAATTAATACATGAGTTAACAATGAGCCGCACCCCAAGCATTCAAGTGAGCTCAAACGCCTCTGCAGAAGGCCAGGATGCTTTACAAACGGAACTGAATGTAAGATGTTTAGTTCTTTATATATCTCATCATCGCATCGCATATCCCACATCGTGGATGGAGGTTCCATCGTGCAACTCGTGCAACCCGTGCTACCTCTGCTGACAATAACCCCCACTTCACAAGGAATAGACCAAATGTGTTTATTACTCCATGTACTAAACACAGGGCTTGTTGGTAGCTCATTGGTCAGCATGTTTGCTTTCCACGACGCGATCCCGAGTTAGATTCCCGGTCGAGGCAGATTATATTATCCGCTTTCCTCGCAATGTCTCAGTAATTGTTGCTGTGTAACGATGAGAAAGCTTACTTATCATGACCGAGACGATCAGAACACGGCGTAGGTATATCTATGTGCTAACGTACCCCTTTACCCATGGCCTCATGTTCGAAATGCCGCTAATAGGCCTTAGCCCGTCAGAGACTGCTGTGCCAGTGCAGACAGGCTAAACACGGAATGATTGTAAAGTAAAATAATATATTATACAAACAATTTGTATTAAAACAATTTTTTTGGTACACTAATCAAAAAGACACAAAGATGCTGTCTTTAAAGCCTTTTTTTAAACATCATACACTAATCACAACTTTCTTTTCATTCTTTGGTGTTATTCACAAATTTAAAAGAAATTGTTTACACTGTTGGTTGCAGAATGAAAGTCATTGGACGCGTTTTTCTACATCTCACCAAACTGCTACTTCTCCTTGAGATCACAATTTATTTCCATTTAAGTACCAAACACTCATAACATTTTAATGAAATAATATCAACTTAATTAAATAACATCGGGAGAGGGATTTTGAAACTAATATCCTTCTACTCCAGTTTCAATAAGGGACACTCACACATCGATAACTGAAACCAGAAAGGTCGCGCTGCTCTCCTCGCAAGAGATAAAACTCGCAACGCGACCTAGGGCGCGAGCCTTAAAAGCGGCATCAGGAAGAAGAGCGCGGCGGACGCGACCTTGCGCGCAGCCCAGGCTAAAATCGCCCGAAAATAAGGGCGTCGTAGTCGGCGAAAGCCACCGTAAAGCGCGCAATAAACAACGTTCGAGCCAAATTTACGCTGAGTACACTTTTCACGTAAAGACGGAGAGCGCACGCGCGGCCGGGCGTGAGGTCGCTCGGCGGCGACTCGTCGCGCAGGGCTCTCGGGGCTGGCGAGCACGCAGCTCCGAGAGGGGCGTGAAAGTAGCAGAGGAGAAAGAAGAAAAAACGTAGCGGCCAGAGTTCAAGGAGTAGGAGAGGTGACAAAACGGTAACGCTGATGGATGCAAATGAGACATATGCAGAAGGTTCATACGTGACAGAGTTCACTGAGGAGTCGCGATGTTACCAAAGGTTGGGTGAAAAATTTGGTAAAAGCATTTGTATGCGGTATGAGTCGACCTGGATGGTCGAGGTGGCTAGAGCATGTGCCGACTTAACGCCTACGTCGAAAGGGTTGTGGGTTTGAGTCCCACCGTGGGCGTGATAGTTTGTCATTCGTCTTTCATGTGTGCGTGTTGTTTCGTAGGACCTTGTGAGTCTGCTGACCACAGACCGAGGAGCCCGCAAGTGTATCAGTGTCTGGTGTAAAAGGTTAATATGTGACCCTATGAGGAACATAGTGAGTACCTGGTCCGGAGTGTCGGAAATCGGCTTTCTCTGAAGTCGAAAGTCTCCGAAAAAAAATTATATGCGACATGAAAGTGTGTTGCACTGACAGAATAAAACAACACGGGATCTAATGCGATTTTCTAATCGGTTTCAAAAGAAACAAATTATACATATGGACGAATAGTCGAACTGAGAAAAGTATTTAACCAGACATGAGAATGAATCGGGGTTATAATTGTGCAGAAATGTAAAAAAAATATATTAGTAGCAACTAAAACTCGACTGAACACGATGTTGCAGGAGGGTGGCAATTCTGAGGTTTCGGATGCAGAGAGCCTAGTGTTTAAGTTGCTTAAGGATATCACTTGGTCCATAGGCAAGGTATATTTTCACAAATTCAATTACATTTTATTTTACAGGGTTTCCAAGAAGCAAACATCAATATTTTGTGAGGTCATAATGTCTACCATTTTAAGTAAAAATATTTTTGTGACCTTCTGAAGGGTTTCTGACACTTAGCTAATAAGTTATAGAGAAAAAGTGTCTTATTCGGAAGAGTTTCAGAAAGAGACCCTACTATCGGTATTATTGTTTCCATCATCATATTTGGTACAGTTTAATACTACAAATTATTTTCGAGAATTCCATCGACAACAGCAGTGCATTTTCCAACTCGTTGGTGTAGTATTTTGCTTCCCCGAGTGCTTTTTGACATTCCCAGTTTGAGAACAGCTTCATCAGTAAACACTATGAAACAATTAATTGACGATTAGTACGTACCTAATGAATACAATTTTAGATGCATAGTATTATAATTTTAAATTTTGCATACGCTGTGGGTGCTAGAGATGCAAGCTGTCTTCAAGCAGTATACGCCTGACATGTTTTCGTGAAACACTGACACAAGCAGAATGTTTCCAATTTCGTGTTTCTGAGCACGTCAACGACTGTGGCTATTAGACCCATTGTAGTGCACGTTTTATTTCGAGAGGTGACGGTGATCTTGCCCCGCTGAATGAGCAGACCCTGTCCCAACCTAGGATGAGTTTTTTTTTTCTCAATCGGGTATTTCCTGCCAGTGAGGAACCGCCACAGCCGCGACAAGCTTTAAGCTCCCGACTGATCCCCCATGTGTTGTAGTACAGTGCATGCAATGTGTGTGTAAGTAAGGGGTTGAGAATAGGTCAAGGAAGTGGAAGAAAGTATCGTGGCCCGTTTAGGGCACAGTTTCAATTTTGGCCTGGTTTTGATGAGACAAACCACGGATAGCTATCGAGCAGAGCAGGTGACCGCTAGTATTTTCCTTCACACAGCAGCCGAATTCGACCTAGCTGTGTAGTAATACAATGTAGTAAAGTTATGCTGTAAGTTAATGTACGCAATGCTATGCTTTTCAAAGTAATTCTATGCTATGTAACAATACAGTGATAGTAATTTCGAATATTCTGCCGCCCTCAGGACTCGAACCCTATGACCTTTCCATCAAAGGCACTGCAGTGACATTAATTTATGCACTGAGCCAGCTCAACCGATGAATATTTTTCTAGTGCTATTTATAGGGCTAGATTCTATTATTTGAACATAGTTTTCCCATTCCTCCAGACGTTGTGGGCGTCGAATGACGAGACTCAGTTGAAGGGCGAGGTCATCGAACGGTTCACGAATGGTAACCAAGGTAAAACATGAAGGCAACCTGTAGACTTCACGAAAATAATTTGGAAAAATAAAATACAGAGCGCAAGGAGGCGAAGAATACTGAAAACATCCAAAAAAAAACACCGAACCTGGTGAGGAGTTAAGATGAAAATCAGACGGCGATCTGCGATTTTTTTGATTAGAAGACCAATGAAATCAAAGGATCAAATGATGAATATATATTATAGGATGTAACACTGCCAGTAACGATTCCAATTTTGGTGTAGCATCAAAACGTCGGGGTGGTGGAAAGAAGAAATCTGCAGAGTAGAGGGGTAGAGAAATAGCAGTTGAAATGGTTTCAGTTCAGACTATTGTATCGATACTCTTGCAGTTTGTTGTAAAACAACCTGAAGTAGAGTTCAATTACGTGACTTATTGTTAAAATTATTAGCTCTACGTATTATTATATTTATTATTATTATTATTATTATTATTATTATTATTATTATTTTATTAGTTATTATTTTATTATTATTATTATTATTGGCGTATAGGCCATTACTGACCACGCTACATGATTAACGTGCTGTTAATCTTCCAGGATCAGCTTTTCAGCTGTATCCTTGGATTACAATCAAAGGTTGTTAAGCCTTGTAGTTTGAATTATGATATGATAAGGATGGTGATGGTAGGTGAAGGGACCAATGCACAAAATACGACCATGTCTACGCAGGACTCAAACTTGTAGCTCCTTGGCCCAAACGACGGCTGCCGCAACTCGCTGCGCCACGGCCCGACATTATATTATATTATTATTATGATTATTATTATTATTATTATTATTATTATTATTATTATTATTATTGATTATGATTATTATCGTATTATTAATTATTATTATTTTATTCATTATTATTAATTATTAGTATAATTATTATTTATTATTATTTATATTATTATTATTATTTATTGATTACTATTATTATTATTTACTATTACTATTATTATTATATTTATTATTGATCGTTATTGCGAACATACAAGGGCGAATCCTGCGGTGCGATAGGCCTGCAGAAGCGGAGCTGCGATGAACGAGAAAAGGCACATCGTCCGCGGGGGCGGGCCGGAGGCCGGAGGTTGGGGCGTCGTAGCAAAGTGGCAGAGGCAGCGCGGCGGCGCGAGCGGCTTGGGAGAGAGAGCGCGCGAAGCGGGGCAGAGTCGCGGGAGCGGGGGCGGAGCTGGAGGGAGGCTGGGGAGCCAGGTCACCTGCGGCCCGCCGCGCATATGCGTCGAGTGCGAGCGCCCACGACCCTGCAGGACGCCTCTCGCCCCCCCCCCCCCCCCCCCCGCCGCCGCCGCACCGCCAGGTGGCGCACCGAACACGCTCTTGTTATTTCTCTTTCCCGACCAATACCCCTTGGAATATGTTAGTATGCATCTATATTAATCGAACGAATGCAAAGTGCTCGAAATACAAAGTCACATGTTTACATATCTCTGTTTCGTTCATATCTAGATTCACATATTACAAATATTATTATCACGTTTAAAGAAATAAACTAAAGTCAAAATCACATCTGCAAGTACTATCTCTACTCAAAGACCAACTATATTGTAGTGGCAGTATTGGAAAGAAGAACCCTAAAAAAGAGAGTGGTTTATGAAATAAATTGGTAATTTTGAGTTCAAATATCATCTGACAATGTAATTATTCTGAGAGTTTATTGAACAGAATATTGAGACTAATGGGGTGTTACTTAGTGAGTAAAAATTAAAATTAGACATTCTTCTTAGCTTTTGTATTACAGGCCCTTGCAGTATAAACAATATCAATGTTTATCCTGTATTATAAATGACAATTAGATAAGGAAGGTACACAAGTGACAAAAAGTAGAGTAGAGCGAAGTGTGATATGTATAGTTAGTTTAGTTTCGACCGTAAAGTAAATGAGTTGAATTATCGACGAATTATTAACATGCCATTTAAATCTATGCCGTCCTCAATATACTCATATACTGTATTGTGGAAGAAAGTTGAAGCATAGCTTTAGATAACTAAAACGTACAGCACAAAAACAAGTCGGCTTAGTGGCCGGGCTGAATTGCAGGGCTAAAGAGGGCTAATCCGCATGCCTCATCAATCTTTGTTCCAAAAATCGGAGAAGACGCGGCCGTGGTGCGCAGCAACGCGCCGTCCCCGCGCTGGGCAGCATGCTGTGGGCGAGAATTCGGTTCTGCAATGCAAACTCTGGCCGCGTTGGAGACTCGGGGCACCAACTGATGTTATTGCAGTGCCTCCGACGGGGAGTGCTAGAGATCCGTGTCCCGACGGTGGCAGGATTTTCGACACTAGCTTGACAGGTAGGTCAGGTTCAGCTGCTGTCTGAAGGAGAATTTCAGCGACCATTTGCTCTGATCGGTAGTTTCCCGTGGTTTCTCTCATCAACACGAAGCGAATGCCCGAGTAGAACCCCAATAAACGGGACTCAGAGCTCGCGCGATCTTTCCTTCCTCTTCCTTGTCCTTTCCTCCCCTTACATTCACACACACACACACACACACACACACACACACACACACATGCACTACATTACCACACATGTCAGGAGCTTGGAGCTTGTCCCAGCTGCGGTCGTGCACTCGCGTCCGCCGTGCAGTACGCTGGTGGGAGGTACCTGGTTGTGGAAAACCCTCTAACCGACGTGTAGGCCGGTGCCAGGTATCACGGTGCAATGGGAAAAGAACACCGCCAACATCTCATGAAAAGCATGCACATTTATGGGAATAATGACCTTAGCAGTCGAAGATCCCGGAATCACTAATGAATGAATCAATAACATTACAGAGTAAAGGAGTTATCTATTCATATTTACTTTTAAACAGGGAAACTCATTTTATTATTATTGAATGTTTGGCGTAACATTCGCATTTCTTCATTTTTTTTTTGAGGTAATTTTTTAGCGGTAAATGCCGACTTTCAAGGCAGACTTTCTACTTCCTTTTTAAAATACTTCCAATCTCTGATAAAAAAAGATCAATGCAATTTTGCGTTTAGCAAAAGTACTAAGCTTACTCTTGCTCATTTCAAATGTGCCACTGGTTGAATAAGATACCTATAGGAAATGACATGGCTGGGCGGAGTCCTTAATGTTAAGTGCAATTACAATTTTCTTAATTCTAAGAAACGATTCTCAGATTTCTGATATTCAGCTTGAACAATTATTATAAATGTATAACACATAATAACAACGGAGTCACTGAAATTTTCTAAAAGTAACTGAAATATTCCTATATTTTGAACATAAAGTAGCATTTTCTAAAGAAAGTTAGGCCACAAACTACTACCCTCATTATTGCATTTAACATACTGCTGGAGGAATACAGCCCTATTTTTAACGTACGAAACTTGCGTCGTATAAATACAGTATAGGGGCAGTAGATCATTCATGAGAATTTAAAAAACTCTGAAAAACTCAAATATTTGGATGACGAGACCTTCAGATGAACTAAAGTTGTAGTAAGTTGCTGCAAAAATTGACCAATGTCATAAAACTATAATGCTTCTTCTCAATCTTTTCCTCAGTACAATGGCCCATCACATTTATAGAAAGTAGGAGATAATCTGAACAAAATTTCGAGAGGAAGCTAAACTCTTACAAAACTTGAAATTCTTAAAAATAAAATGAAAAATAATTTGTTTTTCTTTCATTTTAATATTTCCTTTATTATATAAATGTTTGACACCAAATTTTGCTCCCATTAAAATAAACTCATCAGAAAGACTCTCATTGAAATAAACCGTAAATACGTGACATTGATCAAGAACAAAGTAGATTTCTTCTAAAAACACCTCAATTGTCAAACAAAAATTAACACTCTTATTTTTTAATTGTGAGAACGAAGATATTTATTACAACTTTGATAGATTATTGCACCTTTGTTATACAAGATACAGAAGTGCGCCAGAGAAAGTACTGAATGATGTCGTTCTGATAGCATCATATACTAGGGTGATCTCACAGCGACTCGGTACGTTTTAAATATTTTAGTTCTTATAGGAACGTGCTTGCGTAAAAATCTTTTTTTTCAGCATATCCTCAACCTAAGAAATAATATGAAGTAAATGTTTGTATCTTCATTAATTTGCTCAAACGTAACGATAAAATCGTGGAGGCGCAAGAATTTCTTTTACATGAGATATCCCCGAGGCTTCCGACGTATATATTGTGTACTATCCAAAATGTTATTTTGAAGGAGCCGTAGAGGGTGAACCTCTGAGTTTTCATTGCTTTTTAAAAACAAAATTACCATTTATTAGTGAATAACTTAATTATTAATTTAAAAAAAAGACAAGACCATCACTGAATAAACCAATATTCTTTTCCCTTTTAATATACCAGCAAATGAGGTAATCCGTGAAACTACACCAACTCTCCGTGTAGTGACCTGCCACATATTCGGAGCCACACACCGGCACTTCCCCACGCGAGCGCCAGGGAATCTGCCCGCGGAGAACGGCATTTCTGCCCACCGTGCCTCCGCGGCGCCGACGGCCGCGGGCGGGCGCAGTCCAGCGTTTGTAAATACCGCGCTAAATATGCATGGACTGATTTCCATATTGAGAGCCGTCCGAATCCGCGCCGCGCCGGGTGGAGGGGGCAGCCGGACTGCGGTTGAAGATTGCGCGGCCACTTGGGCGCTGTCACGCGCGCGGCTTTTGGAAATCAGGCGCTGGCTGCGAGCTCGGCTGACACTTTCGGGAAAAAAAGAGGAGAAGTCTAGAAAAAAAGGAAACTAAACTAGTCTTGCTAGTTTTGTGGGGTTTGTTAGAAGAGCAGTAAAAAACTGAGATGTCGGAACACGTACAAAAATGCGGAAGTGAAATATCTGAAAGTAAAATTAGGCAGGAGATTGAGTTAGAAAGTCTATAAAAATCAAATACATAAAATGTAGATAAACATGATCAAAAGTTGTACTGAGTCTATGATTGAAATCGTAGAATTCATAGAGATTTAAATAGTTGTATTTGTGTATTTCAACTTGCTTAAATGTCTACAAAAACAGCTTCGCGACATCTTTTAACAACGTTTTTCAAACGTTTTTTATATTCAAAATAAAAATTAAAGAAAATCCCAGCACATTGTTAGCTTAAAATGATTTACATCATTCTACTAGTTGACCAGAATTGCATTATAAATATGTTCTAATTATGCACACCTGTAGACAGTTCAGTGAAAAAATTAAGAACTCACATATTTCACTTTCACAGACGTGACACTGTGATTGCCAAAGTTATTTAAATTTTATCTCGCATGTGCTTGGAAAATAGTTGTTAGAAATTGGTAAGCAAATAATAAAACTTGATTTAAAATTGAAAAAAAAAAAAAAGAAATGAAGAGTCCTAAATAAATGACGAAGTCCGCTTTTATCTACTTTCTATAATATGGACAAAGTAACTTGTCAAATATTTCGTTGCAAATTTTTTTTTCAAATCAGTTACCAAAGTTTCATTACATTACACTTTGCTGACGACCAAGTAATTATTTCAAGAAGTGAACTGAACAACAAGGAGTAATATTTAAATCGAGCAATAAAGCCAGTATTTGTAATCTAACTATATCACATTCTCAAACCAAAATAAAGCCATTCGTTCTATCTCAGTCTCTAAGAGCTAAAATTGAAAACAATACTCATATTATTGAAAAATTAATAATATAAACGAATATTCACGGAATGATCTCGCCTTCCAATTTTGAAAGGATTTCTTTGAATTTGTGGGTACTTGACATGAAGCCCCTGGGACATTTTCAAAATTTTACCAAAAATGGCTCAATTGTATCTGCTTTAAATTACTTGAAAGGATAGAGTGTAATATAATTTTAAATATGAAATAGGTCCATATTAGTTTTTGGAAATAGCAAAAGTGACATTTTTGGACCCTCTCGTATAATCTAATTGATGATGGGTTTTTCTTCAAATAAATTTTCCCAATAAAGTTTCCCAATTAGTTCTTCATTTATGCACATCTTTTCAAAAAATAGTTCAATTTTTCGCTTATTTTGAACAAAATATGGGAAGTAATAACGAGATTTTCTCACAAACTGTTCTATTTCTGATTAACTTTCCGGAGAGTTAGTGCAGAATGCAATGAATAATATTACTCAAAATCTATTTTGATCTACTTATTCTTTAAGTATACCTCTCACTAATATTCATATTATGAGCGTTTTATAACTATTGAATTTTTTTGTCAAAATGTTTCAAATGATTTTAGACGATCTGTCTCGATATATTAAAACTTTTCTATGAAAATGAGCCTATAACTGCGAATTCTCTGAAAAGCTCAAACACTTTTTCAGAAGCAGCTCCGAACCTTTCAATGAAAAAATGTGCATTTATAACTAGATTTTCTTATTCTATAATCGCAAATTCTGCAATTAATGGACTGAACAGTTGTTTATAAATGTACGAGATTTTTGATTAAACACTACTTCCTCAGTATAAATACTGTAAAAGTAAACAAAAACATTCTATTAATTGATATGTTCGGTAAATGTTATGTTCTACATATTTTTCAAATACAAATAAAGCAGGTTTTTCAGAGTAGGTTCTGAGAAATTGTTTCATTAGTACATGTGTTGTTGACAGATACAAAGAAAACTTTCTTTCCATTGCAATGGAAACGTATGGTGTCAATAGTTTTCAGATAAATAGATTCAATGTTACAAAACACATTAAATGTCACATATGCGTAAAAAGGACAGATATAGTTAAATTATAGGTTTATCAGATTAACAATTATGTCAAAAGCCGTTATATATACGTTTACAATTAAAACGTTCAAGGGAACTTGTGTTTGGGAAAACAGAGGCTCGGAGCGGGGAAGCCACTATATTACGTGGACGCAAAAACTGTGGGTTCGAAACCCACGTAATCCCATGAATGTTTTCAGTTGTTTGAGGATGGGGTGACTCCGACTCTCTCTTGTATTACATCTAAACCATACTACTTCCACAATATATTGGCTTTACAGGTAATTGTGTGTACCCTGTGTGTTTGATGAGCAATTTCATTCATGTGTTTAATGAATGAAGAAATGGATCCCACACCAACAACACTGGTATAAGCGCCGATGTGGGGTCAAGGAATACAATAGAAAAACGTGTAAAGGTACAGAGCTGAGATGGGTGTTTGCGATATTCGGGGTGTACACAGGTACTCTTCACTACAGTCCAGAGAAGCTATAGGTACCACAAGAGACCTTGGTAGACTGAGGCGCCAAAGATAATACGAAACAAACTAGTTCGAGAAAACCTGTTTAATACTAGTTTCACAAGTTTTTTTCTAATACTAGTTAACATAGTCTAATACTATTTATCACTAGTTTTTGTCGGACTTTGTGATTTAAAATTAAATTAAAATTAGATTTTTCTTAATCTATCCAGGGAAATAAAAAAAAACAGAGTTCATGTGAAAACCAATTCGCGGTGGTAAATGTTATACTCTTCCTTAAATTGACTGAAAACATTTATAAAAAGATCTTCAATGAATTGCTTTGCTTACAGTACGTACAATACTAGGGTTGTGGGAGGATTATTTTACATTTCAATGTTTCATTTTGCGAATTTTCTGCTGGAAAATAAACGAAAAATAACAAACAGCAAAATAATGATCGAGATTTATTCTACGTATTCCCAAAAATAAAGACACCGGCCCAAAGTCGTAATTTCTAAAAGAACAATGGACCATTTAAAATTATAAACCGTTATATTTCCACTGATATGGTAACAGTTTTCTACTGAGTTGAAAGACAAACCTATTGATGTATAATATCGTTAAAACACTACAGTGATCTAGATATGTCTTCAAAGAATAGTGAACCGGGGTGAGGATGGGAGATGAATAATAAGTTAAGACAGATATATTTTTAAACAATTACATTTTCAATAATCTGCTTTAATGTTATAAGATTCTTGAATTTTTTAATGGTCGATAATTGATAATTAAGTATATTAACAACACAATTGCCTGATTTACTACAATTATATTTGAATAATATTCTTTGAATCCATAATTTACCTCGATCCATGAACCATTTTGTACAATACTTTTTGTTTGATTGAGTAGCTTCCAGAACATTGTAATTATTTTAGAATAATTATTTAACTTTCTTACAATGATACGGAATGTTTAAGAAGATGCACAGTTTGCTTCGAATTGACTCAACCTCCATTCTTCTTTTATAGTTGGTAATATCTCTTTTCTAAAAAATCACTGCACGGAATTTGTTGGCACATATTTTTTAAGCAAAGTAATCATCACTTTCATTCCAAACATCCTCCTGTAATTTATATTCGGAGTTATATAGTCATAAATAAATACAATACAAAGTTCCTGAATTGTTGGTGCGTCGACATTTGCAATTTCATTCTCTTGATTCGAAATCATTTTCCAGATTGCATTGTGGCATTCTTCCGTATCGAGTGAAATAACATGCGCCTTCAATGGTCTTCAATGGTCTCCAATGGAGCAGTAGTATCTTCAAAGCTTTCAATACAGATAACCATCGCGTTGGAACATGGCTACTAATTTCCTGGAATTCAGATTCACAAAAATTAAAAAGTGATTTTAATTCTTCACGCTTTTCGTGGAATTTGAAAAACACTCATACACTTTTAATACGATAATGTCAATAGACAAAGGTTTCAGATCATTCTTTGTCCAGGTATGAATAATGTAGTTATTGCAATAAGCTACAATAACGCGATCATTTTCCAACAAATTATAATGCACCGAGTTAATTTCAGTTATCAGCGCCACACGCTTAGACATTTTTTAACTGAAGGCTTCTTTCAACGATCACGCGACATCTGATTCTTGACTGATGCAGAATCCTTAAATGCATCTTCAGTGAAATATAAAATATTGACACACAGACCCTCTTCAACTGTAAAATGCTGATTTTTTTTCACGATTTCGGAGTCGCCTATAAATCATTTCATGACTCAATCACCTTCATGTTCATTCAATCTGCATTCATTATTCGTATACTTCATTAATTTTCAAACTCCAACGTATGATGAAACAGTATCTATTATAACCGTCATAAAGTGTTAAGACAACAATGGCAAAAGTGCACAATGTTCTAGAAAATTAACTGTAAATTTTGCTCCCAATTTAGTGAAAAGCTTCGTCAAATCTTGCTCTTCTATATGATTTGAATATTAAGAGATCGGAATAGCTAAATAATTTTGATAACAATGAAACATATTTTCTCTTTCTTTGGTTCATTTATGCGTCCTGAACCTCTTCAAATCAGACTATTCAAGGTGGAAAAAATTAAATAAAACGTCGACTAGTAGCAAAACATTCATTATTTCTCAGGGAATCAATGATGTCAGTTTTATCCGTAGATCTACGGACAAGACGTAGAAGAAAGATTGGCCGAACAGTAGAATTATCAAGGGGCATGTACTCTTAGATATGGATGTATGGGTCATACACCATGGGTCATATATCGTTGGATGTTGTCATGGCTACTATCCTTGGATATTTATATACGTGAACAAATGTTGAAAACACCTCTTGTATCCCGTAGGAAATAGAATCGTACCGTCAGACTGTTGCTCTTCTCGACCTTACGGGTCGATACGTCGGACAATAACGGGCCGCGCGCTCCCCAGAACTGCTTGGAGACCAAGGTGATGGAGGAGGAGGGTGCAAGGCGGGAGGGGGGCGCGGACCGCGGAGACACGGGGAGATCGAGTTAACCCCTGGAATTGTGGCCCGCTGCCCTCTGTTGGCGCCCGCGGTGCCAATTAATCGACCGCTTCGAACGACGTGCCTCGCCCGCCGCCGCACCACCGCCGCCCGCCCGCCGCCCGCTGCCGCCCCGCCACCGGCCGCCGGCCACCGCCCCGCCGCCACCGCCGCCGCCACCGGCCGCGCCGCTGCTTCCCGTGGCGCGCCGCCGACCACGCCCACCTACCCATGCGACAGCAGAGACGCGCTGCGCCACGCGCCGGCGAGGGCACTGCCCGCCAATGAAAACAGGCTGCGGCCCTGGTTTCGGGGTGGCGGGGGGTTGTGGTAGAAATACGTTTGCCTACCGAGGGACGCACAGAGCGCCAGATATGTGTCTCCTACCGAGCCGAATCAGTACCTATGTATAATTGCATTTATGTTGGTAGAAACCAGATCACTGGGAAACAAGTGAAGGAAACAACACTTTCAGCATCCATTATGATTGTCGAGAGAATGCAATTTACATTTTATTTTCTAACAAGCTGTAGCTCGTCCTATCAAGAAGCACTATCCTAAAAGTCCTATCTAAGCACTCTCAGCGACAAGGTGCAACTGCGGAGAGTTTTTCCTGGCGCGTTATAGTTTGCTCAGCATTCGGCTACTTGCAAAGCACTTCAGAAATCTGTAGAACTCAAAGTACACCAATTAGAAAAACTCAAATAGGTCCGCCGAAGCGTGACCAAATATAGAATATTTTCTTTCATTTTCACTTGCAATCACTGTTTCTAAAATAAAGGCACGTTTGCAATTAGTTAATTAGAATAAAAAATATCTGAGTATTCTCTACGAACAAGGTCTTCGCGTTATGTTGCATTTATATTTATACCAACAGATCTCAGAAAATTACAACAGATTTAGATTCTTTAAACACGTATACATCCACAGAAAGTAATAATATTTCCTAGCCTTTAATTGCAATAAAGTATTCGATGTACGTCACAAAGGTATCGAAACATGTAAAGAAATATGTTCAACAAAGCAAAATAATTTATAAAAAATACTAATGACTGTGTAGTTCTTTGACGTTTAAAAACTGTAAATATAAAAATTTACTACACATCAAAATGTTTAGAATGGTAAAAAATCAAATTACCGTAATTTATATTATATAATGCCAAACTTATTCTTTTGCTTCGGCACAACAAAATAATAATTTTGTCGAACCCACATATTATCTTTTTATAAAAGAAAACAGAAAAGTAATATGAATTTTATAAAAGCGTATCGGTTCTCAAAATTCATGACTTACTACATTAACACTTAATTGCTTTTCAATTGAAATACTCCTAAGAAAATATATATTCAATACGATGTATACAAATGAATAGATACGACTAAAAGGCGATGACACAAAACTTTAACAAAATAACTCATGTTTTGAAAGCACGTACCTTTAATGACTGCAATTACCTGTTAAAACAGTGGCAACATGATAGGGGTTTGTTCGACGATACTAATGAGCTGTTAACGCTCGGCCAATGTTTCACAAACAAGTTGATCGCCTCAGGTCAGGTAAAATGTAGCTACGGAGAAAATTTCGTTTACATTGATCCTCAAAGGTCAAACTTAAACAACAAAACCACGACGCAACCGTATGACTAAATATAAAATCCAAACATGAATATTTTTCTTATCGAATTCGGATGGAAATAATAGAAGAAAAGAAATGCGCGCGCTCGAAGAAGTCTGCACGGCGAAAGCGGAGACGGGAAGAGGAAAAGAAATCCGCAGCTGTCTGTGCGAGTGCGGTTCGCGGGCCCCTGCTCGGCGCGGCGCGGAGATAATTTGTGGGCCGACGGAAGGAGGAAGTCGAGATAAGAGAAATACGACGCGTGCTAAATATTTCTCGAGTCCACTGGGGAGGCGGGCGCGGCAGAAGCCGGGGCGGCGAGGGAGGCAAGGGTGGTCACGGCAGACAGAGTGGGGAGGAGAAGAAAAAAAATGACAGAGGATGTGGCATCACAGGAGACAATGAATTGCCAGACAGAGGTTGAAGAGATGGTAGAGTAGTAGGGTCAGAGATGTGAGGCCAGTTATTTAGTGCTGCATTGCAAACAATGTAAGGATTTAAGTTCGAGATAAAAGGGTTGTATTGAAAATCTGAAGGATGACGTCATAAAGAGGAAAGAAGAAAGAGATGCACGGATAAAGAATAATAGTAGCCCGACAAACATGAAGTCAGAAAAGTCGAAGGTATTGCCCTGAAGGTTTAAAGTGGACGCAATCAAGAGGAAGAAAAGATTCTGGCAGCAATGAGGAGTAACAGGAGAGAAGCAAGTGGGCGAACATATTAGCGGAGGGAAAGACAGCGAAAAACAACAAAGAAACGGCCGAGGAACGGGTCTGAAAAAGAGGAGGTAACATGTCCGAGGAGAGGCACGTGCAGGCAACGGAGTTAGGCAAGGAGTCCCACGGCTCTGAGAGCTAAAGGGCAGCGGAGAGGAGGGCGACGGCGAGCAGCTCCCCCAGAACGGGGAGGGCTGCGTGCGGATGGAATCGTGCAGGGGCGGCGGGGGGGGTAGCCGGAGTCGGCGGCGGTCCATCACTCGCGCAGCCACCTGCTCCGCCCCGAAGGGCCCAGATAGACAATAAAACTTGCGGAGCGCTCCGTGCGGCCGGGCGTTCCGGACCGCCGCCCGCGCCGCCCGCGCCGCCCACGCCACCGGCCCTTCCCCGCGTCGTCGTTCCGCTCGGCCGGCGCGGCGCCGCCAGCGTCGAGGGGGAGGGGGGCGATCGGCGCGTGGGCAATAGACGGCGGCAGGAACGAGGGCAAAACACCAGGACGGCATGATACGAAGAAGTTGCAAGGCTGGTAACAAATTAGCAAAATTCGGGAATGAAAAGACATATTACTACGAAGTAACGAGTAGTTTATTAGAGCGATGAAGAGTTGCTATGACATCGTGAAAGTGACGGTCATGTAGGGTGATTAACAACATATATAAAATGATATATTGTAGGTAGTGATTGTATGAGTCACCTTGAATGAGATAAAATACGTTGTAACACAAAAGTGTAAAATATTTCTGTTTAATCATTCAACAGAAAGAAGCTTGTTTCTGTGACAAAGCGAAACACAAACTAACTGAATTTTATATTTTGGTAATTAACATTGTATTTAAGACTGATATTCCCAACATTATGACGAAATTTTACTCATGATGACAAATACTAGGCTGACCCATGAAATTATTCTGTACTTAGTAAATATTGCTTTAAAAGTGAAAATTTCTACGTACTGGCACCCAACTTTGAAACTCCTCAACTGTCTCGGCTCCTGAATTCTGCATAACAGTACTACATGTGAGCACGCCTATTTCCATACGTGGGTATCTAATATGGCTAAGCATAAAAATTAAATTGCACGAAATGTCAGAGTCAATTTAATTAATTTACATATTGTGCACAATTCCTCACACCTCTTTTATCACCTACGTTACGGAATGCGAAAATACCAGAGGAGTTAATCCTACACTAATGTAAAAGCGTGAATAAAAAAGCCAAACTTTGTTCATTACGAATTATAAAACATAATTCGGGTTTCATTTATTTCACGGATATTCGCTCGTATGTTCACCGTATGTTGCCCCTTAATATTTCTCATACGTTATTCACTACTCTTTCAGTGTATGCCCCACAATTGTGTGTCTGCTTAAATAAAAAGCAAGAGTAGCAGATGCGTCACGAATATTCTGTTAAATTTAAATTGCACAGTGTAAATAACGTAAACAGAATACGGTGTTAGACCAGGACATGTAAATAATTAGAATAAGTTACGAAGTAAGACAAAGTAGATTCAGATTAGTTTGTAAGAATCTAGTTTGTAATCTAGGCCATAAGTCTTGAATGTAAATATTTAAGAATAAATTAGAAAATGATTTCTTGCGTTTTACCCATATTTTCTCTGCGTGACTGAGTTAGCTTAGAGAAAACGTTGCCACTGTCTCTGCCCGAAAGGACGCAAGATTCGTTTTCCTACGGTGGCGGATTTTCGAGGCTAACTGTACAACTGGCACGGAATCAGTCGCTGATTGAAGGAGACGGCCGGCTTCCCTGATCACTAGATTTCCGTGTTTTTTATCACCAACACCAGGTGAATGAGAGAGCAGAGACCAAACAAATGAGCGCGGATCGCGCGCGATGTTTCCTTCTTCCTCAACTTATCCTCTCCCTTTACACACTCGTCCATGCATTACGTTACTACACATGTGAGTCCAGTCGGGAGCTTCGAGTTTGTACCGGTTGGGGAAGTGCACTGCTACGGGAGATACCTAGAGAGGAAACACCATGAAACATCGTGTAGCCGACGTGTAGGTCGGTGCCGATTGTCACGTTCCAGTGACGAAGGATGACCGTCACCTCGCAGTTTAAAAAGTTCACTGCAATAACGGGACTATTGACCATTGCAATTGACGTGCACAAAAACTTCAATCAACCGACATATTTCGCACGTGTTCCCCCCATGCTCGGTGCATGTTCAGCAACATGTTTAATTGGAAATCAAACTGAAAATTCAGGTATGTAATTTAACCGTTTTAATGAATAACTACTTGCTAAACGTTATGGCCGCTAGGTTGCAAGGAAATAATTCTTGAGAACGAATAATAAAATAAAACGTTCAAATGTTTAAAGAAATAAAGATACCAAATTAAAGAATTTAAATGATGATTTCTTGGGAGCAACTTATAATAAGTATTTGGAGTGGCCATTCTGAACACCGAAAAAATTTTATATTTTTCGCAAAACAGCGCTTGCTCTGCTGCTTACCATAATCTTAGAATTTATGATTTTTCAACATTTTACTGAATTTTCGCAGCTAAAATTGCTTTCATTTATGCTGGAGTAGAGTCTTCTTTAAATTAACAATAATTTTATACAAAAAAATCCAGTGAATACAAATAATAATACGGGCGTGATGGCCAATTTATTGGCCACCCACTGCTTCTCCAGCATTTCGAAAAGTTTCGATTGAGATGCATGGGAACATGCCTACAATCGTGAGCAGGTGTCCCGCTAGGCATGTAATACAGATAGCAAATGGTTTTCAACGCAGCATTCCCCAGAAGATATGATAATTTGTTTCGGACAAGTTTAAGTACACTGCATCGTTCAAATTGAATAGCATAAAAAATAAATTGTCTTAAAATGTACGACTAATTGCTCGTGGCTCACGTTCAATGTGGATTTGCATCCTCCAAGAAATGCGCAAGTTGCGAAACAAATATTAAAGTTGCTAAAGGAATCCTCATCTGCAAATAAAATTGTTAAGAGAAAGTTCACATCTGAACATTTGCTTTGCAAACAGTTTCAAGCTGCGTAACCCATGCACTACTTGCCAATGATGTGGTTCGAGACCTTTCTCTTGCAGCACGCGCTGAGTCGTATAATGTTGTAATCCTATTGAATTCTGAATACATCATGTGCTGATTGTTGGCTATCTTTCGTATGTCACCAAACTGTCATCGGTGGCTCACACCATCAATTAATGCCATTGCAGTGATGGGGGGTCTAGGGTCTGAACCCAGTAGCAGGATTCTCCACGCTAGCTAGACTGCTACGTCCAATTCAGCTGTTGTCTGGATCCAGTGGTCGGCTGCTCTGATCGGTAGTTTTCAGTGGTTCTTCCAATCAACACCACAGGAACGCCCGAGCAGCACCCTCACAAACGGCGCGATATTTCCTTTCCCTTCCTTTACCGATCCTCAGCCCTTACATATACTTAAACTTACAAGCACTGCCACTCATGTCAGAAGACCAGTCGGGAGCATAGAGTTTGTCCCGGCTGGAACGCTTTTCCTTTCGTGGAAGGTACCTGTTTGGGGGGGGGGACGTGCAAGTCGATGTGTGCGGGATCTCGCCATCGAAGGAAGAAGTTCACCGCCACATCCCGCGATAAAACATGCGCTACACTTACGGGACTAACAACTTGGAGCCGTTCACGCTCCAGGAATAACTGATCAATCGATCGACGACTATCCCCAAACTTTCAGTTCAGTGTTGATGAGCAGTGTTGATTGTTGGAGAAAGGATGGAGCGTGTACCACTTCTGATGCGTGTCTCTCCCCGATCATGAGAACCATGTCTGTGTACTTGCATTAATTTTATGTAGACGGCGTCTGTTTATGGCAAATCGCCGGAGAATCGCAAGACAGACATTTCTTTAATATCTTTCCTGTCCGTTCAGATTCATTTACAAGTGGTCAACTAGTAATAGTCCAGTAAACTGAATGTACAGAGAACATACAAAGGTATAAAGGAAATTAGATATTTCTGAAAAACTACGTGTATAGAGGATTGATACAAAATCCTGAATCAGATTGCAAGCAAGAATTAGTACATAGTTAATATATTATTTTCAAAAAATTTGTAAAGAATTGTCTTGACAAAAATTGTCACAAAGATCCATAGTCTTGATATAACGGACAAATATTTTTTTAGTTATTCAGATTTCCAGATAAGTTAGTTTGCTGTAAGATATTTTATTGTAACACGGTAAATTTTCAGAACTATGAGTATCATTATGTTCACATCATAGTTAAAGACAGTAGTTATTTAGGAGTACGTGGTTTACAGGTTTCGGATAATATACGGTGTTAGTAGGAAAGAGCTTCTACCAGAAAGCCTGTTAAAGCCAACAAGTATACTGAGTAAAATATAGGAAATGTATAGTGGTACAAGAATTACTATTGGAACGCGATAGATGTAACCGAAGCGAGGATGCATAATCAAGGCAGCAGCTAGACAAGGAGAGGATAGAAAGTCTGGTCGGCATTAATGGGGTCTCCTCCGAAGGCAGTAGAGCGGTACTGGTGGCGGTGACAGAAGCCGCAACGCTCGCGGGCGGAGCGGTTGAACTGGACCGAGGTGCGAAGCAAGTGTCAATACTCGCACCGCCACCGCTCGGCCTCCAGGCCAAAGGCAGTGCAGTGCCATCAATTGAGCCACCCAAGCCCGAGCGTGGGAGCGGAGGGGAGCGGGGGCTGGCCGTGGAGGCGAGTGGAAGGCAGGCAGCTGTGCCGCGGCACGCGTCGTCCGAGCGCCGACCGTGGCCTGTTGAATCAACACAGCCCTCCGCCCTCCTCTCCGGGTCGAAGGTGGCTCGCCGCTCGCCTCCTGGCTTCCTCTTGGCGTGCGCATGCTCTGCGGAGCACAGGCTTCCCACGAGAAGGGCGTTCACTGAGGCACGACTTCTCATTAAGTCAAAGCCTGCAAACGGTTTTCACACAATGTAGTACGAATAAGTACAGCTACACATCTTCTGTACTTCAATCTCCAATCTCTGCAATATTTGTTTTTACTTTTCCCCCGTGGTTTCTACGATTAACACCAGGCGTATGCCGGAGAAGTACCCTAACAAACGGGCTACGGACCGCGCACGATCTCACCTTCATCTTTCTTGTCCTATCCTCACCCCTTACACATACACACTTTCACTAACACACGCTACACTACCAGATGTGCCGGTAGACCCGTCAGGACATAAGAGCCTGTCCCAGATGGGGCGGTGCCCCGCTGGTGGGAGATACCTGATTGGGGAAAAGCTCGCTAGCCGACGGTAGATCGGCGACGGATCTCACCATACAGCGGAGGAAAGATCACCGCCATCTCTAGAGAAAACATGCACTACACTTGCGGGACTAATACCCCTTTCAGTTGACGTGCCCGAAATCACTAAACAATCAATCAATCAATTATTTTTGAGTTGACATTCGATTTCAATTTAGAATTCCTCTTCATTGTGATATATCGGGAGACGTTATAACTGTAAATAACTCCTTTTTACGGTTGTTCATGGTTATCTGAAGATAAATATTGCTCTTCAATTAAGGAAGACATAAATACCAATTGTATACGTGAATGCTTTCTGCGAAAGTGCATGTTGCAAGGAGTTAAAGAGGTAACCAGGAAACGAACTCCAAGGATTTCAAGTATTAACCTTTACAGTATACGGAAACATTGATGTATGGTGAATAACGCGTTCAAGATTCCCAGAGAAAGAAAACTAGTGATGTAAGACAACCCTCTTTTGTCCGTACTTTCACGCAAAAATTATGCGAAAGTACCCAAATTTTCAAAAAATTGTACGTGATCTTTCAAAATCTTTCTTCAAGGAAAAGATTTCATTAAGGAAAAAATCTCTATCTTGATAATAATTATACACAATTATTGTAGTTGGAAAAAAACGCCAAAGAAAATTGAAATTTTGCAATTTTCGAAAAATTAGAGTTGTTAACGAAAATGAGACCTGGGCCTTCTTTACCTTACCCGGACCTTTTACCTTTACCCTTCTCACTGTTCAACAACAAAATTTAATAAAAAAACAATGGGATCATGTTTTTGAAAATATTAAAAATGTCCCAGAAGCTTGATGTAAAGTTAAAAATTAAAATATCGGTTTCAAATTCAGGAGGACGAGACAGTAAAAATTTGGCCGAATTTCGAAAACTATTTATTTCATCGATGGTATACGCAGATACCGTGTGATCAGAGTCGATAAAATGGCTCATTACTATATCCGATGTATTAAAGAGCCAAAACAAATATTTTTTACGATTAGTAATACCGTTAGAAAATGTGTTAAAATCATAAAAATGCAACGAGATAAAATGTTGTATATTACCCACGGCTAAAAGAGAAAAATGTGGAAGTAAGTAATTACACATTTGACTAACGCCGCCGTGGATAATTAATCAACGCCCACATGATCTCTCTTACCACCTCGTAAAATTAATAACTATTAATTGTATAAAACGTAACTATCCCTTTAGCCGATATTTCACATAAAAACATGCCAATTATGATGGTAAAAACGTTTAATAATATCTCGCAAACCTTTTTGCAGATAGAGGAATGTGATTTTCACTAAACCGATTATAAGGTACGGGCTTACACAGTTACTGATTGTTATCAGAACTTGGATGAGAGTCTGCCCTGTTGATGAGGGTGTCTAAAGACACAGAGTAAAAGGAAGCAGAGAACACTACTGGGTGGAACTTTTGCTTTATAATTTTCGGCACTACCAGACACTGAAGCCAAGCGGCGCATCGCGTTGACAAACCACTCATCTCGGTTCAAAATAATATTAAATTCGCTTTCGAGTTCTCCTTGACACTCGAAATTCAATTTAATATCTGTTGAACCGGAACACTGCACATTTGTCTTCTTTTACAGGGCCATCGCACATAACGTCCATTCGTCCTCGTCGAGGGCCTGTCCTTACATTCGCGCAATTCCACGCGTCGCGTGGGCAAGCGCTTCCGAAGGCCCCTCTCCGCAGCCGCCGAGTGATTAAAGGGCCCCGACGAGCCAGGCAGTCGCCACCGCACCATAAACACCTCCTCCCCGCAGCCCGTCAACGAAATACGGCAGCCATGCGAAGCAACGCTTTGTGCGGCCAACGGGTGATTATTAAATTATCGCGTCGAGGCCGCCGTCTTGTAACCATGATTTACTCCTTAATTGTGAGGGCTTCTTTTTAACGTTTGCTCCCACCGTTAAAGAGCACGCAGCCGCGGCGCACGCGAGAGGCCACAAGCGCTGGGAAAGGGCCGGCCTAGGAGAGCCAGCGCCTGCGCCGCGCCCACCGCCGTTACTACGGTCAAGATGGGAGAAGAATACATGATCGGGTTGCTTCTGAAACATTTTGCCAAAACGGAGTGAATGATAGGCAATGTACTGCAGAACACCCTTCATTTGGGAACACCGGGCTCTCGAAACATGATTGATTTATTGATTAGTTTTTTTTTTCAAACGTGTCAACAGCTAAAGTCACTAGTCCTGAAAGGATAGTGCATGTTTTGAATAGCGGGAGGTGGCGGTGATCTTTGTCCGCTGGATGACGAGATTCGGCGTCGACCTAGACGTCGGTTTGCGGGGTATATTCCTACCAGGTATCTCCCACCAACGGGTACTGCCCCAGCCGGGAAAAGCTCTAAGCTCTCGATTAGTCTCCCGGCATGGTAGTGTAGCTTATGTAAGTGTAAGAGTGTGTAAGGGATGAGGATATGG
This sequence comes from Gryllus bimaculatus, assembly GCA_017312745.1. Classification (NCBI taxonomy): domain Eukaryota; kingdom Metazoa; phylum Arthropoda; class Insecta; order Orthoptera; family Gryllidae; genus Gryllus; species Gryllus bimaculatus. The sequence goes on along the minus strand of BOPP01000177.1, from coordinate 2,657,463 downwards.
CAAGGAAGAGGAAGGAAAGATCGCTCGCGGTCCGAAGCGCTTCGTTAGACTAGTGCTTTGGCATTCACCAGTTAAAAGCGGCTGAAGGAGTTGTGGACTAAAGGAATGAAGATGAACCAGGAAGATCAGGCAATCGTGTGTTAGATACATTTCGGAAATTTATGAACGCGACGAATCGATGGTGAAATCGACGCCAAAAATTACGAAGTAGGGATTAGATTGATAAATGCCGGATGGAGATTTATAGGAAGCGGATTCAATGTAGAACTTTCACACATATTTTGCAAAAATTATGAAGAAACCCAAAACCGCAATTTTAGGATATACTTCCATGGAATCTCATTTGCAGTGTCGAATGTACGGTTACCTTACAAAGAGGAATTTCTGTATCTTATCTCTACATTTCCCACACACCAAGTACTACAAATAAATCCAAGAACATTAACGTTTTTAGGGGAGGCTCTCTCGATTAGAAAAGAAGCTGATAGTGATTGCTTCCTAAACAAGCGTGTTAAAAGAAACAACGAATGTGACGTCAGACTGACGTAGAATCTGTTTCCATTAATTCATGATCTCAAGTATTTATCGGTTTAAAATAACATCACAGAAATATTCACCTTCACACCATGCTGCCTTATTTCTGGCATAGCCTTTCCTCTTGTTTCTTATATAAAAAATGTTTAAAAACAATTCACAAGTTGTACGGAGTAAATATATTTTGTTTTTTTAAAGCTGACAAAGACTGACTAAAAACGTGAAAAAGGTGAGCGTTCAAAAATTACACAAATTCATATCTTAAAAACTTATTCTTGGAGGAGAAAATAGTTATATTGTTTGTAAAAATTACCCGCAAATTTATTTAGGTGCCAAGAACAAATAATTTGCTTCTTCTTGATTGCAACTCACTCCAACACTGAATTTCCTTATTATTCCTAAACAAATCATTTCAGTCTCTTTTTCATTGCTCTGAACCAACATCCTTATGATACTTTGCAGTCAACGCAAATGTGTCTCCTGAACTTTTTGTTTCTAGAGCCCACTCCCGGCAAGTGTTTTCTGCTTTCAAGACCTTTTGAAGTTCCTTTCCACGCAGCTTTTCCTCTTGTCGCTCAATTTATCACATTTTTATTTCACATTTACCTAGTACAGATTAAGTTACGCAATACTGCCAAAAATCAACTACGACAAATTTTAACGAAAATGAACGTTTTGAGGGTCCTAGATACCGGAAAAGATTTTTTTCACAAGCGCGTAATCCGTTCGGAGAATTTCCACCAAAATTCTCTTTCACCTTTCGATGGATTATGTCACAATCACTTCACTTCCATGTGGATATTGTAATTTCGAAATATACTTCACATTAAGCCCTCCTCCCCCACTTATTTTAAATTTTCTCGAAAATAGCTCCAAACGTTTATTCTTTATTTTTTCTGTCGAATAATGCACTCATAACTAGTGGTGCTAAACAGCATACACTTTCTCGCTTTTAGTATTAGTTATGTAGTACTTTTTATTTAGTTATGTTATTTAATTTTTTTAATAAATTATAAAAATTAATGAATGTGTAATCATAAAATTTTAGCAATTCCTTTCACTTTACATGAACCCCCTGAAACATTTTCAAAACAAAACAATTTCTCCAACGATTTTATTAAATTTTATTATTCATTAGTATGAAGAACATTTATACGAATAGTGCAGGTCTCATTTTCGTTGAAAACCCTGATTTTTCAAACATTCAAAACTTTTCTACATTATAATTTCTATCTAGGAAAATTTATATTTGTATTACATCTATCAAATTTCAGCTTTGCTGAAAATCTAGATAATATAAGAGATAAGATTTTCTAGCAGTGAGGGTCTTTCCATTGTTCCCAGTACACCGAGGGAAGTGTAAGAACTCTGATTAAGAAACTTGTCGCTTGATTTGAATGAAGCGCGCTATGCGCACGGTGTTGCCGACTGGTTTCCATCGCAATCGTCTAAAAAACGCGTGAACGTCTGCCTTCGGTACAATAGTTTGTTATTTCGCAGAGATTCAGGGAGAGATTTTGCTGAAAGTCACACAAATTTCTGAGCAATAAATATTGTAATATATTGTAACCACATGTATAAACATTTTCAAATATAAAATGATATCAAAAATTTGTCTAACACAAAGAAATTGAATTTCCTTAAAAACGTCTGATGTTTCGGACAAACCATCAGACAGTAATCCCCTAGTTGGTGGAAATAGAAAACTTAGCTAAGAAAAGTGTCATTCAAGTGGCGTGGATTAACATGTGAATTATTTAAAATACGTATTTCATACTCAATTATTTATATACCGTCCAACCCAACTCATTAAAATCATACAGCCTTCGAGGCAAACACTAAATTTCTTCAAGCAAATATCAACACAAATTTGACAATTATAACTAATTTTCATGCAGGTAAAACATGTTCCAACCAGAGAGTCCAACCATGTGAGTCAATCCAACAATGAGACGCAAATCACAAAAATTAACTTTTGAAATATTGTTGTCGAGTGATTGTAGGCCGCCAATGTTCTATTCCCCGAAAGATACCAGTATTTCAAATAGGCTTAAATTATTTTCTAAAAGGTTGATGTGGAAATATACAACAAAAGTCAAATCTAAGAAACGAACAAAGATAAATGTAAAATACAAATACATTTAAATAAACATCTATACATTGAGAATCAAATTGTAGAATTAAGTAAAGTAAAAGTGCGAGAATCCAAAAATTGAATTATTATTGGCATTTTCAATAAGAAACTATATTTATAATTAAGTTAATTATTTTTTGTATCATTCTTTTAATTCCTTGCATGCCCCGTAGTTTGTGTAAACTTGTATACATTTCATTGTTTTCAACCGGAAGTAACAAAAATACGACACTTTTTCTGGAGCAAACCAGACGCCAATCCCGCAAATACTTTTGCACAGAGAGTCGCGAAAAAATATGTATCTTAAGTTAAAAAACATCTTCCCATTTCGTGACAAATTTGGAAAACATTAATTTCGACGCATATTTCTGATATCACGTATATATACGTATAGATCAATTTACAAGAAATTGAACGGAGGAAATCAGATTGTAATCCGACAAATACTTTCGGAAGCAGACGCAAAAAAATGAAGTCAAGTCATAAAAAAATTAAGTTAAAAAACAATAACTCCCATTGCGTGACAATTTTGGAAAATATTAAATTCGTCGTATCGTTCTGAAAACAAGTATACAGGAAGAAAAATTACAATAAACTGAATAGAGTAAACCAGACTACAATGCAAATAATAGATTTGGAGATAGACAGAGAATAATATGTAGCCTAAGATAAAAAAAATAAAATACCCTCTCCCTCACATTGCATTATAGATTTTAAAAAAATATAAATTTCATTGTTTCTTTCTAAAATAAATATAAAAAAACAAATATACAAATATAAAACAATTTACGAAAAATTCAATGAAGCAAACAAGAATATAATCCGGCAAATATTTTCAGAGATAGTCGCGAAAACATACGGAGCCTAAATTCAGAAACAAAAAAATATCCTTTTCCATTGCGTGACAAAATAATAATTTGAAAAGTTAATAATTTTGTCACTTTAAAAAAACAAGTACATAAGTAGAACAATTTACGAGAAATTGAATGGAGAAAACCAGACTCCAATCCAACAAATAGTTTCGAAGATAGGCTCCGTCTAAGTTCAAAAACAAACATTACCCCCCGCCATTACCTGACAAATTTTGAAACAATTAATTTCACCTCTTCTTTCTGAAAACAAGTATGTAGGTAGAACTATTTACGAGAAATTGAATTGAGCAAACCAGGACTCCAGTCTGACTAATAGTTATGGAGATGGTCGCAAACATATTTGAAATATTCATAAATAAGAAATGTTTTCTCAAGAACTGCTAAAGATTTTACTTTAAATATTTGATCAAATACAGTATTGTTTGCTTAATAATATAGTCTATATAGCTTTCCAAAAGTTAACGAATTCGTCTTTCGCTTATAAAATTAAATCTCGAGATTTTTCGTAAGGTGAACCTTGTAAAACTTCTCAATTATTTAAAATAATGTTTAAAACTTTTAATGGAAAATATTTTTAAAATATTTATGATTTTTATGTAATTCTGACATGTGGAGTGACAATTCATATATTTGTCGAAACAGTCCTATATACTTTAGAGCTGTAATTCATAAAGCAAAATATTTCTTATATTAGAAATTTATTTCATTTCATGAACTAATTGTTTTTAAATATGAATAATATGGTACCTAATATTTGCTGTAAACGTTTTGCTCGATAAGAACAAAGTGAGCTGATAAAATGGCATATGTTCGATTGTCACCAAAATCTGAATTTCGAAGGCAGAAAAAGTTTAAAAAATGATTCTACTCTCTCCACAAACTATATTATCCAAGATTTTTTTCCTGAATGAAATCAAGCTCGCAACTCATATTTACATACCAGCCAAGCATTCCGCACACACTTAGCAAGTCTAAAAACATGCAATAGGGTAGCAGCAATTCCACTCACCTGCTCTGTCATGCGTCAAGCATTCCATTATCATATTTAAATAGGGTGGTAATCGTTTAGTAATTATTTAGATTTATAGTTCACTTACCAGAGAAAGAAGTACAGTGAATGACGGTAGATAAGAGTAATGAAATTCAGAGCCTGTGATTTTCCTTCATCGCCTTTCTATCCAAGAGTTCATTATTCACAGGCAATAAAATCTTGATCTTATTGATGAAATTTCACGTCTGAATGTTTTTTTACGAAGTGATCTTTTTTCCCCTGGATTAAAAATACTGTAGTGTTTTAGGACACACAGTTTTACTCTCTAAGGTGACCAAGAGTGCATACTCGTGATCTTTGATTACAATTACAAACGTAAATATTCCCAATGATTCTTTTTGTTGATTCTACCCCGCACTATCTTGCTTAGCCCAGTGCAATAGTAACAAAAATAGTAATAGCAACAATATGAATAATAGTTACAGTACATATAGTAATAAATATATAAATACTTATTATTCTTAGAAAAAGTAGTGTTTGGTCGTGAAAGGTGGAGCTGAATAAATCTAGTTAGTTACACAGACGGACTCATTCAGGTTACTTGGATTCTTCTCTGTATAACTAAGATGTTATCTCATTTTCATATCAGAATTAAAGTCGCAGGGGATGCGTAAATATTTCTGAAAATAATATTTTTGGCGCCAGAAAAATACATTAGGTGTCTTATATGCCTTCTTATAAAACCCAGAGCCCAGTATATCATCAAACAGGCGCATTACTTTTTGTCAAAAATGCCAAAGAAATGTTTGCAAATACAATTTATTACTGATATTAATTAATGATACAACAAAGAACTACGACACACTCATTTTTCCTAACTAAAATACTACCCTAGTTGATCATTTATAAACAATGTAAAACGAATGCAATCTCTTGAATATAGATTTTTAAATATTTGCCAACATTTCTTTCCATTTGTATTAATAACTACAAAATCGTTATTAACACATGCAAAAAACCCAATCAAAACAGAGGCCGTCGTAATGAACTTCCCATTAACGATTTTTTCTTAGTGGAGCAACGTAACGAGAGAGAGATTAAACCAAAAAGACAATATAATACCTTTCTGCGAATTAGTGAAACTCATATATCATTCAGTATGACGAATTAAAATATTCTGTGAAGATCTGAAGAGGGAGAAATCAGAAAAAATCACAGTTAAACAAATAAATCTTAAAATTGGTTTAGAAAACTTCAATAAAAAGTGAATGTTATACTTAGTTAATAACTTCAATGTTGACGTTATCGGATAATGGTGCACAATCAATAAAGTTTGATTACCAAACTAGGAAGAACCAAAATTGTTCAAAATAGTCAAAACGATTGTGATCCACGTGCCACTTTGAGCTTTTAATAACAGATCGTCATGCGTTAAGGGTACCAAATACGCGCAAGCGTCGGTATGAAACTTTATGCTCTTATTAATGTTGAACTATGCTGTAACATGTAATTAAATACATATACAAAATATGTTAACAAAGGTTCCTTCCTGTCAGAATCTATTTTCAAAATAAGAATGATATTACTTCTTAACAAAATGGCAGATATATCAGAACATACGATTTTTTTATAATTCTGTCGCACCCTATTCACGAGCGATATTCAGCGGTAAACAGTTGGATGAGCACCGAAAAAATGGACAAAACTGTATTACAACTTGGAGGATGACATAGAAAATACAATCAAAAATTCGGAAAATACAACTCTGTTGTCACTTTTTCTACTAAGGCAATTTAATTTGTTCGCAGGGGTTTTATTTCACGAAGATGTTCATGTGTATCATTCTTTTAACAAAAATAATATAACATTTTTACATTGATGACGAGGTTTACTTTATGATGGATATCCAAACATTATCTGAGAGATTTATTTTTCCTATGCGCCCCAACAATTACGAGTGCTGCTATCTTCGCTTGTTGCGTGTTGCAAAGGGACCTGTCAAAAATATTATTGGTGTTATCCATCAAACTTAGCATACAGTATATTTAGCCCTTGGTTTATCGGTAAATTACAATCACTGGTTTGAAACATTCAGATAATTCATTGTAAGATGTAAGTGAATTTTTAACGACACATTCATTTGTGTGCATTGTTTAACGACTTCATAACTACTGCGCACATAACCTCTATCGCAGGTATTGGCATTCACTTGATTCTGCAATGTGTTTCGACAGCGGACGCGATGAGGTGCCGAAAGACACTTTTCTCCGCTGGCAAGTAAATTAATGCTCAAAGCATACGTCTAAACTAGTTTCATGAATTTCCCTCGAACCTACAAAAAGAAAATCCTGCCAACAGAAAACTTTCCCCACAAAAACCAACAACGGAAAAGTTCGGAGAGAACGTCCATTTAAGTTTTATATTGCACATTACTCAAGGTTATGATTGGGCGAGTACATTTTGTGGGAGCACCGGGCAAAAGGGACATAATGAAGACACCGACGCAATCCGCCATTGTACGCGGGCGTAGCAGCTCGAATGGCGCGGGGAAGCCCGCCGGAGCGCACCACCAGAAAGGCCCTCAACTTGCGTCGCCCCGCCCCGCCCCGCCCCGCCCCGCCCCCGCCGCCGCCTCCGTCCCCGCCCCGCCCCGCCCCGCCCGCCCCGCCCCGCCCCGCCCGCCCCGCCCCGCCCGCCCCCCCCGCTCCACCCGCCCCGCCCCGCCCCGCCCCGTCCCGCCTCAACACCGCCCCGCTCCGGCCCCCCGCCAAGTAACTCTCCGCCTCGCCCGCCCCGCCCCGCCCCCCCGAGCCCCGCCTGGGGGCTTCCGCCCCTCTCCTTCCTTCACGGCGCTTTCTTGCGGCAACATAAAGATGTCCTTTCAGACACGGCTTTTAGCGCGCGTGAGAACGCGGCAGGCGCCAATTTGAAATTAGCATTATTGCAAAATTGTTTACACGGCCGCCGGGCGCTTGCCTGTTCCTGCCGCCTCCGTCAAGCGCTATCCCTCCAGCGCGCGTAGGCGTCTTGAGGTTCAGGGCGTAGCGAGGAAAACAAGAGTTGAGTAGCATAAGGAATAGAGGGACAGCAACACGTGTGTGATTGGGGTGCAAGTGGAGGGAAGCTTGAAGCAGCGTGGGTTGGTAAAGAAAGGTGACTGGAGAAGACGTCTAATAGGAAAGGCGTAAGGAATGTCTTTTAGGGATTAATGGATGAAGTAAGAACGATGGTGTCTAATCGCGATAACGTGAGAACGAGGCTGAGCGAAAGGCTTCAAGGAGGTCAGTAAGGACAGGCTGTGAGCATAAAGAGCAAAATGTTATCCAACCTACTATAAGCTGAAAACGGCTTCTCATAAGAAATAAGAAGGATACAAAACGAAAAAGATGTCAGAGAATTTCATAGTAAATGAAGTATATCAAAGATTACTTAAACTGTAATTTGGGAAATAAAAATTGCCAAGACAATGTATAACCATAAAAAAATCCACAGAAATGCTTAACAGTTAGGTTCAGTTGAAATGAACCAAATTTGGTAGAAGACAATGAAATGCAAACGAGAATGAGAAGACAATGGAACTTGTGAGAATCTTGAAACTCACATCACACAAACAAAAACTGATAGCCAGATGGTTTACGAAGCGGCAGGGAAAGAAACAATGAGGAGACTTATATGAATGTGGTCTGAGATAAAGACGATCAACTTCAGAACCGAAGAATTGAGAGAGATAGCTGCTACACCAGAAGAAAATATTAAGCATTATGTCCATGTTATATGTGTATTTAAATAATATATATATATATATATATATATATATATATATATATATATAATAATATATATATATTTTTAAGAGCATATTAAAAAAATTGCAATGCAAACTCAAGTTTTAAATATTTTAAAAACTTGTATTTTTTTAATTAATGCATTATGTAAATGAACTTTAATTGTCGTTACATTTTAATTGAGGGAAAAAGTGGAATTAATTTACTTCTTGTTAATTAGACATAGATTGATTAACTAAAAGTTGATGCGGACTGTATTATTTATTTTTTTAAATAAATTAAAAAAAGCACCAAAACAATAAGAATGGGAAAGATAATTCCTCGTTTGAAGGCAGATGAATATCACAACTAGATTTCTCTCTGAGGGGCAAACATGAATAAAACGTGACAAACCCAAGAGGAAAGAGACTTTGCATGAAACGTAGGTAGTGTAAGATTTTTTCTCATGTAGAAAAGGAGGAATGTTGTAGAGAATGGTTGCGCGGCGATGCTGCTCCT